>JABSTQ010010937.1:110000-319081 GCA_013358835.2 Ixodes persulcatus | reverse complement strand
ATACATTTATTCCTTCTCTGGGGTTGAAATATGTAGTATATGGTATACTTCTAATGCCATATTTATTTAACTTTGTTGGTGAAGTTCTGTGCTCCGTACTCCGGTGTACTGCCCGTACTCACACACAAGCACAAAAGTGCTTTCGTGAGACGGATTCGGATGTTTGTAAAATGAAGCGAAAATCAACTATTACTATTGCTATTAAACGTACTTAAAAAAAGTCATGCTTAAATTGATAAGGACACCAAGTATTGACCATTGTTTTTCTTTAATATTTGTAATGAAATTTGTTTTCATAACAAAACAATTCTATTGACTTCATCTCTTCGGAAACCAAATGAAATATTTGTAACTATAAAATATCTTATGAAACAATTCTCGAGGCGCTTAAAATAATCTCATGTCCCCGGAGAAAATTGCAAGCCATGATAAAGCTCAGTAATTGGTTACTGTATTTCTATGTACTGATTTAAAATAGCTTATCAACGTCAGCATTTTTTTTTAATTTGTAACCTCACTTTTTGTGCATCGTTACCAATGCGTCAGCTGTCAATGAGGACAAAATAAACAAAAATATCTAATTAATCAAGTTTAATTTTGCGTCCATAAAAACAATGTTCTTTAATTTGGCACAACATAATAGAGTGTAATGTGTACTTGTCTAGCTTAAACTTTAGCTAGCTTTTGTTTTGAGGAAATCGGCCTAATGTCTACGCTCTAAAAAAAAGCCCCTGCGTCTACTTCCCCGCACAACCCTCAGAGAGCCAATCACCACAACGTACGGAGGCAGCTCAGCGATTGGCGATGCCGAAACATATGTTTAGACCAGAAAACGCGGTCTGAGTTGTTACACTAAGCAATGCAAAACGTCACGCTTGCATTGCTTAATGTCACTGCTCAGACTGCCTTTTTTATATAAACATATGTTTCAGCATCGTCATTCGCTGATCTGCCTCCGTAAGTTGCGGTGATTGGCTCTCCAAGTGTTGTGCGGGAAAGTAGACGCAGGGACTTTTTTTAGAGTGTACGTACAGTGTTGGTTTGTAGCCAAGAAACGAACTCACCCCCAAGTCAGAGACTAAGTTTTTTGGACCTGCAGGAGAAGCGGATGCAGCATTGTTCCGTCTTCTTGGTCTAGTATTTGACGACAAAGCGAAAGACGTCTATTGAACCAGAAGCATCCTTCTGGTTCAATAGACGTCTCCAGAAAATCCCACAAGACCTCTCGCCTACCCCACATTTAACCGCGCGACGTGGGGAATTGTTGGGCCGTTCCGATGTGCGCTCGGGCCTTCTCGTACATTCTGTACATCTTGAAAGTGGCTCGATTTACTCTCTTTTACCACTTCAAGTTTAGAACACAAAGAAATCAGGGCGTACATATCACAAAGCCAATCTGTATGTTTATTTTGTTGGCCTGCTTTTCTGCGTTCTCAAATCGCAAAATGGCAAAAAATATAAACGCTCTTTTTATTTAGATGTACTCCTTCAGGTGTCGTACATCGAATTGCTTATAGTGCGTCTATACAAGACGGCGGGAAGCTCTGCGTATCTTCGGAATATTCTATTGGCTCTCCGGGACAGGAAAGACGCCCTCAACTTGATCCGACGTGTGACTTAGAAGTCATGGAGAGCGGAAGAGAGGAAACTTCGTATCTTGGTGAACGTACTCCTGGCTTTAAAGTCAACGTATAGGTAGAAGTAGCCACCAAAATCGAAGGCAGGAGCAGCGCGTCGGGTAGCTCACCAGGGTTGGTCATACTCGCCGTCACTCGCCTACTCAAGTCTGCGGATATCTACAAGCTAGTAATTCAAGCCCGCCTCAACACTATCGAGGACCCAGCGGAGAGCATCAATGAGCACCAGCAGCTAGGGGGCACCAAAGCCGGAAGACGCATTTTGTAGGTATACCGGAGCTGGACGCTACAGAGGAGCCGGCGCAGGCCCCGCTGCAGGTCGCATGGGACGGGGTAGGCATCACGGACCACCAGCATTTCGTAAAGAACACGGGGTAAAAGAACAAACGGCGTCACGCAACGCCAGCAGTAACACAACCTAAAAGAAATTGAAGCTATGTGTGGGCGACGGAACGTCCTTGCGCTTCTACACCTATCGCCCAGCATGACGACCGCACGCGACCACATGGTGCTGCAAGATAGAGTTTGGCAAATTGCCCACGCATCAAAGAGAATGCTGGGAACGTAGTTTCAAGCACTGAACGCGCTCGTCTTATCTGTATAAAATATTCGACGTATACATCACCAAAATACGGCGTTGAGCAACGCACGTCCAAGTAAGTACAACCATAGCCTCCTATATCCTGACAAAGCTTGGCAGATCGCCACGAGAAGCAGCCGCCGAAATGGAAAAGGTGGAGCGGCAGACAACGGATGAGAGGAGAGCCACGTGACTGGCGCCCCGCTGCGGCGAGACGCCGAAACACACTTCTCCCGAGAGAACAAGTGCGTTCCGGTCCCTCGCCGCTGCAAAAGCTGTGCGCTGACGTCCAGGTTCCCCGACAAATGGCTCTTTGATGCTCTTTGCTACCCGATTCTCGCGCTCCAAATCTGCGACCGGGCACTCTATGACTCCGCCGTCGAACTGCCAGGCTTTGTGAGGATAGAGGAGGCTATGTCTCTACTTACAATTCGAACGCGTCCAATTGTGAAACGCCGGCGTCCAGCGTTCTGCGTTCGCGTTTGAACGTGTTCTAACATTGTGTAGAGACAAAGACAGCTGCCTTTACGTCTATCCACTAATCATTCCAGTCAGTGTTCGGCGTTCTGACGTCCCCGCGAGCTCTCGTCTTCTCTTTTTCCTCGGCTTCTCGGCGCACAGGAACGCGTGGAGACGGCCGTTGAGACACTCCGCTATCCAGACGCTGAAGGATGCGGAGCTTTGGGCGCTGCCACCACTTGTTCTGAGGTTCCGGAGACGCTTACTTGACTCACCGGGCCAACAGTATTGTCTACTGCTACTCTGAGTCCAGGAAGGCATCGGGCGAACCTATAGTAAAACACTCTACCCGAAGCCGCACCGCCGGGATGTTCCGCAAATTCGCGCGGAAACTTTTGACTGGATGCCACAACTTTACGATCAAGGGGATCCCGGAACATTAGGGCACTTACTGTAACGAAGCGGGCCCAGAACATGGCATGGTGGCTTCGAATCATATCCACTAATCCTTGTTCAGGAGAGGCCGGCTTGGAAGCTCGACAGGAACGCGACTTGGACTGAGGCGCAGCGTCAGGCGCTCCGGCTTATGATTCTGGAGGGAGAGGATTCGGTTTCGCCTGGTTACAGCCGTGGGGCGTCGGTAGGATTTCGGATAATGCGAACCGGCTCTGCAGTAATCAAGGTCAAGTGAACACTTTTTGTGAAGACACCCGACAGCAATCGCTGTCAGCATTGCACCTGAAAAGGAATTGAGGCCCTAACTGCCACCCTCCAAAAGAAAATGTGATTGATTGCAATATAGGATCTCACAACTGACCGTTTTAGCAACTTTGACATCTGTGGTGAGATTGGTGATAACAAAATTATTGGCATTCAGCGTAAGTTAAGTGGATATTAGAACATTTCGAGAAACATTAGAGTTCAAGGCACCTGTATAATTATAAAAGGTTGAATCATGGTTTCAAGCATGTTACTGTTAAATGAAGTCTATACAGTTCAAGCACCTGTGGCGCTTGAACTGTATAGACTTCGTCCTTTTGTGTTGGTAAAGATAAGGAGGTGGACTAAATAAACGAGTTAGCTGAGTTTGAGACGTCGTCCTGTCTATATTCTGTCCCTTCTACGTTTTGATGTTTGTTCTCTACCCCAGTCTCAGGTTAATTCAACACTGTTAAGGTTCGGGGAGCACATTATCGCACAGGGGAGGAAAGACAGAAGGGTTCCATTGTTCATTCACCTTGTAGGACTGCATAAGTATAGAGAAAGGAGGTGAAGGCATTTATTAGAGGAACAATAATAATAATAATAATAAATCATTTTTATTTCCATTTATTGATGGCGGAGACAGAGGGAAAAAGCTATAGCCACAGGCAGCTTGACGAGCCCTCGGTTCCCTTACAGTGGCAGCATAGAAGATAATACAAACATCTCAGAGAAAGCATGTTACAAATTTAAAAGATCCAGAGATTTCTAAAACATGAACTTAGTTCCTTTACGTGGTAAACAAACAATATCAGAAACAGAACATAAACACTCCAAAGACAGCTTTGTCAAAGAATATAAGTATCTATGAAGAGTTTCTAAAAACATGTACTATAGTGCAATCTCGACCGCAAACATGCTACATCAAGCACCAAAAAAAAGCAAGTAAATAAAAATATATCACCTCCATGAAATAAACAAAATACCTCTTTCATGTCGAAAGATGTAGACACCATGTTAGCAAGCAGAACCCTATAGAACTACAAGTACATTGACCTTAGGCTGTATAATGTAGTATTAATAAAATCTATTTTGTTATCAATATGATCGTTCAGAGTTTTGGGAAGGACGTCTTTCAGCATTTTGGTTCCCTGACTAGTTCTACACATATCCACCCTCCAGTATTCGCTATGACGGTCTGAGTAAGCGGGATCGCTTCTAGTTAATGAAGCCAGTGATTCTAGATTTTGCGTGTTACGTTTTAATTCTGTTCGAAAGCTCTGACTTAACCTATAAGTATAGAAATCAAAAATGTTTATAACTGAAAGTCTCTCAAACAACGGCGAAGCATGGCAATCGTAACAGGCAGTACAAATAGAGCGCAACATCTTCTGCAATACATTAATTCTTCCTAGGTTGGTAATCGTGGTTGTGCCCCATGCAAGACAGCAATAACTAATATGCGAGTAAAACAGATAGTTGTACAGTAATCATTTAACTTTTGTAGGAAGTATGGATCTGTGATGTCGTACTAGACCGACTGTCTGCGCTAATCGAGATGTAACAGAATCTACCTGCTTACTCCAATTCATGTCCTCCGCAAACAATGCTTCAAGGGTTTTAAACGAGTTTGTTCATTCAATAATGCATGAGTTGTATAGAACCGGTTTCAAAATATAGATTAATTTTTTTTGGGGAGAAAGAGGACTGCCTTTGTTTCTGCAGTATTAATCTTCAAGAAGTTTCTCGACGCCCATTCATGCAGTTTTAACAAAGTATGATTTGCTATAGTTATAATATCATCGGGTTGTTGACCAGGTTAAAACAGGCTAGTATCATCTGCGTATATAACAAACTTTGCGTTCGAATTAGTGCTGGTTACATCGTTATTATAAATATTAAAAGAAGGGGGCCAAGTATACTTCTCTGCAGAACACCCGAGAGAATAGGTTTTACTTCTGAGCAGCGTCCATTTATGTTAACGTACTGATGTCTGTACTGTAAATAGGAACTGAGCAGAGAGAGGGCGTGTCCTCGCACACCGTAACGTTCGAGTTTATGAAGTAGTATTTTGCGGTTTAGCAGATCAAAAGTCCTTGTGAAATCAATGAAGACCCCGAGTACAATTTTTCTCTCTTCAAAGTTATAATAATAATATCTTTATTTTCACTTTACAATGGTGGAGGCCGAGAAAAAAAGCCGCACGAAACGGCTTGACTAGCTCTCGGCCCCCAAATTGCATTCTGCAGCAGTAACAAGGCGAGACAATACTAAAAAAAACACACACGCACACCAAAAACATTAATCGTCTACAACAAAATGGCACATCAACGCACGCAATTCTTTCATGCTAATGGTGTCTACGTGAACATCACTGTGAATAAAACAATTAAGGAGTTTAGATAATCTATAGCATAACATTTCTTTTCCTAGGTTTAATCGGCAAGTAGGTACATTCCAGTATTCAGGGTTTCGAAATTGATAATTGGGAACGCGTTGGTTTAAACCAGACAGTTCAATTATGTAAGTACGGTTACTGCTCAATTCATGTTTATACTTTGTAGCAAGCCTATAATTATACATGTTGTAAATACGTAATATATTATACATTCTTAACAGGTTTTCTGTATGCGAGCGGAACTGCACAACAGCAATTGTACGTAACATTCGTTTTTGGAGTAAATGTATCATCTCAAGATTTGTTGCCGTGGTAGTACCCCAAACCAGGTGGCAGTAATTTAAATGAGCAAAAAATAGAGATTTATACAGTAATAATTTAACCGACCTCGGAAATATATATCGATTCTGATATACCAGACCTACGATCTTTGCTAATTTATTTTTTAAATACTCAATATGATGGTCCCATGACATGTTTTGTGAAAACACAACGCCAAGCGTTTTCAATGATTCAACCAATTCAATATTTACCGAGTTTATATAAATGTGTTCTAATGTAGAAATAACTTTATTTTTCGGCCTAAATATCATAGCTTTTGTTTTATTGGTATTTATTTTTAAAGCGTTTTTATCGGTTCATTCTCCTAATTTATCTAGTACTGTGTTGGCCATAGATGTAAGTTGATGTGCCTTATCAGCAGTAAAAAGAAGCGTCGCATCGTCAGCATATATAACAAATTTAGTTGTCCGGTCAATGTTCACAATATCATTGACATAAACGTTAAAAAGAAAAGGTCCTAAAATACTGCCTTGAGGTACGCCCGATATTACCGATTTAATTGTGGAAATGAAATTATTACAACAAACGTATTGTTTGCGGTTTCCAAGATAGAATTGAAGAAGAGTTAAAGCTTGTCCGCGAATTCCATAATATTCCAGCTTTTCAATAATAGTTCATGGTTTAGGAAATCAAAAGCCTTAGTAAAGTCTACGTAAATACCAAGTACTAGTTTTCGTTTCTCGAGATTTCTTAAAATAAATTCTTTCTGATCAAGTAAGGCAAGTTCAGTTGATTTATGCTTTCTAAATCCAAACTGGGATTTTGTAATTAGCTTATATTTGTCAAAAAAGTTGGACAAGCGGGTATGAATAACTTTTTCAAGTCCCTTTGAAAAAACTGGCAGTATTGACACAGGTCTATAATTATTAATGTCATTCCTATCTCCCTTCTTATGCAGAACGGAAACCTCGGCTACTTGCATAGGCACAGGAAATATTCCTGTCGATATGCACAAGTTGAAAATATGTGTTAGATAGGGTGTTATAATGTCCAGAACATATTTTGCTGGCTTAATCTGGATATCATCAACATCTCTACTCGTAGTGTTCTTTAAATTCATAAACACCGAAAACACCTCGGTATCAATAACGGGATCTAGATAAACAGAATTCTCATTCCTTTTTTCAATGTATGAACAGGCTTCATTACTATATGCGTTTGTAGCTAAGTTTACAAAATGATCGTTAATCACATTAACTAAAGCAACACCTGTAAGTTCTGTGCCATTCACACAAAGCTTTTCCACACCAACATGAGACCAGTCACATTGTAGGATTGAATTAATCCTTTTCCATAGAACATCAACACGTCCACTCGACGAGCCCAAGTTCCTATGATAGTTTTCCGCCTTTGCCTTTTGAAGTTCCTTTGTTAGCCTATTTCTATATAATTTGAAATTGTTTAGATCCGTCTGATTTCTTGTTTTATTAAATTTTTAGAACAATCGATTTTTTATATTAATTTTCGATAAGAGGTCAGGGGTAATCCAGGGCTTACGAATTTTTTTGGATGTTTTAAATGTCTTATACAGAAAATTGCTCGCATAAAGTTTTTTGTACGCTACATTAGGGTTTGTTTCATTAACAACGTCGGACCAATTTTCATTTCTAATACATTCACGAAACTTTTCAAGGTTATCAAGCGTGATATCTTGAAAACGACTGATGGACTTCTTTTTTTATTTTTATAGCATTGCTTGCCTGTTATGCAAAAGAAAGTTGGCAAATGGTCACTTATATGATAATTTAAAATTCCGCTAATCACGCAAGTGTTATCAACATTTGTGATAAAGAGATCAATAAGGGTTTTTTCGTGTTTTCTGTGATTCTGGTTGGTTTGGTTATAATATTAAGACAGTCATACGTAGCAAGCAGAAAATCAAAATCATTTTTAGGTGTGGTATTAAGTAACATGTTAATGTTAAAATCACCTCCAATTATCACAGTTAGCTTATTGTCGCTACAGAAGCCCAGGAGAGTGTCAAAAAAAGCAAGAAAATTTGGAATGTTGCCATCAGGTGGACGGCAAACTACAGAAACAAGTGTATTATCTGTCAGCAAAGACAGGATTTCATAATCACTAGAGATAGAGCAAAAACATGGTAACAGTTCACAGTCCATGCCTTCTTTTATTAGTGGACACACACCTCCACCACGCCTAGTGGTGCGATTTAAACTATAGGAATGGTAGGAAGGCAAATGAAAAACGTCCCCTTCATCAGAATACCAAGTTTCAGTTAACATAATTATATCGAAAGGAATTTCAAACTGTCCAAAAAGACATTCGAGGTCAATGACTTTGTTCTTTGCAGAACGTACATTTAAATGGAAAGCCCGTAGGGAAATATTAGAACATGAGCTTAGGTGTTGTTTCAAATCAGTAAGTAGTAGATAAGGCGAATCCATCAAGTAATTACTGATGCGTCATATTCATGTAGGCAGAACTAGGAGTCAAGCGCGAGCAAATAATCTTCGTTCTTGACGATGTAAGAGCGCTCGCCATCCTTACGCCTGACAAAAAGCTTTCCCTTCCGGTGCCAGACATACAAGAATCCTTTGCTTTTCGCCCATTCTTTTGTCTTGGCCAGCAGCTTCCTGTTATACGTGGTCATGTTTTCGCTGACGTACGCGTTGATACCAGCGTTTCTCAGCCTAGCCCTCCTGTCCAACCAGGCGTCCCTTGTGGTCTGCGATGCAAACTTGATAATGATTCCCGGAATTTTATCAGGCTTTGACGGTAATCTGTGGATAGCTGTGACGTCACTTTGAGACAGTTCGGGCATTTCCAACTTTTCTGCTATCTTGTTCACTTTGCTTATCAAGTCTTCACCTTCAGTTTTCGGGATGCCGTGGAATTCTAAGTTAAGCTTTCTGCTTCGCCACTCGAGGTCATTCACTTGGAGCTTAAGTTGTTTTAGCTTTGCCTCCTTTTCGCTTTGCTCGATTGCCTCGACGCGTTTTTTTAGGTCCTTTAGCTCACGGTCCTGTTCTTTTATGTGGCATAGGATGCTATCATATTGATCAGACATTAGCTGAACCGACGTTTCGATTCCGACAACTGTCTCCTTTAAGGTCAGAAGGTTATCCAGTTTTCTGTTAATATTTGCTAACAGCACAGACATGTCTTTCCCGCATTTTTGTTTACCCCCCTTTTGCGTCAGCCGGCAAGCTGGGCATTTCCATGCATTACGGTACGCCTCCCCTTTCGCCTTCAGCGTCGCTTCAGACACTCCCGCGCATGGCCCGGAGTGATACGAACACTCACATTCAGAACAAGAAATCGACAGTTCCTCATCGAGTACCTCTTCCTGGCATTTTTGACAGAAAGTTCCAGCCATCTGTGCGTGCAATCGCGTGACAAACAAAAACACACTCAGCCAGCAGCAGCGGCAGTGATAAAGTGGAATATTCACGTTTAGGAGGCAGTAACCAACCTGCAAGGGCGTACAGGAGAGATTTAGTCCTTGTCCCGTCACTCGCCGCCGCTGCCGCCAGAATACCGCCGCCGCTGTAGTAGGCAGCTTTTTAAGGCAGGATGGCAGGATCACGTGGATGTCTGCGGGTTGCAGCGCCGTCAGCGGGTCGATCCTTTCCCCTCGTTGTTCTGTAATGTGAATTCTGTTGTTCCGTAATATGAATTCTTTTTGAGTAAGTAAAGCTGATTCAGTAGAATAATTTGTACGGAAGCCGAATTGACTGGGAATGAGCACATCGTGTTTATTAAGAAATATTGTCAAACGATCACGCAATAGGTTTTCCAATCCTTTTGAAAAGATAGGTAGGATAGAAATAGGCCTATATTTAGCAAGATCACTTTTGTAACCTTTTTTCTATATAACAGACACTTTAGCGACTTGCATGCGTTTTGGGAGCACTCCTGTATCCAAGCAAAGGTTGAAGATATTGACAAACCAGGAGCTATCAGATCTATCACGTGTTTGATAGGGCGAACTTGAATGTTATCACACTCCGTACTGCTGCTATTTTTTTAATTGCCTGTACTTCGAAATGACCTCAGCTTCGTCCGTAGGGCTAAGGAAAACTGAGTTACTGTTTATGAGCTTGGAAGGCAAAGAAGCTTCTCCGCACGTGCTGGAAACGATGTTATCAGAAATATGTACGAAGAAGTCATTGAATTAGTTGGCTAGTTCTAAGTCACTATGCCGATCACCCTTTATAAGTGCTTCAGTTGGTTTTGGCACTGGATTTCGATTTATTACTGAATTAACTTTTTTCGAAGTTATTTTACTGTTGCCCGAAGCGGAAAAAAATTAACTTTCGTGATACTCCGCTTTTGAAGAGCGCACTCTTTTTTTTTTATTTGTTTCCTAAAGACTTGAAAGTTTTAAGGTCATTTATGCCCCAAGATTCTAGAAATGTTTTATGTAGGACGTTTTTTATACGAATTTCTTTTACAATTTCTGGGGTTATTCATGACTTGCGTATTTTTTGGATAATCTCAAAGTCTTATAGGGAAAGTGATTCGCAGAACTTAAGCCGAACGAGATTGAAAAGAGCACAGACAGCAACACGGTACAAGACGAGAACACCAACGAGGCAATTGACACGACCACGGGGGAATGAAACAGAGCAGAAAGTAAATTACCGGCAGGAACGGCGACAGGCCCAGATGGCGTAGGAATGAGACTAGTCAAGACACTAGGAACAAAAAGAAGATTAAAGTTAAAACAGAGAACTGATCAAATAATTACGGGGGAGATGGACCCAATGATTTGAAACTAAGCAGAATTAGATTACTATGTAAAGTCAAGAGAAATAAGGATAACATAACATTATACCGACCAGTAACAGTAACGTTGGTCTTGTAAATACTAGCAATGCAAATAGGAAAAAAAGGAATAGAAGAATGGGCAGAAAACATTTTAGGTGAGCTACAGAACGGGTCCCAAAAATAGAGAAGTTTAGATGATAACTTTTTCATCATCACTCAATGTATATAGAGGTGGCACCAATGAGTAAAAAAAACATTATGGATGGCATTTCTAGACATTTAAAGGGCGTACGACAATTTGAGTCGGGGAAAACTCTGGGTACAGTTGAGAGAGTATAAGTTGGATGCACATTTTATTAGGCTTTTACAACAGGTATACAAAAAGTGAAAGCCGTTTACAACTCCCTGTCACGCCGAATTAGAGCGCAGCTCTTCAGGAGAAGGGAAGGATGGGGGGGTGGGTCACGTGACCACGGGAGAGGGGGGGGGGGTCACGTGACCTCGGGGTGACGATGCCGTCATCAGTGACGATGACGATGCGGATGCCGATGACGTCATTAGTGACGATGTCGATGACGTCATCAGTGACGTCACGCGTCCCATAATGCACCGCGCGGTTACGCCGACGCCAACGGTGACGCCGACGCCGCTCAAGCCGGAAACGGGCGCCTAAGAGCTGCGCTCTAAAAATAAAAATGTTGTTATAACATGGGCATGAGAAATAACAGAACCAGCAGAAATAAAAAGAAGACTCAGGCAGGGCTGTCCGCTATCGCCACAGCTTTTTATGACATACCTTAGTGGAATGGAAATAAAATTAGAAGAGTGCAATTTAGGTTTTAATGTGTCATATTATATGGAGAGAGGAAAAAACGTAAACCAAGTTATACCAGCAATGTTCTACGCAGACAACGTTGGGTTGTTAGCAGATAGCCCTGGATAGGTTACAAGAGCTGGTTAAAGTCTGTGTTGAGGAAAAAGACCCTCTGGGCCTGAAATTCAGTGGTAGAACATGTAGACAAGTATAAATATCTAGCAGTATGGCTGAATGAGGAAAAACAATAGTTAAAAGAACAGGAATATTATATGATAAGAAAAGGGGAAAAAATGAAAGCCGTTTACAATTCCCTGTTCCACTCCCCACCCGCGCATGGCCCGGAGTGATACGAACACTCACATTCAGAACAAGAAATCGACAGTTCCTCATCGAGTACCTCTTCCTGGCATTTCTGACACAAAGTTCCAGCCATCTACGCGTGCAATCGCGTGACAAACAAAAACACACTAATACCACGGGCGCACTTAACTGCAGTTACGCTAAGCCACTGTTAGCGCACAATACTTGCCGACAACATTCTGCGGCTATGCAGTTAAAGCTATGGGCGAACGTGCGCTTGAGCATCTTTAGCACCCAACGAAGCAGTGCACGCGCGCTCTTCACTTCTTATGGAATAGCTGTCCGAAAGTATAGTGCGGTATCAGTGGTGCAGCGTAACAGCAGTTAAGTTGAGTTAACCGCGGTTAAGTGTGCCCGTGTAACAGGGGTATAAGGCAGCAGCAGCGGCAGTGATAAACTGGAATATTTAAGTATAGGAGGCAGTACCCAACCTGCAAGGGCTTACAGGAGAGATTAAATCCTTGTCCCGTCACTCGCCGCCGCTGCCGCCAGAATGCCGCCGCCGCTGTAGTAGGCAGCTTTATAAGGCAGGATGGCAGGATCACGTGGATGTCTGCGGGTTCCAGCGCCGTCAGCGGGTCGATCCTTTTTTCTCGTTGAGAACGGCTCTTGGCGAATCGGCTGTAGCGATGTGGCTTGAAACAGCGGCCTGGCTGACACTGTGCAATCTTGCTAGTTGACAATTACTGCAAGGGCGTACAGGAGAGATTCAATCCTTGTCCCATCACTCGCCGCCGCTGCCGCCAGAAAGGTTCAGCATCCCCTCTAAACCGTCTATTAGCGGCGAGATGTTTCGGTGGCGCCCTCCTATGGTTACCTCTCGTGACGTCATTACCCTGTGACCAACAAGTTAGATGGTGTTTGTAATTAGCATGGTGGAAGCTGGAAATCATTGCGCTTTTAAACCAATACTGCGCACACCGTCAAAATCGAAGTTCTTGTTACATCGAGTCGGCCACAGGAGAGCACTGGTCAAATCTGGTCAAATCGGTTTAATCAGTTCGGAGCCCGGCGTTCGTCTGCCCGCGCACCCCGAGCCTCGAGCGCTAAGTGCCCACGCTCCTCGAGTGGCCACGAGCTGATAAGCGCCAGTCTGTCAGTCAGTACATAACACCTCATCCAACTATACCTGTTTTCACCTCAAGAAAAAAGTACGTTTTGCGCATTGTTCCTACGCGGCGCGAAATAGTGCTTACGAGATTCGGTTGTTGGAGGAAAAAGCGATGTTTTGACGTTTGGAACGTGTACGTCTTGATAAGATAACATATATCTAATCTAAAATTCACCTACATATGTCTTCATTATCCACATAAAGGGGGAAATTAGTAATATTCCGCGAGGAGCCGGACTTGTTTTACTTCGGTTCTTGAGGTGAAAACAGGTATAGTTGTGGTACCCGTAGCGTTGCGGAGGTCGCCGGGTTCAGGTGGCCCGGGGGGTACCCAAAGCGGGATTGCTGCCAGCCGTCGAAGACGCTGGCACTGGTTCCTGAGGAGAAGTCGTTGGCTTGTCGACAGCTCTCGGATGTGATCTGGTTGGTTGGGCATGACTGTCAGAGCTGTGTGATGGTGGCTGCGTTGGAGCCGAGCTGTCCATCTCGATCTCCCAGACAGGAGGCCACGTGCCCGCTTTTTCTCGCAACTCGGTGTTTGTCTATCGCTTTCGTGTATGGTTGCGATGACGGCGCACCAATTCCTTATCAATGCGGACCATCCATGAGCATAGGCCCATTCGACGTTCGACAACTCCAGTAATCCAACCTTTACTACTTGGAAACTTCTTCGTCCAAACTGCCTGTCCCACGCTCAGCTCATGTGGGTCCGTGGAACCGGTCGTTCTTTCAGGTTCTTCAGAAAGGGTAGAGGAATCGGCCGCCCTCACATGTTTTTCAAACACTACACACTTTAGTCGTTCCAAAGCTGATGGAAGCTCCCTTTCATACATCAACCAAGCTGGTGTTTTGCCCGTGGCGACGTGAATGGTGCTATGTTGTTTAAACAAAAACCTCGCCAGCGCACACCTTAGTTCTTCCTACCCTCTCTTGGCGAGAGCGAGTTTTAGCTCCTGTACCATGCGTTCCGCCTGTCCATTAGAGGCAAGATGGTACGGTGCACTTGTCACCGCCAGGATGCGTTGTTCCGGTAAAACGTTCTAATTTCCTCGGACACTGGTGCTGCGCCATTGTCCGACACAACTTTCCTTGGCAGGCCGAATGCTGCAGAAATACCCGTAGTTCCCTGATGACTTCGGTCGAGGTCATATTGCGGACTACCCGCACTTCAAGCCATTTGGTAAAAGCGTCCACCACAACCAGGAAGACCTGACCATTGACCGGACCTGCAAAGTCCACGTGAAGGGTTTCCCATGGCTCTGATGGCTAGTCTACACAGGGATAGGTTCTTTGGGCAAACACTTTCGGTGCATCTGACAGGTGCTGCATTCTGCAACTGCTGTCTCGAATCCCGCGATGTCCAGAGTGTATCAGAGCCATCGTGTCGTTTCTGAGTTGTGTAGATACCACGATTCGTGCTCCCCAACTTACACATCCCCTGTGGTTCGACAGCTCTGCCTCCTTGGTTCTGTACGCTGAGTACTCCGGTGTTTGTAACCGGTCAAGGGTACCCTCTACGATGGCTCGGTATACAATCGCAAGGACGCTGTCGGCTGCGATCTCTCTTGCCACTCGTTCGGCGGACAATGATGGACGGGACAAAGCTTCAAACATCAGGATATCTCCTGGAACCTCCGGCTCATTTTCAGTGGTTGACAGCGGAAGCCGGCTAAGGGCATCCGTATTCTGATCATGTTGGAACTTAACCCGAGACTGGGGTAGAAATAGAAACTTAAAAGTAGAAGGGACAGAGACAAGTGAAGAAGGGAACGTCTCAAACGCAGCTAAAAGATTTATTTAGTCCCACATCCTTATATACTCACAACCACAAGGTCACCCAAACACTCAACACGCCCCTTTCAAAGGCACAACACACCAAGACAAAAAAAAAAAAGATAACAAGGCAATGGGACGCCCCCTCAAGTACTACTACGAACAGGGGCAAACCCTCCACTTCTCCGGAAAGAAAAAATTTTACCTTTTCCCTTCATTTTAAATGTCAGAAAGCTACTGCACCTGCCAACCACAAAAACTTATTTTAATACGTTTAGAAATAAATATTCAAAATGGCAATTTGATTACATGGGCCTAGAAAAATATATACCATCCAATGTTTATGAAAATGGTAATAGTTGCTAATTCATTCACTGGTTTAAATAAAAATGGCTTCATCATCTGTTGTGTTCTTTTTTATTCTATTAACGTCCTACAATCAAAACACTTCAAACCAAACTAGTCGTTCTAATAAGCGCCCGAGTTATCTCAGGAGAACGCTAGTGTTATATTCGTAATTACAAGCCGAGCTTTATTTATTATTAACAACGTAATTTATGCAACCATTAAATAACAAAGATTCAAGTATGCTTCGTTGGGGAAGACCGCAAGCTGTATTCGAAAAAGCTAAAGGTTAAACATCAATGATTATACACTGCTTTCAAACCTTTTAATGCGAATCTAACAGCATAAATTTATCCTAGATAATAGAAAGTATAAAACATAGAGAGGACGAAACACAGACGAATACACTTTTCGTTTCGTCCTCTCTATGTTTTATACTTTCTGTTATCTAGTACATCTTATCAACACGCTCGTTAGGAATAAAAATTAAAGTTCTTTCATTCCTCTTATTTCCGTCGATGAAAATCCCCTTTCCGACGTCATAGTCAGCGTTCGGCCAATCGTGGAAGGCCGACCACAGCGACGCTTTCGGTCGCGCACGGGGCTAATAGCGACATGGGCTAGGTCATTAGTGCGACGGTGTGCCCAGCACTTGCTTCGCGATTTTGGAAATTCTTCGTGAAATTTCGGCAAATGCTAGTGAGAGGTCTGGTCCCACATGGAGACACGACTGTGTTTGTTTTGACTGTTGCAAAAGCTGTAAATGTCAGTCCGCACAGGTATGCACAATGGCAAGGAGGGCAGGAGAACTTTTCGAGAACCGTGTTTGAAAACAGGTGCAACTCGCACTGCTTCTTCAACAAAAATGTTTGCTATTAGTCGACAACTGCCCACATTATCTCTCCGTCACACCGGCAAATCTTTGACAAAGGGCTGAATATTGCCTTGTTAACAAGTTTAGGTGTTTCGCATTTAGTATTGTGTTGTTTTGTTTGCAGGCAAAGAAGTCCTAAGCATCGTGTCCTAAGCAAGAAGTGCTGGTGCGAATCTCAGCTCTCGAAAGATGAGATTCGGTGTTTACTTTTATTTTATCCTTTAAAAACAGAGAATTTATTCGTGAGTATTTTCCACCTGCTCAGTATGGCAATAATGTTTTTTTTATTATATCTTGTTTTCATCTAGTCATCGGTTGTGGGCATTTCTTTTAAAGCCTTTTATTTCCTAATCATGTGTTCCAGACAGATTTTAAGCTTTTTATAGCTCTATTTTCACTTTTGCAACTCGAACATTTATAGCTGCTCGGCATGAGAATGCGGAGAGCTCAAACTCCTCTGAAACGCCCTTGCGGTTGGAGTAGGATGTGAAAGTTTAAGAACATTTAGTAAAATGATAATAAAGGGAAACAGTTTTGGTATGAAGCGAGTCCACTGTAAAACCGTAAGATGACATTTTAGTTATTGTGGCATTCATTTCAATGAGGGTTTGTGAGCAGGAAAGATAATCATGCTTTCTTTCATGACGACAAGCTTTTTCTACCAAAATTAGTGCTACATGCATTCCCGGTGCTATTTTTTTATGTACCGCAAATTAGGCTTAAGATGGATGTCAGCTCATAGAGAAATTTGTTTTTTGCTTTATTATCTTTTGATCCATGTAATGTCGTGTTCTCAAACTTTTGCACCCTACTCCAATCGCCAGGGCTACATTCCACCAGAGTTTGAGCTCGCTGTGATGTCTGGTTTATTTTTGCGGTAGAGAAACACTGTTGGGCTTTCTCGCTCCTTTCTTTAATTATGTGAGATCATTAACCCAATGTACAGGCCTTGAAGCTTTTTTCGAAAGCGTGACGTTTTTTTCATAATTGTTAAATTTTATTTTTTATTTTTGTTTACAGGAAAAATAATTTTAACTGCATAGTCTAGCAATATTGTGGCTGCTCATGTACACTTCCATGATTCAAATTTGGAGAGTCAATAAATGTATCCATAAACATGTACCAAACTGTTTTCTTTTCACAGCAGGGGTAGACTGCAATTAATCACCTGGGAATCATGGTGTAAGGTGAAAAAAAAAAAAAACGGACACAAGAGAGAAAACAGACATACAGGCGCCACTCACAACTATATTTGAAAAGTGCAGAAAGAAAGGAATATATACATCGTCATCTTCATCACGTCCACGCATGCGCTTAGCCACGTGATGTACGCTTCATCTAACACATGGCTAAGCGCATGCGTGGACGTGATGAAGTTGACAATGTATGTATTCCTTTCTTTCTGCACTTTTCAAATATAGTTGTGAGTGGCGCCTGTATGTCTGTTTTCTCTCTTGTGTCCATTGTTTTTTTTTTTTTGCGCCTTGCACCATGATTTCCAACATTCACCAACTAGCCCAACTACAAGTTCTTCTACAATTAATCACCTGTATGGATGCTTGTTTGTGCTGTGCTAAATCTGGTGATAGTCGTATTCCACACTTTTTACCAAAGGAACACTATTTTCTTCAATTAGTGGTGTGACGAGTGGCATTATGGCTAAGCTGACTAAATGAATTTCTATGATTATTCCTCTCCAGGAAAGTTTGAGGCGCACACAGCTGTTTATATTCCGAACAAGTGTCTTTCTATATTTATGCTCACAGCTGTTGTCACAAAGAAGCTTTGTGATGGTTTAGTGTTCAATATTTTAAATTATGCCTCTCACAAACACACTCTGTTCAATTACTGGGACAACCAGTACACGGCCAAACAGATTTGACAGGTTTGGGAGAATGATAAACATAGATCAAATTTTGTTTGCTTGTTTATCATTCTCTGCTTAGATCTCACTTGAAACTTTGGATGAAGAGTGCAAAGATATTAAAATAATCATAAATTAAAAGGCCACTTGGAGTAGAATCCTTTTCTGACATATATGTACAGACGTGGAAAGATTCAACGAAGCCACAGGAGCCTGCGGCCTCGAGGTACTACGCGCACTTCATGACGGCAGCGAAAAGAACTAGTATCGATGACTGCCGCAGCTAGCTATGAAATTAGCTGCTGTCAGCATCCAGTTATATGACCTGGGGGGCTATGTTCGACAAATGTTTCGTTTCTCTTAAAAAGAAACGGAAGTGACGCAAGGGACTATCTCGCGTCTGGTTGGCTAGAGGCTCAAATGACGAAAGAGGGAACTTTCTTCTTTTGAGCCTCAATCAGACGCGATATCGTCCCTTGCGTCACCTCCGTTTCTTTTTAGAAGAAACGAAACATTTGTCGAACATAGCCCCCCTGCTCTGCCGTCCTGCTACCATACTAACGATCATTCGCCTAGAGCGGCACTCTCTACACTGCGTCTCGATAAGGCTGGTTATCTGTATCGAATAAGCTGATCGTGCATACTTGGAATTGTGGGACGCAACAGTGTCTTTCCTTTTTGTTTTCGCTACAGTCCCACTGAAGCACAATAAGCTTCTTTGATTCACATCACGATAACCACATTGAACTAAAAGCATGCATCGTTGCAAATAAAGTTCTCGAAAAGCGCATTGTCTGTTCAGCTGACTAAACATTGCAATATCAGTGTACAGTGCGCCACTTTAGGCAAATGACTGTCACTACGGCAGCAGGGCAGGTCATATAACTGAATGTTGATAGTTGCTAATCTCTCAATCTGCCAGTACTTAGAGGGGGTAGTTTCCTACGCCACCGGCATGACGCACACACGTAGTCTGAGGCCGCACGCTACTGTGGCTTTGTTGGCTTTTTTCACGACCGTACCAGCAAAAAGCGCAGCGAGCAATCCAATTGCTTTCATAGAAACAGTTTCAGAGGTACTGTTCAGAGCCATGGAGACAAACCATACATGTCTGTTTTATTTAGTCTTTTCACTGGTGTGGAAGATTGAAATGTTTAAGTTAATCTGCTATCTTGAAAAGACGTAATAATGATCTTGCCTCACATTTTTGTGCTCATCGCAAAGCATCTTCTGAGTAAACAATACTCAATAATAGGGTGTCATATCATTGCCGTGTAGAATTGTTTTGGCTCACCATATACTGTTTCAGGGAACGTTAATGCTTGTGAAACAGGAGAGAATGTTACTGCACTGGTTAAATGTCTACAAAGTTTGGAGGAACAGTTCTGAATCATTAAGGCAAATATGTACTGTGTGTTGGGCACATCTGAACTAAGGCTACTTCAGACACTTTAATTTGACTGTGTTGCAGGGCTTGCACCTTGGTAAGACGGCTCAGTTATCGTACGTGTCGGCAACAGCCCTGCCAATGCAGTCAAACACAACTGTCTGAACCAGTCTTTTACAGTATATATTTGTCGTCATGGTTCGGAACGCTCCTCCGAACATTTTGCATACATTTTGCTGTAGTCGGTGACAGGTCAAGAATGAAGTGGAAGCTCCTCCCACCTCATTCCTCTATAGTAGAGCGAACGCTGGAGAGGAGGCGACCTCCTCTCCAGCGTTTGCTCTGCTCAAGTGGAACGGTGGGAGGAGCTTCCACTTCATTCTTGACCTGTCGCCGACTATAGCATGGTAATAACATGTTTTACGAATGTTAATATAACGTTTACCAGAACATGATTTTAATGTTTTGTAAACATTATTATTATGTTGTAATAACGCTGCGTAAAGGATTTATTTATGTTTTAAAAATGTTATTACAATGTTTACAGTAATGTCACGTTAATGTTTTCCAGACATTATATTTACGTTGCAAAATTGTTTTCCAAGTGTTGAAATAACGTTTATCAAAACGTTATAAGAATGTTCTGCCAAACGTTCAAATAGCTTTATACAGGCGGACATTAAGAACATTCCTCGAACGTTTGGGACGAACATAAAAATAATGTTATTCTAATGTTTTCGTGTTACCTGGGTTGTCTCCTATACTTCCCAACGAACTGGAACAGAGCCGTATATGTAGAGAGTTTGGCCATTCGTTGGGAAGTATAGGTACAGTGGCTAGAATAGGGGAAGTGTGATTACCGCGCCGCCGGCTCTGAAGCCACTCCGCGATGCCCTGGCGAAAAAGGTCTAGGTGGCGCTGATCACCGTTTACACGTCCGCGCGCTACAAAGTCGTCTGCTCTCCGCGCAGTAAATCGCTGAAGTTTGGTGACATGACTGTAAAATCCGCTGCGTTTTTTGAGCGACTTGCACATGTATACAGCGCCCTTGGTTGTACAGCGTACCGGTCATGCTTATGTGAACAGATAATTTCGTAGGGCGACCTTTCTCCCCGTTAATTTCATTGTTCCTGATTGCTTCCGGATCTCGCGCATATTTTGCATGCTTTTTTAGCCTGCTGACGCTGTGATAATTTTAGGAGCCTCGACTGCGATCGTGGGCACCATGAAATTTTCGGCGTTTAGCTGACACGGGCATGAGGTAATCTCTTTTAAAAAGGATGCCTTTCGCATAGCACGTGTCGCACTATGAGGAATAGCCAGCAGGTTCGCTTCGGACCGAACGATCGCGTTATTTGAATACGGTGTGATGAAAGTTGTTTATTTGTTTAGTTATTTATCGGACATCCGATGATTGATTGTAGGGTTTAACGCGCCGATGCAACGCAGGCGATTAGGCGCGCCGTAGTGGAGGGCTCCGGATTAATTTTGACCACCTGGGGATCTTTAACGTGCATCGCAATCTCGCACATTTACCTGACTTTTACTCTATGGTTAAGAAAGAAGTCTCTGCCGTAAGAACACTTTTATTCCACAAAAAAAAACGACAAAAAAGCAGTGAACATATTACAAAATTGCAGACAGCATAAGATTCTTTCCAATAACAACCAACATATTGCACTTGGTTGGTTTTAAACGAGCGTGAACATGAGGTACATCTAACATACATTGCTGCCCTTCATGTTGTTCTTCTTAGCTTCAGGTGCTTCCTTCTTTCACTTACTGAAGGTCGTTCTTTATTGAGAGACTTCGTAAAAAAATGAAGCCTAGTAAGAAGAAAGAACTTCGTTATGTTGTTTGTCAGTTCTTCCTGGTGTACCTGACACCCAACGCGGGGTACATTCCGCATGATGTGAAGAAGGTCTATCATACTGTCTCGCTGAAGTTTGTTCCTACTGAACCACATCGTGAACACATCCCCTTAGGTGATTTCCGGTTCGCAGCTTCAAAACACTGAAGGATGGCAGCTTTCTGTTTAGGAGGAAGGTTGTCGATCTTTCTCAGGAGTGCCGCTTCCTCGATCTTCTCGTTTTCCGCTTTCAGTTGAGCAACTTTCTCGTCTAACGACTTCACTTTGGCCTTCAGGCGACGCACAGCTTGGGTTTTCGATTTGATCTTTCTGGCAAGGTGTGTTTCTGACTTTGTCTTCTTTCTTCGGCATCTTTGGTTGATAAGGATCTTCCGAAGATACTTGCAAGTTACACACCGCTCACTTGAGGTTCCCGTGCACTTCTTGTTGTAAAGGCTCCCATTCCACACGGTCAGATTAGAGTGGGAACGCGCGAACGGGAACTCTTCAAGAAATCCTGCGCCTGAACACACATGCATACTATCCACGGCCTGGAGAATGGAAGACGGGTCGCCAGGCTCGTCTAGCACAACCTTCACACCCCGGACAAACACTTCATGCGTCACTGTGTCGTCTGTCACCGTAAACAACACGAGCTTTGCGGCGCACAGAAGACTTGTATCAGGTCCGGGTAGGCACACACTGTACGCAACCTTCAATGGTACACCACTGAACACGTGCTTTCCCCACCTGTCTGACGGGAAGGCAATATCCGCGTGGTTGGAGGCAAGTCAAGGCTCGGTAGTGGTCGTAGCGGGCTCATCCGGCTCCTCACCTGGCAGTGGCTGCAGTACCTCGTCCATCCGTTGTCGCTTATCATGAAGCGCAGGCGGTGGGCACAACCTCTCCTTGGGATTTCTTTTCCTGGGCACCGGTTTTGACAGGTAGGAAGGCACATTCGGAAAGACGGTCGGAACGGCGCCAGGCAAGAGAAACGGCCTCGCTCTCTCAATAAGCACGCTTTGCCCGTCAACAACATGTTCGAAGTGGCGCGACACAAACTGTTTGTCGAAGTGGAGCTCGCAGACGGCTGCGTTGCGCTGAAGTGGCATGTCAGCTCTTGGAATATTCCGCTGCCATTGTTGAAATACCGCCTCTTCTTTCGGCACGCCAAACAACGAAAACTTCTCCTTGCATGATTTGTACCCGCTCTTGCAGCCGGGTACAAAACAATGACTCTGTCGTCGGCTCATCTTGGATGTTCAAGGCAGCATTTTCACAAAAAAACAACTCGAAACGTCCGCACCACGCACGCAGCCCACAGTACAAGAACGCATTTCTCGCGGCGGCTTGACGTGTAAACGGGAGTTCGCGGCACCTAGCGGCAACATCGCCAAGTGGCGTCAGCGCTTCCCATACGAGCCGCTTGGCGGTAATCACACTTCCCCTATTCTAGCCACTGTAGTATAGGAGACAAATGAGGAGGCGCCATTGGCCGAAAGCGGGCTGGGCGTGTTTCAGGGCGTCTTCAGAAATTTGATTGTGACCAACCAGAAGCCGGAAATAATACCCTGGCGGTGGCCGCGAGAAACAAACCTGATAACTGCAATGGAGTAACTCTCGGTGACTGAAAATATGGTACACGTGATATTTCAATCACGCTCATCCAAAATGATGGTGGAAGAGTGCGACTAGCGAAACGATCGACATAATCCGTACGCCAAGCGCCGAGGGCCGAGAATCTGCCGTCTGAGCGGTCACACTCTGTCCGAGCAAAACAGAGTTGAGCGGCGCATTCGTTTCTTACATCTTTCTGCATGAACATGATCAAAACAACACGTGCACCCTATTTTCAGCCACAAAGAGTTACTACACTTCACTCTTACGTGCTTATTGAAACTATATACGAATATATACTTTTGATCAGAACTGTTTCTCGCTACTACCGCTAGGGGATTCTTTTCGGCTTCTGGTTGGTCAAGAGAGCTTGCCAAGCCCTCTTTTCGAGTCTGACGCACGCCCGGGCTCTGCCTGTGCCTCCCATTGACCAAACTGCTGGATCGCGCTTCTCCGCTTGTTCGCTGCAGCGCGAGTGAAGCCACCGGGCTTCACTCGCTTGGGATACGATTTGCGGTTTTGCTAGCCTTGTCAAGCCTGCGGTTTCCTGGGTGCTGCAGACACGTTTTCTACTCGTTCGTCGTCATTCGCCGAAGAAGTTTTTTAAGACTCTGTGTATTGTTGAGACTTGCCGTTGTGAACACGTGGAAAATTTTACGAAAGCGCAGTGCCGTAGGAAAAAGGCACAAGTCGTCGAGAGCAAGCTTCGCCGGTCCCGCGGCGGGATCAAAGCTTCCTTGGCACGCCGAAGTGCTGCCGGTGCTGCGTCTCTGTGCCTTCGCACGCTTGGATACCGATCAAGAATCGACACCGTGTGGATGTGTTTTGCGAGTGCAATGTGCTTGAAGCCTTATGTAAAGGCACAACTCGTCGAAAGTGTCGCCGGTCTCGCGGCGTGAATAAAGCTTCCTTGGCACGCCGAAGCTCTGCGTCTCTGTGCCTTCGCACGCTTGGATACCTATCAAGAATCGACCCTGCGGTAAAATTTTGAAGGTGTGTCGCGCGTAGATGTCTTTGCATCATATATCGGCCACGGAGTTCTCGATCGTCCAGCTGTTCCGGTGTGTACTATCGGAAACAATATGAGCGTGAACGCGCCTCCGCTTGTCGCCGCAGAGGCGCGTTCACGCTCATATTGTTTCCAATAGTACGTCTGTTGACCAATCACAATTAGGCGAGCCGCGCTCAAACTTGTCACGTGGAATTGATGCTAGTGAGCCAGACCACTGATCAGTCATGAGGAGCTGTTGTGCGATGTTCTGTAAACCGTCTTAGGACGAAAAAAAGACGTACCATCGGTAAGTATCACATATTGCTTTGTGAAGAACGTCTCATTGGAGTGCGACCTGTAACAATACTTGTTTCGGTTCAAGGTTTCCACAAAGTCGGCCAGAAATTTGTAAAGAATGGGGCGCAACATCCGAAGGCAAAATTGGCAGCCATCCAAAGAAAGTCGTGTTTGCTCGGACCACTTTGAAGAGGCGTGCTTCAAGAGAACAGGTCTAACTGTACGCTTAAGAGAAGATGCCATCCCAACTCTCTTCAAGTTACCTGAACACCTTGTCAAGGTAATAGGCTCGTCCTTACTTTTTTCAAGCGCAATCTATACATTCTATTATTTTTTTTCCGGTCTATATTTTCATACATTTGCCAAGCATTAACAATGCTTGAGCTGTTTTTGCTTAGTTTCTGCACATTCTAAATAAAATATTTGGTATTGAATACTTGAATATATACAAGTTTTTGGTGACTATTTGGCACTATTCAATTCGAACTGAAATTTTATATTTTGCACACTCTTGTTTAGTAATCAGATATTGTTATGTCTTTCTGAACCCTGGCTACTTGACAGAAGATATAGAGGTCAGGCAAGCTGGTTAATGACAGAATTGTGAACCCTGAATTGTGCTATTTCCTATCTCATTGCTAACAATGAGATGTTTACTTAAACTGCATATGATTCACAAAGTACATGTTCAAAGCATCTTGAGCTCCCAGTAAGGCTTCTTGATTGGCTGTGAGACATGAAAGACTCGCCCACCATTCGCTATCCAAATTGAAGACAAAATTCTCAAAACCGATAGGCGGACAGACACAATGTGTTTTTGTAGATGTTACGTTGCTGGCCTCAACCTGTAACTTTGCCAGAAACAGTAATAAAACCTAGAATTTGTTTTCTTCCTCAGTGTACGGACACACATGTGTCTATGTTCATTTTTGGCATTCTCTCAGCAACCCAAGACAAGAAAGCCTCCAAGAGACCGTGGCAGCAGCGCTGCCACTACTAATCCTACAAGTGACACCCCTGATGCACAACCATCCACGTCAGCAACACGGGACCACACATACACCATACAAAGCCCTCGGACCCAGAAACGTAAGATGAACAACGTGGTGGGCCACATAGAAGCAGTAAGAAAGAAGTTGAAATACACACAGCAGGCTACAAGGCGGCTAAAAGGAAAAGTTTCTAACCTGAAAGATATCCTCAAGGACCTCAAGCAAAAGCAACTTATTAGCAATGATGCTGCCTCCGTTCTTAGTAAGTCACTTTCTGGCACGCCGCTGGAAGTCTGTCTTCGAGCACTGAAAAACACGAAAGGAAACGTAACGAAAGAGCAATACCCACCAGAGTTAAGGGCTTTTGCTCTTACACTTCAGTTCTATTCGACTAAAGCTTATGAATATGTAAGAAGTACATTCAACCTAGCACTGCCCCATGTGTCGTCATTGCGGGCATGGTACCGCTCGATTGACGGCGAGCCTGGGTTCACCTCAGAGGCATTTCACTCCCTGCGACTCACTGTTGAAGAAAATGCAAAGCAGGGGAAAAAGGTCCTCTGTGCCTTGCTCATGGACGAGATGAGCATTCGAAAGCACGCCGAGTGGGATGGGAAGAAGTTAAGAGGACTTATCGATCTTGGAACTGCAGTGGACGATGACAGTCAACCGCTTGCCACCGAAGCCCTAGTCTTCATGCTCGTAGCTCTCAACGACCACTGGAAGCTGCCCTGTGGGTACTTCTTGATCCACGGCATGAGTGGTGCAGAGAAGGCCAACTTGGTGAACACGTGTCTAATGAAGGTACACGACGTTGGTGTTGTTGTCTGTTCCATAACATGCGACGGGCTCCAATCGAACTGGACCATGATTGAAGCACTTGGGGTTGACCTCACTGTCTCCCCTCAAGGAATGAAGCCCTGGTTCTCACATCCTGCCAACTCTAACCAGAGAGTTTTCATTCTATTTGACATATGCCACATGCTCAAGTTATTGTGCAATGCTCTCTCGTCTCTGCAGGTGATCAAGGATCCCGACGGACGTTCCGTCAGGTGGCTGTACATTCAGGAGCTAAACAAGCTTCAAGAAAAAGAAGGTCTCAGGGCAGGCAACAAACTGCGACCGGCACATGTGGAGTGGAGGCGTCAAAAGATGAAAGTGAACCTAGCAGCTCAAGCAATCAGCTCAAGCGTCGCCGATGCTTTGGAGTTTTGCAACATTGACCTCAAGGACGGGACTTTTGCCGACAGCGAGGCCACAGTGAAGCTCATCAGGATCTTCGACAGGCTGTTCGACATGATGAACTCAAGGAACCCTGTAGTCAAGAACTTCAAAGCACCCTTGAGAATGAGCACACATCACCTTTGGAAGCCCTTCTTTGAAGAAGCAGCCAGCTACATTCTCGGCTTGAAGGACGTCACTGGCCTGCCACTCTACCTAACCAGAAGGAAGACTGCTTTTCTGGGATTTCTTATGGCCATAAAGAGCTTTGAGGGCCTCTGCGAAGACCTGTTGGGTGGTCAAGAACCCCTCATGAGGTACCTGCTCACCTACAAGTGCAGCCAGGATCATCTTGAGCTTTTCTTTGGCGCCATCAGAAGCAGGGGCGGTTGGAATAACAATCCGACGGCTCTGCAGTTTATGGCTGCTTACAAAAGGCTCCTTGTGCGTCACGAGGTGCAACAGGCCAGGGGGAACTGTTCGATGCAAGACCAGACCAGCATTCTGCACGTGACCAGGAGGGCCAACCACCATGAAGACGTGGCCCACGATGCTCCATTGGATGACCATGCAGCAGCCCGCCGCTTTGGCATGATCGCCTCCCCCAGAGCAGAGGACCATGACTATGTGGACGTTCCAAACACCACAACTCTGTCCCTGTACGTGGAGAATGTGGTAGATTACATCGCCGGTTATGTGGTCCGCATGCTGCAAAGGAAGATAACCTGCCCAGACTGCATGGCAGCCTTGCAAGAGCAAGAAGGAAGTGGTGGCCTTCTTCTTAGACGAAAGAACCGGGGCGGGCTACTTGTCCCCTCGTCAAGTGTTGTGGTTATATGCAAAAGTACTGAGAAATGCCTTAGGAGGCTCGAGGCCAGTAACAGCACTTGCAGAAAGTTAATCCAGCGACCGAACCTACAAGCTGCCATTGTGTGCGCTACTCTGCATGACCTTGCCGAAGACCAGGCTGAACTCTTCCGAGGCATACATGAACACATGTTCGATACTGAACCCCAGAATAACCATGTCGTTGAACTAACCAAGCTCACAGCTTCCTGCTACTCGAAGATCAGGCTGCACCACCAGGCACGCCGATTTACAGAACAGAGTGTGGGACCAAACATAAGGTCCAATAACATGCGTACTGTTATTTTTCTGGGTCAGTGAAAAGTGACTCCGAGTAATGTTTTATGAGCTTTATTTTTATAACAAGCATGCATGAAGTTATTGTGCTGCTTTTATTGGAACTGCTGAATGTCTTACGACTTGGACACTTTGTTTTGTTTATTAAAATAATTTAATAGTTCCTGTGAACTACTCTATTGTAGCCTCATGCAATTAGTCGAGAATTCCATCACTTCGGTAGGTGTTTATTCGTGCCTTTGGCATATATCACACAAGAAAGCCTCCTTTCAACTGTTAGCAAATCGATCACCACTTCATGGAACCAAGATCGCAAACAATGGAGCCACGGCGTCGGAAGTGTTCGGTTGGAAATGTAGGGGGAAGGGGGGGGGGGGGGGGGGGTGCACAGAAATGTAGATGTTGTAGTACTGATTTGATTGCCATAAGCGCCTAGGAAACAAACAAAAGAAAAAAAAGAAACGCCGCTGATGCCTCTCCTTTCTCCCTCATCCGTCGCCACTGGACACTGGATCAAGCTCGGTTTCTGGACCGCGAGTGCCGCAAATTACAAATACAGTAGAAAGAGTAAAAGTAAAACGCTGCTCCAGAGGTACATACGACTTCACGCACATTGCACTCGCAAAACACATCCACACGGCGCCGAAACGAATCTTGATCGGTATCCAAGCGTGCGAAGGCACAGAGACGCAGCGCCTCGGCGCGCCAAGGAAGCTTTATTCACGCCGCGAGACCGGCGACACTTTCGACGAGTTGTGCCTTTACATAAGGCTTCAAGCACATTGCACTCGCAAAACACATCCACACGGTGTCGATTCTTGATCGGTATCCAAGCGTGCGAAGGCACAGAGACGCAGCACCGGCAGCACTTCGGCGTGCCAAGGAAGCTTTGATCCCGCCGCGGGACCGGCGAAGCTTGCTCTCGACGACTTGTGCCTTTTTCCTACGGCACTGCGCGTTCGTAAAATTTTCCACGTGTTCACAACGGCAAGTCTCAACAATACACAGAGTCTTAAAAAACTTCTTCGGCGAATGACGACGAACGACTAGAAAACGTGTCTGCAGCACCCAGGAAACCGCAGGCTTGACAAGGCTAGCAAAACCGCAAATCTTATCCCAAGCGAGCGAACTCCGGTGGCTTCACTTGCGGGAGCGGGAAGCGCGATCCAGCAATTGTCATTGAGATCAGTGGTGTATACGGCTCAGAACTGGAAAAGATCAGAGTCGTATATTAGGAGAGTTTGGACAATAGGCGGAGCAAAGGCCGCCGCCAGCGCCGAATATTCCCCCCACGCTTAGAGCGTAAACTAAATTTGTGACACAGCGTCGACCAATCAAGAGACCTCTACTCCATTTCACAAATGTCGACAGTGAAGACAAAGGCACAGGCCCGTGAGCCTAGCTCAATGAAACGCTTTTGTTTGTACGAGACCTCGTGCATAGGAGGCACTTTCCAAAGCCACGCGCTCGTGCCCGTGCCTTTGTCTGCACTGCTAGAACAGCGTCCTGAGACTGGCTAAAAGAAAGCAGTGCAAAGGGTGGGGTGCGCGAGCGTCTTGAGACGCGGAGTTCCGCTCGGCGCGGCTCAAATTATACTTCGTTTCACTTTACCTGCGAGCGAAGCCAAAGCTAGAAGCGCGAGACCCGCTTTTTGCATTTCTCCCCAGCTCGCGCGCTCGAGCAAAGCCTGAACGCACGGAGCTTCCGTGCTCGCGCTTCCAGTTTTGCCTTCGCTCGCACATAAGGTGAAACGGAGTATAGTCGTGGCACAAATTTAGAGCACGCGACCACCGCTAGGGGCTGTTTCGCGGCCTGTGGTTGGCCCCGAGATGCTCGCCTATTCAAACCAATGTATGGCCAAACTCTCTCAATAAACGGCTCTGGAAACTAGCGGTGGTCGCGTGCTCTAAATTTGTGCCACGACTATACTTCGTTTCACCTTATGTGCGAGCGAAGGCAAAACTGGAAGCGCGAGCACGGAAGCTCCGTGCGTTCAGGCTTTGCTCGAGCGCGCGAGCTGGGGAGAAATGCAAAAAGCGCTGGTCTCGCGCTTCTAGCTTTGGCTTCGCTCGCAGGTAAAGTGAAACGAAGTATAATTTGAGCCGTGCCGAGCGGAACTCCGCGTCTCAAGACGCTCGCGCACCCCACCCTTTGCACTGCTTTCTTTCAGCCAGTCTCAGGACGCTGTTCTAGCAGTGCAGACAAAGGCATGGGCACGAGCGCGTGGCTTTGGAAAGTGCCTCCTATGCACGAGGTCTTGTACAAACAATAGCGTTTCGCTGAGCTAGGCTCACGCGCCTGTGCCTTTGTCTTCACTGTCGACATTTGTGAGATGGAGTAGAGGTCTCCTGATTGGTCGACGCTGTGTCACAAATTTAGTTTACGCTCTAAGCGTGGGGGGAATATTCGGCGCTGGCGGCGGCCGGAAGTGAACAATAATCTCGAACCCAGGCGCTCACGGGAGGGGGGGCTGCGTTGGCCTGCGCCGCTGCTACCCGCCGAAGGCTTCTTCGCTGGTGTGCCGACTGCCGTTTCGCCGGCATCGGTCCTGTTTACCGCGGTATGTGGGTATAGTGCCCGTAATGTGAGAGCCGTTTGTCCATACGCCACTTTGCCGCTGTTGGTTTCCATCAAGCCGAGCCAGAAAACATCTTGCGACGAGTTGACCGCGCCGCGAGTGACGAAGAAAAAGCAAACATGGCGACGGTTTCTACGATTGCTTTGGTGGCTCCGGTGTTGCGTGTCTTCAACGTCCTCGTGAGAAGATTCTCCTGCCCTTCGAAGTTATTGCAAGCACCACGAGTGGCACGAAAGCTGTGGAATCATCGTCTCAACTACAAATAAGCAGGCCTTCACGAGCAACGACGATGCCGAGCAGGCGCTCGGCACCGTTGTGTTGTCAGATGTTCTACAACGCCGAGGTATTTTATTTATGATTTGGAATGGCTTCAAGAGTGGCAAATTAATCTATTTCGCGGATTGTTAGCGCCGAGGCGAGTGCCCTCCGTTGCAGTGCCGTTGTCGCGTAAAGTGCAGAGAAAACCGGGTGGCGATGGCGGCGGTGCTCTTTGATCGCTTTGATCTTGCGCCGTCGGGTTCATGGAGTCCGGAGTAAACGTACGTACGTGCGTCTGCTGAATCGGTGTTTTGGACTGCCTCAAAACACTTTCTCACACGCATTTTCCTTGTGAAGCTTAGTAGCTCATTACACCTCGTCGTCGACTGCGCTCATTTGACTACGACGCACGAGCCTGCGTGATGTGAATTTCACTGCCTAGGATCTTTGGTGTGCTGTAACGAGGGCTAATAAAATATCGCCGCGAACTTCTGAACAAACGAGTCGAAGTTTCGTCTGTTATTATAACTGATCGCCTGTCACAATATTAACGTTCCTAAACTCCGCCCCCACAGGCACCCTGCTTCGTTGCCCGATAGTAAGTGTCTCCTGGTACCTCGTACAATTCCAGCTCCCACTTCAAGTAAGTACCATCCGTTAGAACTGGCAATTAATAGTTTCGAACCCAGAAGCTCGCAGCGTGTGTGTGTGTGTGTGTGTGTGGGGGGGGGGGGGGGGGGCGATAGACTGCGACCTTTCCCAGTACTAGCACTGTCTAGCAGTACTGGCACGTTGCCGGCGTCGGTCTTGTTTAGCGCCGTGTAATGTATCAGAGCAATTCGTCCGGACGGCACTGTGCCGTTGTTGGTTGTACGAACAACCAGAGGAAACGCAGGGTTCTTTTGGACACCCACTGCCCGTCACACAATTGCCTAAGAAGCGAGTGCGGATGCGACGTCTACGGCTTCCACAAGTTTCCGTCACATGCAGGTTCTCGGCAAGAATGTACAGCCGCACTCAGAAGAAAAAACTTCACTCCGAGCAAGAACTCAAGAGTGAGTGCCAGTGTAGCAACAATTTTTTTTCTATGCGTACGTTTGGCGTGCGTGATGGATACAACAGAGGTGGTCACTTCTCCGTGATCAGTCGGCAGGTCGTTTACGTCGTGTACGTACGCTAGCATGGTACCTTCGTTTCGGTTTCGGTATCAATGAAACGCGGATGTCAAGGGTCAGCAGACACCGAGAACATCTAAGACAAGAAAGGTTTTCCCTTGTTTTCTTGATCGAGATGGGTTCTCGAATGTTCACGACATCTTCCCTGTTGAAGAAACGGGCTCTTTCACGATGTGTCGGTGGCATTCGACAGCCTGCCGCATCCAGCTCCGCAAAAGCAACGCCGCCAACGCAGCCCCCCCTCCTGCCTGCCAGTTCTTTCCGCGTGGTTGGCGCGAGCGTAGATAAACATGGCGGCGCCCGTGGAATTGGCGCGGACACTGGTCTATTTGTCCAAACTCTCCTAATATACGGCTCTGGAAAAGATCAGAGCCGTATATGTAGAGAGTTTGGTCAATGGGAGGGCGCGGACAGAGCCAGGCGTGCGGGCAGACTCGAAAGAGGGCTTGGCATGCTCTCTTGACCAACCAAAGCCGAAAAGAATCCCTAGCGGTGGTAGCGAGAAACAGGTCTGATCAAAGGTCTATGTTCGTAAATGGTTTTAATAGCGCGTAAGAGTGATGTGTATAACTCTTGTGGTTGAAAATAGGGTACACGTGTTATTTTCATTCGATCATGCAGAAAGATGTAAGAAACGAATGCGCCGCTCAACGGACAGAGTGTGACCGCTCGGACGGCAGATTCCCGGCCCTCGGCGCTTGGCGTACGGATTATGTCGATCGTTCCGCTAGTCGCACTCTTCCACCATCATTTTGGATGAGCGTGATTGAAACATCACGTGTACCATATTTTCTGTCATCGAGAGTTACTCCAATGCAGTTATCAGGTTTGTTTCTCGCGACCACCGCCAGGGTATTATTCCCGGCTTCTGGTTGGTCACATTCGAATTTCTGAAGACGCCCTGGAACACGCCCAGCCCGCTTTCGGCCAATGGCGCCTCCTCATTTCAAACTCTCTACATATACGGCTCTGGAAAAGATCTATCCATCCATCCATGCTCAATCTAGCAATAGACTCCCAATCCAAATCCAAATCCAAGTGCGTGGGTCCATAATTTAATGCAGCGATTTATGTCAGGCTGTCGGGCTCAGGGCTAGATTTTTAGGTTTGTTGCGTCGCTAACGTCACTGGGGTCTGTGAACCATTAAAACGTAAAGGTGGTAAACCAACGCTGAAGACTGCTTCGAGGTAGGATCGTGGGCGTGGGCGTGTGTGCGGCTGCGAGTGCACCGAAACTAGGAGCGTTGTGTCGTCCTCCGGGCTCCCACGGGTCCGCCGCCTCGCCGATGTGATCGAGAGTCCTCCTTCGGGCTCTCCAGAGCAAGGTGAGCGTGTTAATCGGTGTTCCCGACAGCTGTGTCGAGTCTGGCTTGGTGTCACAGGTACCGCTCAGTCTTCGGGTCGATGCCCGAGTGGCCCGAGCCAACGTCGGGCATATGCTCTCCCCGCTCGGTGCGTCTGTGGAGCACACGAGCACGCACGTGTGCTTTCTGTGACATTCCTAGTGTTGGATCAATTGATTTAAACGTGTGTCAAGGGCTGTCCACCCAGAGCACGACGTATTCGCTAGAAGCCCGAGGGAGTCGTGCTTTGCGTGGACAACCTTTCCCCCCGCACGACCCAGCGAATTGAGTCCTGTCTTAAGGCTTATTCACACGATGTATCTTTTCAACGCGCCACAGTTCAAAGAAATAAGATTTCGCGAAATCGGCCTGTTCACACGTGGAGTTTGACGCGTGAAACCTGTGACGTATTGACTCGCGAGAATTTCGCCCAACCTTGTCATCTGCACCGGGAATATCAAGCGTTTCGCATCGAAATGATATGAAATATGGATAGTGTGAAAGACCGTCTGCTTTATTAATACCACTCAATAAACTTCATCAGGTTCGGTTCACTGGGTTTACTAGTCCTGCCAAAGCCGGGAAAGACCGCGAACGTCAAAGAACAGGCGAAGGATCTCGAAGCATTTCGGACATTTTTACACCGCTAAAAGAAGTTATCCCCAGTCATTATGTTTATGTTGATGAATCTGCACCGCACCACCAACCCGTACTGCTAAAGCGCCGTTCACACACTTGCAACCGAGTAGAACCAAAACTCATATCGCCTGTACGCACCGTTCCTCTGCTTGTCGCTTGCCACCTGTTTGCTTTTCTTTTTTCGGCTTCGGCTCGGATACAGAATCGGCCAAATATTCAGACTCCTCTAAAAATTTGCTCTGCCTCGAAAGTCAGTCGTCATAGCGAAGTCGAGCGGCCATTGGCAGCGTCCGCGTTTCTCCTTCAGGTGATTGACAGGCCTAGGTGAGGTTTCAGCAAAAGATTGCTCAAGAAGTGAGGAGCACGCACCACTTTTTTCGGAGGCGCGCCACTTTTTCGGTTGCGTTCACACGGAGAATCTGTTTCCCGAAACCTAGTTTCGTGACACAAGATTTGCCAACAAGATGCATCGTGTGAATAGACCTTTAGGCCCCTGTCATATTGCACCTCAGTCTTTGGTGAAAGGGGCACCAAATTGTTTAGGTGCTTGGAAACTAAAGTTTTGGGGCGAGGAATTTGGCATTCTGTCTGACAGCTGAGTAATGCGCCCCAAGAGACCACCAGAAGAATGTGGAGTGAGAGGAGTCTCGTGCCTGAAGCAATGCACGTTGAGGCCTGCAAGTTCTAACCTTTTCCTTCTCGAGAATCTTTACCCGATATTGCCGCTTGCGTGGCGAATTGGTAACATACACGGATGCCACACGGAGGAATGGGGTTGAACGTCGTTCGGCCTGGTTATTTTTTCTTATCAATTCATGTTCTTCGGGACAGTTCCTCTCCATTCTCAGCTGTAATTCTGTGTTCTGGTTCAGGACATTCCTGAATGTACCACGTTGCGACTGTTGATGAATCTGCACCGCACCACCAACCCGTACTGCTAAAGCGCCGTTCACACACTTGCAACCGAGTAGAACCAAAACTCATATCGCCTGTACGCACCGCTTCTCTGCTTGTCGCTTGCCACCTGTTTGCTTTTCTTTTTTCGGCTTTGGCTCGGATACAGAATCGGCCAAATATTCAGACTCCTCTAAAAATTTGCTCTGCCTCGAAAGTCAGTCGTCATAGCGAAGTCGAGCGACCATTGGCAGCGTCCGCGTTTCTCCTTCAGGTAATTGACAGGCCTAGGTGAGGTTTCAGCAAAAGACTGCTCAAGAAGTGAGGAGCACGCACCACTTTTTTCGGAGGCGTGCCACTTTTTCTGTTGCGTTCACACTGTCCCAAGTGGTATCTCTCCACTTGGGACAGTGTCTTCTATGCTTGCTGCAAGATGCTGGTACCACACTTTTTAAGTTGCTAGGCTCAAGTTCACCCCATGAAATGATTATTTTCAGAGTCACATTCATCTCCTATTTCTATTTGGGGCAATATCTCGAAGTACCACAAGTTAAAATAATCTGTAATGGTAATTTTCCCACTAAAAGGAGAAAAATTTCATTTTGGATATGCAGAGTTTTCGTAATAGAAACTTCCTTTCGTTGGTTGCCACGTGAAAGGCAAATGATCACTGGTATAACCATAAAATTCGTGGAGAGGCTTTTTTTTATTTTGCTGGTTCAGCTTGCTTGAAGATGAGATAAGTGGCGCATAAATATAATCCGAGGTATCTCGGGTACAGTAAATCTACTGACTCGTCCGCAGCTGCAGAGAAAGAAATCCGCACATTTTGAAGCAGACCGCAGCACCGCTTCTCTTCAGCTCTTAGAGTATTGGTACTCGATTCACAGATTTTCTCGGAGGCACCACCATTTTGTTGCCTGATGCAGAGCGGGTGCAATTGGTGATCGTTGCGATTAGAAAATGCGGCTTCCTCAGCTTTAAATACAGTGCCAGGAAGCTCGGGTGAAGTCTTTTTGCTGTACCGCCGACTGTTTCAACATTTCTGGAGGACAAAAAGGTGTTTCTTCTATACGTGAGATAGAAGAAATTGCCGTTTAGAACAAACAATATAATATCAAAAGCGAGCTTCTACAAAAAGTATGAGTGCCCATTTGAAGGACACATGCAAAGGAAAAAAACATTTTTTTTAAACAGCCTGGTTGGGAAAAGGAAGTCATGAAACGAATTTACAACGAAAAAGAAAAATTTTCAGTTATATTTACGGCGTGATACGAATTTTTAGTTGGCGCCCGTGGGTGCTGCGAAAAAGTGGCCGCTATTTATGACACGACTGGCTGCTATTTGTCGCGTGGTACTTGCACTCTTTTGGAAGCTTCCTATGGTCTCTGAAAGTCTCTTATTTATCTTTGTTTGAAGTGCAACAAAAGACGAAGATTAATAAGTAACTTGTAGAGCCCAAAGGAAGCTCTTGAAAAAATGCAAGGAGACGTGATAGACCTGTGTGCCGGTCAGATGACGGTGGCGGCGTGGACAAACGCCGCCACCGTCATCGGCGCACAGTTCTACTACGTGACCCGCAATGGCTGCCGCGGGCGCCAACTACAAATTCGTTTCGCGCCGTAAATACCGCTCTAAAATGTTTTTCTTCATTGTAAATTCATTTTATAACAATCATTTTCCATCTAAGCTATTTAAAAAAAATTTTTTTTTTTCCTTTGCATGTGTTTTTTAATGCGGGCACTTAGTGGCTCCAGGGAATTCGTTGCGAGACTTGGGCCAAGGGAATGTCATTTCCGACGCCTTCTGTCATAAGGCTTCCACGGATTGTTGATGGCGTGGGCTACCCTCTCAGGCATGGGGGACAGCCAGTGCCCCGAGAGTGGCGACCCCACGGGGGCGCTGACCACGCCCCCTCTGGAGGCCTCGTCTCCGCCGGAGGGCCAGCTGAACCACGTGGGCTGGCTGGCGGAGCACATCGGCAGCCTCCTGCTCCAGCCAGAGTATTCGGACGTCACCCTGGTGGTGGCAGGAGCCCGTCTGCCCGCACATCGCCTCATCCTCGCCTCCTGCAGCAGCTATTTCAGGTGGGTGCTCGTCCGCTCGTTCAGTAGTACGGGGGTTTGTCGAGATAGATGGAAACCCGGTTTTCGGGCCGGCATGAATGAACTAGGCGTCGTGGAATGCCGAAACGCGATAAGAATGTGACGTTAGCCGTGGGGATGAAATGCGGAGGTTTGACCATGTGACCTTACCGGTTCAAAATATATGAAAGAAAAACAAAATTTCTTCATAGGCCAAAGTCCATGTAAGGCTAACATTCCTCAAACCGAAATTTCAGATTGTGTTGTGCTTGCCTTCAACATTTATTTCGGTAGAAAAAAAAAATAGTTGGTACATAAGATGATATTGCTTTCTTTCTCGCTGACAAGATGTTTTACTGAAATAAATGCTACAGGCACTTACATTCTCAAAGTTTGGTTTGGTGATTATTAGGCTTAGATGGACGTCGGCTCACAGAGGAATTTTGTTTTTCTCCTTTGATCCAGGTAACATCATGCGCTCAAACTTTCGCATTTTATCAATCCCGCCAGCGTCGCATTCTCACGGAGTTTCAGCGGACTGCGATTCACAGTTTCTCTATGCGGGCCGAAAAGCCGGGTTTCATTTTCTCCATGGATCCCCGTAGTTTATTTCACTTCTGGTTGACACTCCAGACGTGCAGGTTGTAAAGAAAGGCAACATAGGAAGGCCCATGCTCACTGTGTCATCGCTTACCTGGTGGCATGCAGGGCGTAATGTATATAAGAGTGAGGGGTGGGGGGGGGGGGGGGGGGGAGTTGTGACTTGTAGTTGGTGGTGGTTTTTACGCAAGCGTTACTATTCTCCATCTCAGCCTTTGATGTGCACAGTGTGCACAGTGTGAACTGAAACCCCTGATGCAACCTTTTTCTGCACCTGCAGTCTCCAAGAGCTGTTATATCTTTCAATTTGTCAAATAGTCCAAAGTATGGGACCTCAAGTTTGCATTTCGTTCCTTGTTCGAACCACAGCTCTCTCAAAGACTAGCAGGCACGCAGGGGTGTGACATCTGCACCAATTGCGCCATTTTGATACAAACCCAATTTTCTGCGCCTAGTTGCGCCAAAAATCCGAAATCGGTTGAAATTGGGCCACACTGCGCCAAAGTAACCCCCCCCCCCCCCCCCCCCAAAAAAAAAAAAAAAAGTTTGCGGTGACACTACATTTAGCGGGAAACGAGAGCTTGGTTGGCAACGTTCAATCTCGTGACGTTTTGGTAAAGTACATGGCACGGGTACAGGGTGGCGCAAGCAACCGCCGTATTTGAAGGTTTCAGCTGTAGTACCCTTTTATACCTATGATACGTGGTTCTTTCCCGATTTTCCTACTATGCGCTGTCATTTGTGACTGCATGCTAACGGTGCGCTGTCACGCCGTCTCGCTGTCTGGCCGTGGGAGGTACGATGCACAGGCTATCAAGATGAGCAAACCTAAGTATTTCTTTTGTTTTGAGAGTAAACCTTTTTTTAAAAGTGCTATTGAGCACCTTCATTCTGTAATTGTTCATTCGTGTCCGTAATCTCGTCGAAATGGACGGTGCCGTCGCCGTGAGTACTTTCGGTTATCACACACGTGCTTCCAGTGCGTGAGCAATCGAATGAATCGGTCACACACCCGTATTTAGCGTGCATGTGATGCTCATAGTTTTTCTACCAAATAACTATTTACCTTGCGACTCACTTTTGTGGGGAGTTTTTTTTTCTATCTGCACGTGCTTTCTACGAGCGTCCGATCGATGTCTGGTTTAGTAAACCGTGCTTCTCTGTTCATGCTCTCGAATCACCGCTTTAAAAAGTTTTGCACTATAATTGTGCTTTGGCACCAGTTCGTATAAGCTTGAGGTACCCGCCACCTAACTTTGCAGCAAGCCTGTGTTTCCTGTCCCCACTATGCGCATAAAACTCGCGTTCGCCTTTTCCATTTTTTTCTTTTGTATTTTATCTCGGAGCGTATCGGTGATGATGACTTATTGGAACCAGGGTGGACAAAAATAATGATTAAAAAGAAAAATCTGATTTATGTGATTTATATCAGTTTTTTATGATTTAAATTTCTGATAAGCTGCTCTAACATTTTCTGCTCCTAATCTGCTCCAAACTGTAGACTTTTGTGCTTCGAAGTTGCTCCAAAACGAGAATTTTATGCTCCTAAGCTGCTCCAAAATCCAGATTTTTATGCTCCAAAAATTGCTCCAAAACCTGCTTCACCTGTCTCACCTCTGGGCACGCCAAAAGAGCACAAGGATCTGTTTACATTTATATTGTTGCAACAGCACCACAGCAGACGCTGCAAGCCACTGAAGCCAGCCTGCAGTTGGGAGCGTGTCACATGACTTTCCAGCTGGGCAAAGTGAGGCGCAGACAAAAAATTAAAAGAAACAAATGAGACAGTGCGAGGTCAGTCTGCCTTTGAGGTGTGGCAAGACTGTTTATGCTATAAATACTGTAAACTGTAAATACTGTAAACTGCTAACCTGGGGTATTTATTGTGTTTCACGCAGTAGTGGTGCACAACCGCACGACGGTACAGTGCTCATCGGGATCGAATAAGTCAGGGGTGGGGATTGAAGCCAGGATCCCTGGGTTTTGCTAAAGCGCAGATCATGAAGTCGTACGGCACACGTGGAGCACTGGATTGGATAAGATGGCTCGTAGCATCCATTGTGGTACATTGTAAAGGTTACACGGCGTATGGGGATGTTGTGAACCTGCTGGGGTTTGAGTTCGACCGGGTATGGTTTCTTCAAATATTTAACATGAAGTTCGAAAAAAGTTTGACTGTTTGGCATTACCGTAAAATACCAAGCAAGCGCCCACTCAAACTTTGGAGCCAATTGCGAAAAAATGGGGGATGGGCGCTTGTCCGGTCATCAATTTTACATATAAATGTACCGTGCGTATTTTCTCAGATCTTACAAATTTGGTAATGGGCGCTTAATGCGGAATGGGCGGATGCGCGCTATTCTACGGTACATGGAAATACAATTCATGGAAATTAAGAATGTGCTGATGCCACCTAGTTGGAGAAGGGTGCAGTCGCACATTAACAAATGAAATTTCTCATTTAAATTTTGTGTTCTGTAAACATTGTTATTACCTTTTAAATTTAAAGCAAACTACCTAATAGGTACATTGTTTTTTTTCGGAGCTCGGCGTTCCGACGTTACAGTAAACCCTGAGCAAGAAGTGGATGGACTTGTTCTCTGCGTAGGAAATCAACTGGTACTTTGTTTGGTCTACGACATGGTGCCTGGAGCGCCACCTTGGCCAGCGCGTTTACCATACTATTCCGTCCACGCTTCAAAACTGGCCCCCAAATCGCAACAGATTACGTCGTAGGAGCCAGCGTGTCCTGCCATTGTTGAGTTTGGGATGTGACGATTTCAGGCACAGAACCAAGAGTCGGGGCTGTGGCTCGCTGCTAGCATGGCCCCGAGGAAACAGGCCTGGAGTGGGGCTACTGAAGTAGAACTTTTATGTACGGTGAATATACAAGTAGCACGGTCGACTGGTCAATCGGCAGTCGGCGACTTCGGGCTCTCTGAGCCCATGTTATATAACCCTCCGAGGGCGAGAAGGCCCGCGGAGCGAGAGAGGAGCCTTCCCCGGGGGGTGTTCGAGTGTTCACGTGGTGTTCAAAGTTCAGGAAGGCTGATGCAATTTCCGGGTGTTCTTTCGCCAAGGGCAGATCATTCAATCCCTCCACGTTCTTGCCCTGCTTCGGTGGCTGATGCAATGAGTCGATGCCCTTGCTGAAACCTAACACCGACAGACCCCCACACACACATAGGCACGCACACGCACGCCGGTGTTTCTCCTTGCGAAGGCTGGGGGTCCCAGATGGTCTCGTGGCCTCTGGGAGACATTCTTTTTGTGTTTGGAGCCCTCCTCGAAGGCCACCACCGGCCCGATGACTCAAGGGCCGGTCTCGGAAATCTGAACGTGACTGTCTAGCGCCGTTGGCGCGCGCCGGGGCCCAAAGTGACAATAGGCTTTGCTGCCGTTGGCGACAGGGAAAGGCCAACTCCAGGACGGAGCCAAGGAGGCCAGTCGTAACACCATCTAATGTCGCGATCCAGGGGGTGGTCACAGAAGATAGGTATCTTCTGTGATAGGTATCTTCTAGATAGGTATCTTGAATTTATATTTCTAAATAAATTAACCCTTGTTCTTGGTGGAGATTTCAATGTGAACACACTGTTACACTCGACTTTATCATCGCAATCAGATAACATCATCAGTTCAAATGGTTTCATGAATGTGATCCAGTCTCCCACTAGAATAAATATTTCCTGCTCAAGTGCCCTTGACCTTTTCGTTACCAATATTAGCACAGATGTCCATGACGCTGGTACAATAATTAGTGATATTAGTGATCACATTCCTATATTTATATCCTGTGGGGTTGGCGCTTTTATAGTGAAATCAAATAAAGCATCATATGTTTTTCAAAACATATCCGAGCGTAATTTGGAAAATTTCAGGTTTGAAATTTTGCGCACTGATTGGGGCCCAGTTTATTCTGAAACATGTGCAGATGAGGCGTATAACACATTTATTAGCATCTTTAGCAATGTCTATAGCTCGAATTTTCCCTTATTAACAAAGACAGTCTCTAAAAATATTCGGAAGCCCTGGATCACTCCTCTGCACCTGAAAATGTTAAAAAAGAAGAATCGTTTATATAAGTCTTTTTTAACGTCTAGAGATCCCGATAAACTGATAATCTTCAAGCAATTTCGTAACCGCCTGACATCTGAATTGCGGAAAGCTAAACTGGAGTATCATACACAGCTTTTTAACCGAAATTGCAAAAAACGACCAGAATTAGTTTGGAAATCCATAAATGAGGTGTTACACCGTAGTAGACCGCGTAAAGCTATTGGTGAACTTTCTGTTGACGGGAAGAACGTTTCTGGGGCATCACTAGCAGAACACTTCAATAAAGTATTCGTAAACTTAAGCCCACCGCCACATAATGTTAATGCCTCCAGTTTTATACAAAATATAGTGCACGAAACAATTTTTTTAGAACCGACTGATGTACACGAAGTATGTTCTATATTTCCGGGTCTTAGCAATAGTAGAAGTTGCGACACAGATGATTTACAAGTTAGACCCGTAAAATTTGTTATAGATATTGTCACGAAGGACAAGTGATGAGGCGGCGAATAACTGAGTAAACTAAACGTTTAATCGGGCGAACTTGTGCCCAAAAAAAATAAAGAAGGAAACAAAAGATAACAGTAGAGCGTCGCGGGCGTTGAAGTCGGCGAAAGAGCAGAGTCGAACGCTGGGGCGAAACTGGTCCCGGCTCGCCACGCGGAGAGCCTTTTGTATCGGCGTGGGTTTCTAGAACATCCGGCCTAGAACGTTCGGGGCGTAGAACATTCTTAACTCGGTGAAACGAGAAAGTTCTCGAACTTGCGAGAATGACAAGTAGAAAGAATAAATAAAAGACACTTCTCTCCCAGGAATCGAACCCTGGCTCATCGCGTGGGAAGCAAACACGATAACCGTTAGGCTACGGCCGCGCTGCCTACTTGGCAGCTGCGCGCGCGGCATTACCCCCCCTTCAAAAAAGTGCATCGCCCCGATGCAACACAAAACAAAACAAAGCAGATAAGAAGAACGGCAAACTAAAGCGTCATTCGGAACACATAAGGTCCGCAGTCCTATCGAGCGTAGTACGGCTTCAGGCGCACGACGTGGACGACTTCAGGTCGCGGTGGGCGGCGTGATGAAGTCCGTGTACCGTCGGGCATCACCTCGTAGTTCAGATCCCCGAGTCGACGAAGTACTCTGTAGGGTCCGAAGTAGCGCTTCAAGAGTTTTTCGCTGAGACCACGGCGGCGGATCGGTGTCCACACCCACACCCTGTCTCCGGGCTGGAAGTGGACGTCCCGACGACGAAGGTTGTAGCGGCCAGTGTCGATACGTTGTTGGGCTTGAATCCGGAGTCTGGCGAGCTGACGGACTTCTTCTGCCCGTTGGGCAACCACCTGGGCGTCGTCGCTTCCGTCGACGGCCGGTACGTGGGGTAACATCGCGTCCAGCATTGTCGTCACTTTGCGACCATGAACCAGTTGAAAGGGTGTAACCCCGGTGGTCTCTTGCACGGCCGTGTTGTAGGCAAAAGTGACGTACGGCAACACCTCGTCCCATGTCTTGTGCTCCACGTCGACGTACATGGAGATCATGTCGGCGATGGTCTTGTTGAGTCTTTCCGTCAGCCCGTTGGTCTGCGGGTGGTACGCCGTGGTGCGACGATGGCTGGTGTGGCTCAGACGAAGGACTTCTTGAGTCAGCTGGGCCATGAACGAGGATCCACGGTCTGAGATCAGGACTTCGGGAGCGCCGTGCCGGAGGACGATGGATTCAATGAAAAACTTGGCAACTTCCACAGCAGTCCCGGAAGGAAGGGCTTTCGTTTCGGCGTACCGCGTGAGATAATCTGTGGCGACGATGATCCAGCGATTTCCCGACGTCGACGGCGGAAAAGGGCCAAGTAGATCCATTCCGATCTGCTGGAAAGGTGCTGTTGGCGGAGGAATTGACTGCAGAAGTCCGGCCGGCCTCATCGGAGGTTTCTTGCGTCGCTGGCACTCGTGGCATGATCGTGTGTATAGGTGGACGGTCTTGGGGAGCTTGGGCCAGTAATACTTTTCACGGATACGGGCCAGTGTCCGGCTGTAACCAAGGTGTCCAGACGTTGGGTCGTCGTGGCAGGCTTGGAAGATCTCCTCCCGAAGGTCGGTGGGGATTACCAGCAGCCACGGCGAGTTGTTGTTCCCGAAGTTCTCTTTGTAGAGCACACCTTGTCGAATGGCAAAGGTCGGCAGGGCGCGTGAAAAAACACGTGGTATGGCACTTCCGCGCCCTTCCAGGTGCTCTATTAGTGCGCGCAGCTCAGGATCGCCTCGTTGACGTCGGGCCATGTCGTCGGTGTTCACTGCGCCCAGGAAACACTCGTCGTCATCGTCGTCGCTGCTGCCGGAAGGTGTTTCGACGGGAGCTCTGGACAGGCAGTCGGCGTCGCTGTGCTTGCGGCCTGATTTGTAGACCACGGTCATGTTGAACTCTTGTAGTCGGAGACTCCATCGAGCGAGGCGTCCTGACGGGTCCTTGAGGTTCGCAAGCCAGCAGAGCGAGTGGTGGTCCGTGACTACACGGAACGGGCTCCCGTATAAGTATGGACGAAATTTCGTGATTGCCCAGACGACCGCAAGGCATTCTTTCTCAGTCGTGGAGTAATTTCTCTCCGCCTTGGACAATGTCCGACTTGCGTAGGCGATGACTCGCTCGGTTCCTTCTTGTACTTGAACCAGTACCGCTCCAAGTCCTGCATTACTAGCGTCCGTGTGAATCTCGGTTTCCGCATCCTGATCAAAGTGTCCAAGGACAGGAGGTGTCTGGAGTCTTCGCTTCAACTCGTTGAATGCCTGCTGCTGCTCCTCGGCCCATTCGAACTTCTCGGCGTCCTTCGTGAGGTTTGTGAGCGGTGCGGAAATCCTTGCGAAATCCCGAACGAAGCGTCGATAGTAGGCACAAAGTCCGAGGAATCTTCGCACGGCCTTCTTGTCTTTCGGCGCTGGGAATGCCGCGACGGCGCGAGTCTTCTCAGGGTCGGGGCGAACGCCTTCGTTACTAACCACGTAGCCTAGAAACTTCAGTTCGTCATAGGCGAACCGGCACTTTGACGCCTTGAGGGTGAGCCCGGCGGTCTGTATGGCTTGGAGAACAGCTCGGAGTCGTCGCAAGTGCTCGTCGAAGTCAGTTGAAAACACTACGACGTCGTCAAGGTAGACCAGACAGCTCTGCCACTTCAGCCCTGCCAGTACGGTGTCCATGACACGCTGGAACGTTGCTGGCGCCGTACATAGTCCGAAGGGCATCACTTTGAACTCGTACAGTCCGTCCGGCGTGACGAAGGCTGTCTTTTCTCGGTCCCGTTCGTCGACTTCGATCTGCCAGTAGCCGCTCTTCAGGTCCATCGATGAGAAATATCGAGAGTGGCGCAACCGGTCTAGAGTGTCGTCGATACGGGGAAGCGGGTAGACGTCTTTCTTCGTCACCGCGTTCAGCTGCCGGTAGTCCACGCAGAACCTAAGCGTTCCGTCCTTCTTCTTAACCAGCACGACTGGAGAGGCCCACGGACTATTTGAAGGTTGGATTATGTCGTCTCTCAGCATCTCTTGAACTTGCTCCTGGATTACCTCCCTTTCTTTAACGGAGACTCTGTACGGCGATCGATGCACAGGGCGCGCGTCGTCCTCGGTAACGATGCGGTGCTTCGCAACGGCGGTTTGGCGTACCTTCGACGACGTCGCAAAGCAGTCGTGGTATTCGGCGAGGAGGTTAAGCAGCTGCCGTCGTTTCGGGCCCGGAAGCTTAGGGTCAATGTCGAGCCGCGCTGGCGACGTACTGTCTTGCTGAGGTGCCGAGGTTTCGTCAGTAATCGTGGCGATTTCGGCGGCGTTTCGAAGTTCCTCGACGTGGCCCACGGCTGCACCTTTCGTGAGGTGTTGCGTTTCATTTCGGAAGTTCGTCACGAGGACCACACTCCGCCCATCCTGAAGTTCAGCTACTCCTCTTGCGACGCCTATTCCTCTTCCCAGGAGCAATTGAAGGTTGCCTTCCAGGACAACTTCGCCGCAGGTAGCTGTATCGGCCACGACGGGTACGACAACACTTGATCGCGGCGGCAGGTTCACGTGGTCGGTGGCGACTCGGACGGCGGCTGACGCTGTTTGGGGTTTCTCTGAAGGCGGAACAGGCTTCCGCAGCGTCATTCTGTTCTCACCCAGGTCGATGACGGCGCCGTATTCACACAGAAAGTCCATGCCAAGAATGACATCTCTGGAACAGTCTTGTAGAACGACGAACTTTACCGGACACGTCTCGCCGTGAATCTCGACGCGAGCAGTGCACCTTCCGACGGGCGTGATGAGATGTCCTCCTGCGGTTCGTATTTGGGGTCCATCCCACGGCGTCATGACTTTGCGAAGGCTGCGAGAGAGCCTCCCACTCAAAACGGAGTAGTCTGCTCCGGTGTCGACGAGTGCCGTCGCGTCTTGGCCGTCGATGATAACGTTGAGGTTATTCGAAACTCGTGCAGAAACGTCGTTTCGGGGCGTTGCGGCGTTAGAGTGGGAGCGCTCAGACGATCTTGGAGGATCTTGGCATCGTTCGTCTTCGGCAACACCACCTCCCGGCATTGCCGCGCCTAGTTTTCCCGACGGGAAGCGATGGGTGACAGGCTGTCTCGGCGAGACCGGCGGAAGGGTGATGGCGAGCGTCGGGGGGAGGGTGAACGGAATCCTCGGCGGGGAGTTGACTCAGGAGATGAAGAGCGACGGAGGTAGTCTTCGATGTCCCGAGGTCGCTCTCCGAGACGTGGTCGAGGGTCGTTGGGTGCAAACCCTCGTAGGCCCAGCTGGCGGTAGGGGCATCGTCGGTAGATGTGGTCTGCTTCACCGCAGTGGTAGCACAGCGGGCGTTGGTCGGCCGTCCTCCAGACGTCGGTCTTTCTTGGCGCAGGTTGGTCTCGGCGGTCGCGCTGATGTCGTTCGTCGTGGCGTCGGGTGTACGCCTGCGTTGGTGAATCCTGCTGTGGCGCCACCGGGTAACGTTGAGTGGCTGGCGGCGGTCGTCGGGCAACTGCAGCATAGGTCAGGGTGGGCTCTTCGGGTGCTGCTACGTTGACAGGAGCCTCCGGTTGAATTGCCCGCTGAACTTCGTCGCGTACCACTTCGGCTATCGACAGCGAAGCCGGCTGGTTGGCAGCAGGCAGCAGCTTCCTGAGCTCTTCCCGGACGACGTCTCGAATGACCTGGCGGATGTCTGGAATACTGGAGCCAAGGTCGCAGCTAGACGGCGTGAGGGCAGCGAGTCCGGGTGTTCGATGGTAGTGACTGGCTCGGGCTTGCAGGGCACGCTCGATGTTAGTCGCCTCGGTGACAAAATCTTTGACGGTTGTCGGGGGGCTACGAACAAGACCGCCGAAAATGTTGTCTCTCACGCCCCGCATGAGGATTCTAACCTTCTTCTCTTCTGTAGCCTCAGGGTCGGCGCGTGCGCTCAGGCGTAGAACGTCCTCCACGACGCCGGTGATGCTCTCGTTGGGGCCTTGGGTTCTAGTTCGAAGTAGGTCTTCGGCTCTCTCTCGGCGGTGTTGGTTGGCAAATGTCGCCTTCAGCCGACTCTTGAAAACGTCCCAAGTTGTCAAAGACGGCTCGTGATTTTCGTACCAGTACCTGGCAGTCCCTTCGAGCGTGAAATACACGTTTTGCAGACGCTGCTCGTCGGTCCAGCAATTGTGGCGGGCGACGCGCTCGTACTGGTCGATCCAATCTTCGACGTCTTCGTGAAGTTCACCGTGGAACGGAGCAGCCGTCCGTGGTGCGACGGGCATGTAGATGACGGCAGAAGCGGCCGGGGTCTGCGACTGCTGGTCGTTCATTGTCGGCCTCGTTGGCTGCTTGGTCCTGGGAGGCAGAAGTCCAAATTCCGGGTGTAGGCCTTGGGTGCGACGACTGAACCGGATCTCGGTAGTGCCTTCGTTGCTTCTTCGTGGGCTTGGCGTCGGACTTGCACTGCGGGCCCTCGGAGGGGTACGCGGCAGGGGCTTGCGCTACCCCGCACCTCCACCAAAATGTCACGAATGACAAGTGATGAGGCGGCGAATAACTGAGTAAACTAAACGTTTAATCGGGCGAACTTGTGCCCAAAAAATAAAGAAGGAAACAAAAGATAACAGTAGAGCGTCGCGGGCGTCGAAGTCGGCGAAAGAGCAGAGTCGAACGCTGGGGCGAAACTGGTCCCGGCTCGCCACGCGGAGAGCCTTTTGTATCGGCGTGGGTTTCTAGAACATCCGGCCTAGAACGTTCGGGGCGTAGAACATTCTTAACTCGGTGAAACGAGAAAGTTCTCGAACTTGCGAGAATGACAAGTAGAAAGAATAAATAAAAGACACTTCTCTCCCAGGAATCGAACCCTGGCTCATCGCGTGGGAAGCAAACACGATAACCGTTAGGCTACGGCCGCGCTGCCTACTTGGCAGCTGCGCGCGCGGCAATATCATCGCCTCTTGCCTGGTGCATATTTTTAACCTTGCCTTGTCACAGGGGACGTTTCCTAGTAGAATGAAATTAGCTAAAGTATCAGTCATATTTAAAGGAGGAGACAAAAATCTACCGACAAACTATAGGCCTATCTCTATACTTCCTATATTTTCCAAAGGGCTTGAAACAATTATTTTAAAACACCTCGATTCTTTCTTTGCTAAGCATTCTGTGTTATCGGATTTTCAATATGGTTTTCGCCAAGAAAGTCAACTGCGTCTGCATTGCTTCAACAAAAGAAATTATTTTGAAAAATATAGAAAATCGGTTGTTTACCCTTGGTATGTTTATAGATTTTAGTAAGGCATTTGATTTTATAAACCATAAAATACTACTTGATGAACTAAACTGTTATGGAATACGTGGTGAACTCTGTCCCTTTTACATTCCTATTTGGAGCACCGTAAGCAATGTGTTGTGATCGATGGTCATACATCGCTTTTCTTAACATACGATGTGGGGTTCCCCAGGGTAGTATACTGGGGCCAATGTTATTTAATGTGTATATTAATGATATTGTAAATATAAACAAACAAATAAAATACATAATATACGCTGACGATACCAGAATATTTCTCGCCGAAACGAGTGTTGAAAAATTAATCGTAGACGCAAATGATGTTCTTAGCCAGTTCCTTATATGGTCCAACAACAATGGCCTTAAAATTAACATCCAGAAAACGAAAGCTATAGTTTTTCGACCAAAGAGAAGGGCTCTGCCAATTAATCATAATATTACAATAGGCACCGTACCCAATCGAGTTAGTGAAACAACATAAAACGCTTGGAATAATTTGTTTCTGAACACCTTTGTGGATATGATCATGTAATTAGCTTGTTACGAAGCTGTCTAGGGTGGTTGGAGTTATGTCACATGCCGCAATATTTTCCCAGTTAACGTGAAATTACAAATCTACTATTCACTATTTCAGTCTTACATTAATTATTGCCATCTTGTTTGGGGGACAACTACACAACAAACATAGAAAAACTTACTTTACTTCAAAAAAGGATGCTTCGTTAATTGCCAATGAGCCCTACTCGCTCACACCAAACCTTTGTTTGCCAATATAAAATGATTACTCTTGATAAGCATGTATGACTATAGATTACTGCACAGCTTTCGTTTTTCATCTCCTGAGCATGCTTCGCTTTATGCAAGATGTCGGAGCTCTCCGAACGTCCTCGTAGTTTCAACGCCCGTCTTCCGAAAAATGGATAGTACCACGAGCTCGTACTAACCTATACCTTACCAGTCAACTACATATCGTCTACCTTTATTACTTAATCATCTTCTTAATAATAATAGTTGATATATATCAATGGGAAGGAAATCATTACTTATGCATTTCTTGTGAATTGTTCCGTGAAATTTCTTGGCATAACCCATACCTTTGTATAAATTTTGCATTTCGTACAGTGCTGTTAGAAGTTATGCGTATGTGCGCCTTGGTGTTGTTTTGTGTAATTTTCTTCTATATGTAGCTGTACATTTTTTTCTATCTGTCACAAGTTCTGCGAATATTTTTTTTTTTTTTTTTTGTATAATGCTGTTAGAAGTTGTATGCATGAAGTGATTACTCAGCGTATCTTTCCTTTGCATATCCTTTGTGTTCTGAATGGATGTCCTGCCTGACAAATTTGAGACGGGCCCCAGACCTTGTCAAGCTGCCACTGGCAGCTTTTTGTCTAGGGTCTCCGTTGGCTAAAGGCCATAAATAAACGATTGATTGATTGAAATGCCGGCAATAAAGGCGAGCAGACGCAAGGTTTATTGTCGTCAGGGCACTCCATCTCGAGTCGGCTTTGGTTTTCATCGTTGCTGTGCCGTGCCATTGCCAGGATCGTGGTGGCGACAGTTCTTCAACGTCGTCGGGCAGAAAACGAGAGACCACTTTTGAGAACGCAATAAACACTGCAGTCAGAGAAACGCACCAGGCACCATCGTCCTGCAGCTCTTGGATGCCTAAACCTTAAGGATACTCTTACCTGGATTAACCAAAAGCCGAGTCACCCCTCCTCGTCCCGGCATCGATGCAATAAAGCTGTGCGGAAACCCATGGACCTTGGAAACGATAATGCGCATACTACGAAGCGTTTGGCTCACGGTTGTGCGTCAGTGGAGGGCTCAGATCTGGTAAGACGGTGCTTATCTTGAAAAAAACACATTACTTTGAGCAGGGAGGGTTGAGAAAATTTGGAATCTCCGGAACCGCTAGGGCGTTCGGGGGCAAACTCCTGGGTTCCTAGGAATTCGCTTCGAGAAACCTGTGGTCTACAGCTATGGTGATTACGCAAGTCTTTTGGGAGCTTTTTTTTTTTTTTTTTTTTTTTTTTTTTAAGGAGAAGCTGCGTACAGAGTTACAGGCTTGAGTCGAGACTCCTAACTGTGTACAGACTGTAGTGTTTGTTTGGGCACCGTGCAGGGCTCTGCTGTATGGGGGCATGCGGGAATCTCAAGAGAAGGAGGTGGTGCTTCGGGACACACCCCGGGAGGCCTTCGAGCTGCTGCTGCCGCTACATCTACACGGGGCAGCTGCAGCTGTCGGGGCTCAAGGTGAGGGATGGCCAGGCAGCCGCGTGTGCCCCGCTCGGGCTTCTCTGGTTCGCTCGCGGGACGACTGTACCGAAGACTTGCGGAGGGAGGCCTGTTGACAGGTCTTATGAAACCTTCCTGGAAAATCCCACAGGGCCTTTGGTGAGCCTACATTGCATCGCGCGGTGCGAGGAATGACGAAGGCCTTTTTGACGAAGGCTCGCGCCAACTTGTATGCTCTGTGCGTCCTCCAGGTGCTGCAGTCCCTTCTCTCTTACCACTGCGGATTCAGAACATAAAGGAAATGAAAAGAACACACAACAAAGCCAATACATACTTTGCTTTCTTATCGTCTAGCCTTTGTTGCATTCTAAAATTGCAAAAAAAACACAGGCATTGGGGGGCGGATAAAAGGAGACTAAAGTTGACAAGCAACTCCACAACTTTACCTCGTTGCAGCAAAATAGACATACCTAACCCATTCTCGGCTTCCTTTTCCCAACTTTTGTCTATCCCTTCCTCATTCTTCCTTTCAAGGCCATCGATGTCAGCGCTTTTAATTTGTTGGTTTCTGCTCCCGCCTTTACAGGGCGGTAATGACAGGAGCAGAGTGCGGCAAATCGTAAGCGCCGGCATCGGTGCTCCCGAGAGACAGAACAACAAAGAGAGCGACGGGACGACAGAGAAAAAGAGCGGACGATAGGTTAGGCGTGTTCGTTTGGCTGCAGCGAGTTCAGGTTGTTTGAACTCCCGTCAACTTTATTTTCTTTCATACGATGTGCGATGCCAATGTTTTTGCGCAAAATAATTTTAGAAAAACACTAGATACATACTTTGCAATTGACGTTTTTTTTGCCTCTTTGTGTATATCAAAGTCTCGCCAGCAATATGGTCCCACTGGGACGACCAAAGTTTGCGCCTGTCCCGCATTTCGAAGCGGCCGAAATGCATGGGGCCCTTTCCCCTAGACTGTTGGATTAACTGCGTGCGTCTTGACCCCAACCGGGGCAGGAGGACGTGGTGCTGGAGGTGCTTGAGCTGAGCCACCTCTACGGCTTCCTGGAACTAGAGGCCGGCGTGTCCTGCTTCCTGGAGCAGGTGCTCGGGGTGCGCAACGTGTGCCGCATCTACGACCGTGCCTGCCTCTACCAGCTGGGGGCCCTGGCACAGGCCTGCCGCCTCTTCGTCGACCGCCACGCCATGGCCATCCTCAACTCGGACTCCTTCCTCAACCTGTCCCCGGTGAGGGCCTTCCCTGCCTCGCGTTTGCTCCTTGCCGAGTTTGGGCACTCGAGTCGCATTTCCAGAAATATGTCCGTCCGTCCGTCAGTGCATTTTCCGCTAAATTTGGCGAGAAAATAGACGTCTCGTGAACTATCCACCAATTCAGGTTCCTCGCTCTGTTTAGCGGAGAAATTGACGTCACGTGACCAACATACCCTATCTATAAAAAATGATGCAAGGAGAAACTCTAACATTTTGCACCCCCGCAAATTTCTGGTCAATTGTGAGGGCAAGCGATCCACCCATGACACCCTTTCCTGCAACCACCACAAAATATTTAATCACAGACTCTCCAGATGCTTAGCAAAAGGATTGGTGTGCGAGAGATTTCTTGGAGATTTTTTTAATACTCCCGTACGACGACCGATCACCTCTTTTGGTTGAAGAGCGCAGCATAAGGACCTTGCTGAATATCCAGCTTCTTTGATTCATTATACTCCGTTGCAACTCAAGAGGGTAGGGCGAGGGAAAGGAAGGCCGGGGAGGAGGAAGCAGACAGAACGCTGGAGAGAGGAGGAGGTTTCCCCCTCTCTTTTCCAGCGTTCCATCTGCTTCTTCCTCCCCGACCTTTCTTTCCCTCGCCCTGCCTTCTTGAGTTGCAACAGACTTTAGCACTCGAGTGTCCTATAACATTGTGGCATAAACAAGCTCGGAAGGCATGCCGAAACGGAGCGACTGGAAGTTGCTTGGCAGGCAGGTGCTGTGTTGTGTTTGTAAAAATTAAAAAGGTCTATACACCAATTCAATTTTCCTGCCGTATTTAGTGGGGAAACTGATGTCACCTGACCTATACATCACTTTAGTTTACCCGCTCAATTTCGTGGGGAGACTCCACTGCACCTCCCTTTCCCCTCCTACAGTGCCCTCTTACAGTGTGACCAACACGAGCATGCTCCATCCCATTAGCCCCATCAAATGCTATTGCACATTCATCGCATTTGATGGAATGTCTAATCCAGGTAAAGAATAAAAAAATCCTAACCCCCCCACCCCCGGGTATAGCCCTGTTAGGCACTCTCTGCTGGATACAGTGGTGTGTGCAGGACTTTTAAAGGCGGTCGATTATCGTTTTTGCGCCGACGGCCATTGCCGAGCCTCAGCCTCACTGTGGACGGATGATGGTGCCTCGAACATTGCGATTTTAATGATGATGATAGCTGTTTTGAGCGCCATATTGCTTCGGAACCGAAACTACGTCAAACAGCGTTAGATCGCGCCTCATCGAAACTGAAAATTGTTGGGACCCGCGTATAATACGAGCTGCAAATTTTACATGGCAAAATTTGAAAAAGACCTCGTATTATATGCGGGTTTTTACGGTGTATCCTGCCATAGCGAACTAGCCGCATTTACGCCGAGGCCATCATTGATCTCAACACTACTATTACTGAGAGTGGGCTATCTTTCGGTGCTTAAAAATATATAGCAAATCAAGCCAAAAACAGGGGTGGGCTATCTTTAGGGGGTTGGGCATCTCTCGGGATTTTACGGTATGTTCATCGCGTTGCATGCTGCACTGCAGTTGCGTACAATAAGGGAACTCAATCCTGTTGGAGGCACAGCTCAGTATCTCCCCCAAATGAACCCAGTCTGGAAGTCCAAAACATCCTCTTTTAAAGGGGAAGTGCAACGATTTTAACGTCGGAAGACGTCGCAGCCTTTACTTTTTATGCTATTTACCTCGGCCCAAGCGGGAGAAAACGTGCCATCTTCCCTGAAACACTGCAATTCCTACGCATAATTGTGAAGGAAAAGACGTATTTGTCGACCTCCAGCTGCGCGTGGTATCCATGGGAACTGCTGCATCAGCATTTGGCACGGGCTCTCGCGGATCAAACGCGGGTTCCATCCAACGCTGACGCAGCATTCATGTCTGATCCCACACTGACCTCCGGTGGAGAGCATGCCAAATCTAGCCTTCTTACCGAGAGGGTGTCGCTTCGAGACGAGTCTTTCTCAGCTCGGTTCCGCGATTGGTCGGGACGTGTAGGCATCCGCGCCTCTCCGATCGGCCGCAGGTGGTGCTGCGGGAGATGATCGGCCGGGACTCGTTCTTTGCGCCCGAGGTGGACATCTTCCGCGCCGTCTGTTCCTGGGCCGCCCACAACCCAAGCTCGGACCCCAAGCCCATCCTGGAAATGGTGAGTGCGTCGCGACGAGGCACCACGTCTCCCTGTACGGAGTGAATCGCCGTCTGCAACGGCACCACCGGTCTGAATACGGTCCGAGTGCGCGTAAATCAGAGTGTTTTCAACTACTCGATTTGGGTCAAACTCTGCATGGGTCGCGTCCGGCGCATGCTGTGAGGAAGGTGACGAAAGCGTCAGTCGTCTTCAAAGGGTTCCAAGCTTTGCTTGGCCTCTCCTCTCCGCATAGCGTTTCCTCGCCCCCTACGATGAATGCATGCGCTCGTGTGCTTAATCTGTGCGGGAGGCACACGCTACTAAATTGCAGATGCTCTCCATGCATTCAATTGCTCCCCCCTCTGATATCTAGGCTTTCTGTACAGTCGTCTACAACCAGCTGTGTGGGACTGGCAGAAACTTTGTTCTGCACTTGCGATGCACACAAAGGTAAATGTGCATTCGTTGACTGTTTATGTACTGGCAGTGTCATGAAGTGGTGGAGTGTTAGCTTTGTGAACGATGCTTGACAGGGCTTGAGATAAGGTGCGGAAGCTGCTTCACGATGCTGCCAGTACAGGCCTGTCAATATTGCGAGTTCACTTTCGTGTTGATTGCAGTTGCACAACCAATTTATTGTAAAAGTTAGAAGAACACTGCACTTCCAGAAAGATTTTGTTAAATGGCATCGATAGGCCACTTAACTCACAAAATGCATTTTTTTTCTGAAAAGAACAAACAAACAATGAATGCAGCATTAAAGTTGCATAATGCAATCTAAACGGAGCTGTGGATGCAGCGTATTGGCCATTCTCCTGCCAGCTTTTTCCTTGCGTCTTTTCTCGCGCACGAGGGACAAAGTTGCGTGGTGAGGATGGGTGGGCGGCATACCTTTGCTTCGTGTCCCTTTCAGCCAATGGGACACTCGTGAAACGGTTGCTGTTTTGATGTTGCCACAACATTGTCCTCCAAATAGAAGTAACTTCCGAGTTGACGCGCCAAACCGCGGTTACACGGCGGTAAGCACCGAGAAAACAGTTTTGCGTGTTAGAATGCTGGTTCCTGTCCACATCAATATGAGAAGCGTGCGATAAGACGGTGGCACCGCGTGTGGCTCCTAGTAGAAACATTTTGCGTGCACATTTGTGCGTGAGCCAACAGACAGCGAGCATTGCATCAGTCAGTTTCTAATCAATGTCAGCTTACCTGAAAACGTTTGGGGGGCCAAAGCTGGCTGTAACTTCTTCTACGCTAGAGATGGGAATTGAGAATGTGGATCCCCTCCACGCATCGGCAAAAACAGCCGCAATACTCTAACGGTAGGCTTACTCGATGCGTCGGTGAGCGAAGAGCAAAGAAAATTAGGAGGGAAAAATACTTGCGTGGGTTTTCTCAATCCCTGACCCTGGTGAATGTGATCTGGTAGTAATTTTCGGATCATTGAACACACAAGCCCTCTTTATAAGCACATCCTAGCGCAGAGAAAATTCCGAGGACACCTAAGCACTTCTTACGAGTTGTGAATGCGAAAGCATGGACGTCGTTCCGCTCCCTTAGTTCGTCCGCGGTGTACTGGCGTGGACGGCCACGTTTGGCTAGTGCCTAGGTTGCGGCCGCCGCCGACATAGATGCCCCAGGCGCCGCCACGTTCCTCGGCGCCATGAGGAGCAGTAGCGGCAACCCCCTTCCGGCAACGCCCGACACGAGAGCGGCAGCCGAGCGCGCGCTCTCGGGAAGTGGCAGCTAATGGCTATCTAAGACCCGTTTCGCCTCAGCAGCCAATGAAAATACGCGGTGGTGTGTTACTGCCGTCGTCACTTTCACTGCGGGGAGCACGATTGAATTCAAACTCCGGCCTAGTCCTGTGGGTCGAATCACGCGAGAACACATACTGAGCAACGCTGGACACGGCTAGGCTGGCAAATGTCAAGGTTTTTAAATTTTGCTCTGGAGTGAGAAGGAGGAACATTGTCGCAGGAAGTCGCAGATGCGGCGGGTGCCTTTGAAAGGGGAGGAAGCGGGTGGTGCATCCTCGTGCCGCAAAATGCCCACACCGCCGTTGGTGGTGCTGGCGACATGCTGCCGAGGTGGAGTGACATGCCCCCATTAAAGGGCCCCTGAATAGAAAAAAATTTCTTTTTAAACAGTCTGGTTGGGACATGCATGTAAAGAAATTAATTTTACGCAAAAACAAAATTATTTTAGAGCAATATTAACGGCGAGAGATTTATTTCAAATTCTGCGCACAAAGTCCATGATGTCACGGAGTGGTCATTACCTCTTTCGACCTCAACGTGAAGGCAAAGCCGATCCACCTTTCCTCCACGCACCCGAAAATTTGAAAGAAAAACAAGTGGAAAGGATGTGATTACCGACTAATCGCGTCTCGCGCCGTCAATAATGCTCTGAAAAAAAATTTTTTTTGCGTTATTTTTATTTTTTGACACACGCGTGTCCCAACTAAACTGTTTTCAATTTTTTTTTCTTTTCAGTTTTTTTTTAAAGAAAGGGCACTACCTTAAAATTTAGATATTTTTATTAAAAGTCACATTTTATACAGGTATTTTTACCAGCTTTCAAATATCCCGATGGATGCTCCGGAAAGTTCCACTTTTGTAACTAAAGTATTTTTCCCGGAATAAATTATTTCCAACGTGCCGCCACCACCTGAAGTGCATCTTTCTGAACTTCCAAATGTGTTCATCTCAGTTTTACTTTTTGCCCAAATTTGTTTCAGGAAAACAATCATTTCATAATGAATTGATGTTTGGAGCTAGTTTTAGAAGTTTCTGTGCTGACAATTTTTGAGAAACACTGTTGTGAGCTTATTTTCTGCATTGGCATAGTCTTTTGTTACGAAAAGCTGCAGTATCTCCAGTCTAATGCACACAACAAGAAAAAACCTCACATTTTAGTTTTCTATTAAAAAAAGGTATAATTTTTGTAATTTTTTTCCATAGCCACGTGACACAGTTGTTATACTTATGTTTCACCAAAAGAAGTGGCAGTTATCATTAACTTTCTAAATGATAGTTTTTCTCAGGTGGTTGCAGTTTTTATTTTATGTACATACCTCTTCGAAGCTAACTTATAGACTTAAAACCTTGCATGTCATCCTCTTTCTCGTATATGAATATGCACCACAAATGTCACACAAATAGGGCTAACATTTAGAGAGTTTACCTTCCTGAGTAGTGTCCTCCCTTAGGACAGTCCAAACCAAGACCTAACATGGCTATGCGCACTGGAATGTGCCGAAAGTATGTGTTCCGGTCCATAAATACGGACCAAATTTCTGACTTTTAGTTTGGGCAGGCGCTTGGAATACGCAAACACATTTGGATGTGGGTGAAGGAGGCAAGGGCACGCAGCTCAATGCTGCGGCTGGGAGGAAAGGATTGCCGCAGTGAACAAGTGAAGGTCTGTGCCATGTGGCGCGTGAGAAGCGTGCGATTACCATTTTGCAAGAAAAGTGGAGAGGGTGAAACACCCTTCATGTTCTTGATTGGCTGTGCCTTCAATACATAGCAATACAGATGTCAGAGCCAGCTGTAAGATAATTTTTGTGTTCTGGCACCTGTAGGCGCATTTTAATGCGAAAGCATTAACTGTCCCATGGAGCGAAGCGACGTCATCAGCTTTCAAACCGCGCCAATTGTTGGCCACACGGCATTTAAATTCCCCTTTTTCATGTGAAGCAGTTTTCTGATGGATTATGCTCCCATTGGCTTTGTGCGGCGTAATTCCAAAAAAAACCCACCAGAGAAGCCCTCTCCATGGCGGCGCAGCGCACGCAGCGGCGCGGCCGCCGGTAAGAGGAGGGAGCGGCGACGGCAGAGCCAACAGAGCCCATCCGTGCAGACTCTAGAGAGGCTGCACGGCCAAGCTCGGCACGGCCACTTCGCGAAAGCGCATGCTCAGCCGTCTGCCGGTGAAACATGGCCGTCCACGCAGACAAACTAAGAGAGCAGACGAATGACATTTACGCTTTCGCATTCACATTTTATAAGAAGTGCTTAGGTGTCCTCAGACTTTTGTGCTGATTATGACTGCTCTTTATGTGTTGCATGCTCCCCATGGGGTGTATCAGTTCTATGTTTCGGTCACTCTCTCCCTTCTTGTTGGCACATAGAGGAGTTGTGTTTGACAGCGCAGTCATGCTTCCGTGCAGGTGCGCCTTCCCCTGCTGACGGTGCCTGAGCTGTTGAATGTGGTGCGTCCCACGGACCTGGTGGGGCCAGACTGCATTCTGGACGCCATCCAGCTCTGCACCGAGACCAGGGATGCCGACCGCCCTTACCGGGGAAGCCTCCGTGGGTGCCACCTCTCTTCTTTTTTTGGGGGGGGGGGGGGGCGGCGGGCGGGCATTTTTCGGGGAGGGAACGTCATGAAGAACTGCGGGCCAATCTCTTTGGGTTACCAGACGGGCTCGCTCATGTCGTTGCAGCATGCTTGCAGGTGCAATCGTTTACGCGTCTACCCGTCTGGCCAGACTCGAGTTGGCGGAATTTCAAACACGAGTAGAGTGGCTCAGTCGGCAAATTTGTATAATGTTTTTTTTAGTTTATGCTCTTGCCACGCACGTCATTGGTTGACTGAGTGGCTTCGACTTGATTGCACAACTGTCCCATCTTGTTTGGCAGCTGAGAATAAGACAGGAACATTGAAATACTGGGCTACTTTCCTTAGTATGGGAGAGACAGAATAATTGTAGGGCTCAGTATAGGCTTTTCATTGGCTAACGGGGAAACAAAAACCAGTCAGTTGAATTAGAATGAGGTAGATCCTGCTGCTTCAAAATGACTCTATCCACTCGCATCATTTTAGACTGAAATGTTTGACTAATTCACTCATTCCTTAAGGCAGCCAGAGAGTGAAATACAAAACTAATTGTAATTAGGGTTTCATGTTTTGGGTATCTACGCCACAGCTGGTTTTATAAAAACCATGAAAAACAGGAGAACCCTGCATTGGGTTTTTCCGTTTTTTCTGCTCCTCGCCACCTGCTCTTTCTCACCTTTGGTTGCCCGTTCCCTCAGCGCCGTAAGCCTTTGCGCGCAAGAACAGGGAGCAAGCAGTGGCTGCTCAATGCCGTGAGAGAGAATGCCGTCAATCTCGCCCTGGGTGTTGGTACGAAACGCATTCGACTTCGAGATCATGCTGCGCGTGAACGTGAGGCGGCAGATAGAAGAGAATGTTGCCAAGCGAAGAACGGACACGCGGGTGTGACCTAGCGATTTGTGCAGCGTGTCTGCAAGAACATGTTTGTTGCTAGCCGTTCTGTGTGCAATCAGTCGAGGTTTACGCAAGACCCGGTGTCTTTGCCGGCGGCTTGCCACGAGGTTCTCCGGTCGTTGTACCCGGACAGTGACCCGATTGGCTTCAAGGTGTGCCTAGGCAGTGTTTTGCATAGGCACGTAGTACACGTGACAATCACCGCGCGACGGCAAAAGAAAAGAAACGAAATGTCACTTTATTGTGCGATGCAACATCACCCAAATTTCCAAGGAATCGTGACGCAATACCTTTGAAGCTTTGTTATAGTTGACCGTGGTACTGCAGTGCCCGAGAGTTGCCATGGGCAATAATGGTGCAGGTGATCGCAGTGAAATGTTGGCACTGCGTGTTGTCGTTTCAGTGCCCTCGGAGAATGTGGCGAGCGTGTCCCATGGGGCCCAAGTGCTTGCGGGGGAGATGCGCAGCGCCCTGCTGGACGGGGACAGCCAGGGCTACGACATGGAGCGAGGCTTCACCCGGCACCCCATCGAGGATGGGGGCTCCGGCCGACGGACGGGCATCCTGGTCAAACTGGGTAGCCCCTGCATCCTCAACCACCTGGCCCTGCTGCTCTGGGACAGGGACAACCGGGCATACAGCTACTACATAGAGGTGGGCCCTCTTCACTGGGCCGTTCTCTCTGGCCCGTCGGAAGTCTTCTCCCGTCGTCGCTTTGACGTGGCGTAATGCTGCCGTGCGCCTAAGGCGCCGGTTACGTTTTTTTTTTCAAGATGTTTAGTGGTTACGGACTGGACTGACCTACGCATTTCGTGCTTGCGCGGCTCCTGAGGTTGGTTAGTCCCATCGAGCTACTGCATTAACAGTTTCTCGAAGCCTTTCACTGTTGTTGCACCATGCTTCAGCGAAAGCCCAGCTAAACTCGTCAAGGTGGTTTCCAAGCTTCCACTTGTCCATTTGTAAACTAATCTTTAGTGTCATGCGAATTTTTCGAAGTGTAGTTTTGAATAATACGCTATGAAATTCACTTTTTTCTAAGTGTTGGTTGCGGCAGGTTAGCCTCATAGTGTTATTGTAATGTATGCTAGAGGTTCAACTGGCGCTAGTGTGCTGCTGCAAATTGAAGCGGACAGCAACCAGTCCGAAATTGACTTCCGGTAATGCATTTCTATGGGAAAAAGCGCGTGCATTTTTCTGTCTGCGCTCGATTGTAAGAGCAAATATCACAAATAATTCTACGTACTAGGCTCACTGGAACATTTCTCAGTCAGGCAGATAAAATAATTGTCAGTTACGGCGTTAAAAACGCCGTAACTGCTAAAACTGCTTCGAGCATGTATTTATGTGCACTGTCAGACACTCTTAGCGCGAACAGGGTGCCGGCGCTTTCTAGGATATACGTGGCAAACAAACGAAGGACATCTGGATAACTAAGAGAGACGGCAAGAACTACGCAGCAACACTGGATAAGTAACTCCTTGTGCGCGCAGACGATCAAAATAAATTGAAAGCCATGTAATGGTTCCGATTTCCAATGAATAAGTACTGCTTTATTTTTTCCGCTGACGAATATGTGCGAAGATGCTTGTTCTGGGTTCAAATCATCACTCGCACGCTCCAAATCTTTGCAAATAGGGTGAAGCCAGAGAACAGGTGCCCGATAAAGCGCCCGACATAGGAAATAATACAAATACACACCTTTTGTAGCCCACATACTTAATTTTTTTATGTTCGAATGTTTTTTTAACCGATCGTAAGGATGCGCACGACGGAGTCATCTTTATATAATGACAGGACGGGCATGTTAGCAATATATAAGGGCCACCGGAATGCTAGTTAACCTTGAACACACTCTACATTCCTTTCGACCATCATTTTGCTTAGAATCGTCGCTCGTTTTTACGTACCTGCCATGGTACAGAGGTTTGGGCCTGAAATACAGTGAAGTTTAAACATCGTGCAGTGGTAAAGAAAAATGCTGTAACTAAAGCAATTACACTTTCACAATATTAATAAAGGTACATACTATATGGTACAACCGAAATAAGAAAAGTTATTCATGTTATTTTCCGACGAAGAGACAAAATGCACGCGCGTTTTTCCCATAGGAATGCACAGGAGCACCGGAAAAGTAGACTGGTTGCTGTCTGCTTCAATTTGCCTCCCGGAAGTCGCATAGACACTAGCGTCAGTTGAACCTTCAAGCATACATTATATAACTCTATGGTTAGCCCTAGAGCACTATATAACTTCTACGGAGCAGAGTAGCGCAATCCTTTGATCCGCATGTTTTGCCGACAACATGGCCGACAGAGCAGCTCGGCGCGAGTCACGTGGTACTCAGGGTTCCAGAAGGCGGCCCGCCCTATGGGAGGATACATGGAGATCGACGCAACACAGCTGATTAAAAAATAAACGGCGAGTTCACGCTTTTCAAAACTAGTCTGTCGTGAAGTTGGTACAGCACTAAACACTTTATCAAAGTTTTAATATTATCGGATGCGTGTGTAAATTTTGAGAAGACAATTTCCAAGGCAATGGCGTTTGAAGCACACGATTTTTTGCACGCAGCGGAGATGGGCTCTTTGGGTTGGCCGGAGCGGGTCACGTGAACGCTGTGACGTCGCCGTGTCGTCTGCTGCATGATGCCGCCGGTGCCGCTCATGCAATTTTTTTAAAAACATTACGTCCTTACTTGGCGCACAACTCAGCGCAAATGATTCTAAAATAGTTCCTTTATTATGTCAAAAACTATTGTCGCTCCGTATATCTCAACAATATTGAAGAAACACCGATGTTCTCACGTTCCCCATGCATTTCTGACCGGAGTTGGAACCTCCGGGTGTTCGCCGCTAGTCGCGAGAGACGGCGTTCTAGATTGCGCTACTCTGCTCCGAAGGAGCTATATAGTGCTCTAGTTAGCCCCTTTGAGCACGCTTCTTACAAAGCAGTGGTGCACTGCGGGGAAGCCACACCCGCGGAAGTGAGCTCCGCGGGAGTTGTTCCCCCGGAGTGCACGGTGCTCGGTAAGAAGTGCGCTAAATGGGGCTAACCTGCCGCGATCGACACTTCGGAAAGTACAAATATCACAGACGCGTGCCTGAGAGTGAAGCACATTTTCAAAGTGGGGCGGTGCAGGCATGGTGTGTTTAAATAGATACGGAACTTTGTGAATGTTGATACCTGCATTGCAGTGAAATTTTCAAAATTAAACTGCGGGTGTAATGCAGAGTATGCTGGGCAGAGATGCCCTGACAACCTGCATTCATCATTTGAGATTCTTTCTATTTCGGATTTAAGAAAGGATATTTGCATAGTGCAAGATTTGTGGATCCTTTGGATTAGGTATAGCTGGGCATCTTTATAGTTTGGATTTTATGTTAATTCTGTCATTGCTTTTTTCTGAGGCCACAGTCGTATATGTACTAGTTAGGTTAAAATTAGCTTAGAAATGGTCGAGTGGAGGCTTGGGAACAAATCTCACGATTTCAGCCGAGTTTTCGAAGCATGGTGCAACAGTAATGAAAGCAAATAAGATATAGCTCTGCCAATACTGGAAACTCCTCTGACAACCTATGGGAGCGGCGGCGAACGTGACAGTGGTGCCTCTAGCGGACTCGGAGTCTACGGAAGCAGACGACGCAATGGAAAAGTATAGGCTCCGCGACGTCCTCGAGCTTTGCGTGCCTGTTTCGTCACCCCAACAGCAAGAAACAATTCATTATGATCAGTCCACTTGCAAAGCGGAATCCACTGATCGCAGCTGCAGCAACAAACAAATAACAACACGCGCAGAAACGAAGATAGAGCAGTTTATTTAGTAGTCTCAAACGCCATTCAATGGATCACACGCGTTTGAAGCGCATCTGGGAAGCGGAAAAAAAGCGTTTAGCTACTTGAACTACGTCGTAAGTGGTTACTGATGATCCTTTACAAACTGCGTTGTCACAATTTCTTACCTGAATAGGGGATTATTAAAACATGCGCAAACATGTTAAAATTACCAGAGCAACCGCAACAGCTCTGCAGCATTACGAAAACAAAAATAACTAGAAAAATGACCATGCAAACACTTTCCGAACTTTCCAGAAAAGATGGGGTCCCCATCCCAGACGAAAATAAAAAGAAATGGGGGACAGTTTTGAACAACGGCGAATGAACCAAAGAAGTTAGCAGACGACACAAAGATACAAATCCCCCAGCAAAGACCTCCTTCAGCAACGACGATCGCACGGTCCGTCGTAGGAGCATTGAAAATTAGCAGGTGGTGCTCGCCGTCGGTTGTGAGTCAACAACAAACAAAGCAAAAGCAACACTACAGAACCATTAAAAAAAGTGAAGCTCTTTTTTTTCTTTTTTAGCTGCCGTTATTCGCTCGTTTATTTTTTTTGCGGGCGGCGTTGTTAGGAACTAAGAACAAAACAGAGGAAAGGAAATAGCGTAGTCCAGCTCACACTGCCCGGTAAATAAGAGTCGCACGCTGCAATCTGCTCGGTGCTAGCAGTGTGTGACCTTTTTTGCTTTCGTATTTCTTTTCCCAGTGACTTTGGCAGGGGTTTTGTTTGTTCGCTTGGCGAAGCACTTCAAAAGCACATACAAGTACTTGTTGACGTACATGTCCAGGCAATCCTTGCACACCGTGCCTTTGTTTCTGAGTGTCGATCAGCGGCATCAAGTGTGTTTTCCAGCTGAACTCTTGTTTGGTGAAATATTCGTCCGTTGAGGCGTCAGTGGCGATTTTGAAGCCAGACTTGGATAGCTCTTCCAGTTTAATTTGGAGCGGAAGAAGGATTTTCCACCGCATCACAAAAACTTGTTTGTGCCGTGGTAAGCAGCACATGGCATGCCTGTCATCTTAAGTATCGCTGGTGTAGTGCCCAAAGGCGGCCGGTTAGTCAACCAACATGACCCATAGCAGACTGACCGCGTACTCAAATAAAATCCGAATAGAAATGTATAACTATAGTATAAGTGCATATGAAGATTTCGGATCAGAACTCAATCGAAGGCGAACATAGGAGGTTATCCCAGACGACAGTGGAAAAGAAAACATAACAACAATTTGCAGACGGCCCTCCATGTCCGGGCATGCGTAGCAGACGAACCGCGTAGTACAAGCGACGAAGCGAAGGAAAAGCAAGTAAGGAACTAAGCCAAACAAGGCAAAGCAAAATAGCTCTGGTTCAAACGTAAAGTAAACACAAGAAAAAAAAAAAAAACGCAGGAGGAAGAAGGATTGCAACGGCGTAGCGGCGCCTCAAACATAAAAAGAAAGTAGACTTTGAAAATGGAAGGAGGTGCACGACCGTCCAACGGGTGCTTTTCTTTTTTTTTTTTTTTAACCCGTTTTTATAGTTTTAGTAATAGCGTCGGATTTGCATGTGTACAATCGACTTCTTCCAGAGCATACTGACATAGCAGTGACGTACGTGGTTCGAAATGGCCTTTCGCTTCTTCATCCAGAGACGATCGGGATTAGCCAGCTCGCCTATTCGACGAAACGGTTTTAAGCAATACATTCGTGAGAAATTGGAAGTGCAAAACAAAACGAATTGATCAATATGAGCAGTAAAGTTGAAACATAGATATGTTTTAATTTTTTTTTTACATTGCCCTTTTTCAAGATACAGGGCGAAGCTGCATTCGTGTCTTGCCTGGCTTACGTAAGTTCTGACAGTGTTTTCTTCAGGAGAGCCCGAAAATTGCACCCTACAAGCTGTGACATCTTTCCCACGCGAAGAAAATATCCTGGATTCATGAAATGGAACCTATTTTTTAACATTCAAAGCAGCGAATACCCGTGACAATTTTTTTTCATTGGTCACCTCGCACGGAGATGGGCAAAACCAATGCGTTGTGGAGAATTCGTCTGCTAGCGGAGACTCCGAGCTCGCCAGGGGCGCTGCGATCACTTTTCGCCCGCGAACCGCGGGAGTTGCCAGTATTGGCTTACATGGTATTTGATGAAAGGCTGGGGGAAACTTTTTGATATTCAATTCGAAAATATTCGGCGCGAGGCTGAACGACATAGATTTGCCATTCAGCAGTAAAACAAACCAAACAGAAATCGGCTACAAAATATTTATACATGCAGTCAACAGCTGACAGCACAAAACATCGCTGTTTTCGTTGCATGCTCATAGATGACGCTACGCGTAAAAAAAAAAGATTTGCTAGCCCTGTTACGATTGGTAGGGAGAAAACCAAATTTGAAACCACTTTAACGAGTATACTCGAGTGTGGCACTCAAGGAGTTAGTTTGTTCAGCAATCTGGAAATGCCATCTCATCATCTGCATATGTCTCAAACATATCCTCGCTTTCAACTGTGCGAGTTTTTCAAATACCGTAGGATACCACGCATCCACCCATCCCGCACTAAGCGCCCACCCCCAATATTTGAAACATCTGAAAAAATATGCGCGGTACATATATATGTAAAATTGTCGACCTCACATGCTCCAATCCCCTATTTTTTCGCGATTATCTTCAAATTTTGAGTGGGCGTTTGCTCGGTGTTTTACGGTAGGTGCGGAGAATTGCAAGAGCAAAAAGTATAAAACCTATTGTTGATTTCTAAAAGATGCCATACTTAAACTTTCGCATAAAGTTTTCTTTCGCGAAATGAAGGTATGCCTCTGTCGTTGCGCTTGTTGTAAGAGCACAGAACAACAACAGGGGCACGAGTGCGATCTTGCCGGTGCATTCCACAGTTTCGGTCGTACGGGCGTCTCTCCGTTGGCTCGAGGCTCCATAGCTTGGACGTGTGCCGCAGGTGTCTGTGGACCAGAAGGACTGGGTCCGGGTGGTGGACCACTCCAAGTACCTGTGCCGCTCGTGGCAGAAGCTGTACTTCAAGGCACGGGTGGTCCAGTACATCCACATTGTGGTGAGCATCCGGGGGAGGGAACCCTCGCCGTCGCCGTGCCCTCGGCTGGCTTCCCGATCGGTTGGCTACGGTGCCTGGGGTCCGATTTTTGTGTCAGGCCGAGAGCCAGTGTGTTCTCGGCTGAACGTCCTTGCGGATGCGGCATCGCGGCTTGAGCGTCATCAACCCGTCGGCCATTCCGACCCATCCGTGGGTTCACCGTCGGGCAATATCTCGTCGGGAATGTCTCGCCCACGTACAGAAGCCAAGCGCGCCCGTGGACGATGCAGTGCGGAGAGCAAGTCGTCGGCTTCTTGCGCAGGAGCTGCGGCGACATCAGAATGCCGCCGAGCTCTGATTGGCCTTGATGAAAGGATGGTGGGTGTACCTCTATGCTAGATGCCTCGAGGTATACCCACTCTTTCTTCCAATCGGCCAATAAGAGCTTGGCGTTTTGACATCGTCGCAACCCCTTTCCAAGCAGCAGACAACTTGCGCTCTGCATAGAGGCACCGTCGAGGCCAGTTCGGACGCTCGCGTCCGACTGCGATTGATTGTGCTACAACTTTCCTACAGCAATAAAAACAGCTCAAACGACGAAGACGAAGTGAAGAAAACGTACGCATGTGCAGCTTCGTCATGTCTCGTATGTTTCTTCACTTTGTCTTCGTCGTTTGAGCGGTTTTCATTATGTATAATGTTCACCAACTCGCCCAATTCGCTGCGTTAGTACGACCGTCCCGAACTAAATCGAAAGTTTTGCAGTATTTGCGAGCTCAAATCTGGCGCGCCATCTACGAGAGATGGTTGTTTATAACATTTTCGGGATTATATCGAGCCCACGGTGAAAGAATGGCGCGTAAAAAGTTGGGAAATATGCACGCATTGGGAGTGTTCCGGGGCTGCCCGATGGATGGTGCCGGCTCATTCTTTCGTCCCAAGTAGCTACGAGAGGTCGTAGCACGGTTCATCAGAACGAAACGCGAACGTGCGAACCATCCCGAGAAAAAGGACGAGAATAGGAGCCACGAAGAGCGCAAAAAGAGAGCAGATGATCGATCGGGCGCGTTTGTTTAGCTGCGACGGCCTGAAGTTGTTCAAGCGCTTGTCAGCTTTAAACCTTCTTATACGATGTGCGACGCCGGTGTTTTTTTGCCAAGAATGAAATAAAGCTAGAAAAGTGAGTACAGAACTTGTAAGCATTCTTTTTGTAGCTCTTTGCGTTTATTAAAGCGTCGCCATCGATCGGGCCCGTCGGTACCGCCCGCCAAGACCACCGTCGTCCGCGTTCGTGCCCCGGGGCCAAAGCGCGCGGGGCCTTTCCCTCCGGGTCACTACATTAACACCCCGGGTGCAGGGCACGCACAACACGGTGAACCGGGTGTTCCACGCGGTGTCCCTGGAGTGCCGGCACGTGGGGGAAGGGGCCATGCCCGAGCTGGAGGAGGGCCTGGTGGTACCTCGGGAGAATGTGGCCACGGTCTCCCGCTGCGCCTACGTGGTGGAGGGGGTGAGCCGTTCCCGCAACGCCCTCATCAACGGGGAGACCGGCAAGTACGACTGGGACTCGGGCTACACCTGCCACCAGCTGGGCAACGGGGCCATCGTGGTGCAGCTGGCCCAGCCCTACTGCGTCGACTCCATGCGGTGAGCTACGCGCTACCCGTGCCGCGGTTCGGTATTTGTGCCCACCTGGATCGATACAGTCTAAGCTAATTACAACAGGCATCTGGACATAACATGCCGACTTGTGAAGTTTGGTTGGTTTTCCTCTACGTACCATTGACTCAACTTCATATCTGCATACAACACACTGCTCTTACAACAGACCGAAATCTTGGTCAAAACCAAGGTCGGTTATAACGAGACTAGACTGTTGAGGACGAGGGCCGTGCTCGACATCCTTGTTGGCGGATCCCCAGCCCGCCCCAGCAGCTGGACAGAAGGGTGGCGGAAAATTGTTAACTTTCCTTAATACTTCTGCGGAATGCTGATCGATGCTGAGTGTGTCGTATGTTTCTGTAGAAATCTTTCGATCTCTTTAGACTTGCTTTGTCTCTCTTGCCCATTTGGCCTTTAAGGTAGTCCTTTAGGAAAGCCGACACAAACTAAGGACGCGTTCTGCGTCAGTCGGCCTGGTGTAAAGTGTCGAGGTAGGTTCAAATTTTGGCGATTGAGTGCAAAACACGGGTTGTATGGTGTCCAAAATTTCAGTCGCTGTTGCACATTAACTTTATGGTGCGAGAAACGCTCTCACAAACAAGTGCAAAGGTTATTGGACAGCTCTTTCGTGTATATAGCCCTTGAGGTGAAAACAATCTCTATCTATTACTCGTACTAATTTTTATGTTGAGAATTACTTCTTGGTGACTGTGCCAGCTAAAGTTGCAAATACTACAGTCAAACCTCTATGTAACAAACTTCTATGTATTGAAACCCCCGATGTGCCGAAGTTCCTGGACGTATAATTCGACCCTGATAGAACGGAAGGTGGAACAGTGTCTGGCGGGGAAAACAGGGGGGAACAAAGATGCGTGTTGGGGCGGCTGTGTCTCCTACGGGAAAAGGTGTCAAGGTCATGTAAATAAAACTACTTTTTCTAACCGCAAGTGCACGCACGCCATGTATTTTTTACCTCTATGTAACATAGTCCCGTTTGCCGAAATTTCGATGAAACGAAGTTTCATGGACAATTCTGCACAAACTTATAGGTCCCGAAGGATATTTTGGGATGCACACGTGCTGAAATGGGCCCCCGATAAAGCGCAAAGGGTGAAACGGGCCGAATCTGGCGAGTGCGGTGTACAGAACGGCCACTAGAGGACACCATAGCCGCCGCCGTTTCGTCCATCGGCTTCGTTTGCACTGCGTAGTTTGTTTCGAGGCCTAACTGAAAGCGTGCGTTTCTCTTTGATGGAGCCGCCCCTGATAACGTCGACCTCAACGACTTTCTATACGCCGACTGCTGTCATTGCGACGGAAAAGGTGACCAACAAGGCGATAGCTAGCGATGTTCGTGGGAACTCGCAGGACGGGGACAACAGCGAGCCTGATGAGCAAGACACCTACGATGTGCCCAGTAAATGTGAAGTGGTAAAGGCGATCAATGTCTTGAGGCGGTTTGCAAGCACACAGCAAGACGAAGACGCAATGCAGGCCGTCTGGCTGTGCGAACGTCATGTGATGCCAATAATAATGTCAAGAGTGGCCCAGAAAAAGGTGACGGAGTACTTTCAACCGAAATAGAGGCGTCCTCGGCGAGTTCTGTGCACCCGAGAAACATTTGTGGAAACTTTCTTTAACATTTTCCCCGAATTTCTTTGTGGCGAAATTTCAATGTAACGAAGAAAATTTCAAATTTTACCGACTTCGTTACATCGAGGTTTGACTGTACTAGCTCCTACTCTATTGCACGTTTTCATTGACTCGCACGCTTAACAACAATAATATAGCACCGGCAGAGGCTCCAGATACAAATGTTATGTTCAAAACGACCGGAACACTTCAGCTGTTGCGGTCAGTTTCTGCACAATAGGGTGGATCAAAGATTCGTGTTGAAGTGTGACTGACTTAATTACGACTCCTTGCATTCAACTCTCATAGTGGAATGCAATGTAAGCAAGGTCCACATTGTGCAGACCTTACTCCCATAGAGACCCTTTCATCATAAGCCGTGATAAGCAGTCATAATTCCATTTGTCACACTCAAAAGCAGATGTCTGAACCAGCCCTTAGCATTAATTGTATAATTTCGGGTGCGGTAACCTTGGTGCCCATATAAGTCTGGGCATCCGAAGATCTGGGGTCCAATTTTAGTCACCACGAGAGCGAGAACGATATCTAATTTGCCTCCTGTGGAGCGAGTGAAGGTTCGTCTGCTAACACAAGCGAAGAACGCGGTTCGTCTGCTACAAAGCATCATTCACAGATAGAAATGAAACGAGAAAACATTGTCCGCAGAAAAATGTTGACCGGCTGCAATGAACCGGATGCCGTGGCAAAGTGAGATCAGACGTAGGCTGAAACTGTGATCGTCTGCTACTTCACGTTAGAAGCCACTGACAACCCGTGCTTGGTTTGCAAATCTCCAAGTCGTTGTGCTGCCATACACAAGCTGACATCGGCCAGCGAATGGAGGAGTACTAAAGACGAGCATATTGGAGGCCGCAAGACCTTTCTTGCCATTTTTGAGAGAGTGAGGCATTCTCGCCAAAATATTGCCCAATTGTGAAGTCGCGAACATTCGAGAATGTCCCATTGGTTGATTACGCTCAAGGTGCGGCGCCATGTTCAATCAGCCGCCGAGAACGTTCCTTGTGTCACCTCAGCCAAAATTGAACCCCTGGTGACAGCCCGGTGGCGGTGTGTTCTGCTGCAGGCTCCTGCTGTGGGACTGTGACTCCCGCCAGTACAGCTACTATGTGGAGGTGTCGGTGGACCAGCAGAATTGGACCATGGTGGCAGACAGGCGTCAGGAGCTCTGCAGGTGAGCAGCTTCCCGGGGACCCTCCCCTAAGTGAAACTAATTGTGTTTGTTTAGACAGCAAGAATTTTACCAGCCCCAGGGAGGCATCCGCTGTCTGTGCTGCAGATCGACAGATTTAGCCAGTGCAGTATCGGTGCCAAACTGGGAATCTGTAGTGTGAATCACGCGATAGTGGTACACGACTGCTTACACATCGGCACAATGTGCGTCCAGATCAAAACGGGCGGGGGTGAGGTTTGGTCTGTGGATCTCCGGGTTCCGGAGCGCGAGCTTTCACTTTGCGCGTTCCGAGCTGCAGTGCGTTAACACACTTGGCCACCGATCCTTTGGGTGCTGCCTTTGCATACGCCACTACCATACGACCTTGACGGCGCATTGATCCTTCGAGGGGACCTCATCAGTTTGGTTTGTTAATGCGTGAATTCTCGACCTGGGTTCCTAGGAACCCAGGGGTTCCACAGGGTACCTGAAGAATTCTCCGAGCTGTAAAGTTTCCTCGGTTGTCGCCGACCTTAGATGAAGTGTGCCTTTCCTTTCAGCGCGGTTTTCTAAGACTTGGATTAACTATGTCACGTGTATTACTGTTTACTAGGTCTCTAGACTTTTGCACTGCTTTGTTGTATCAGTTGGGAAGGGCATTCAATTAAAAGAGATCGGCATTCTTCGAGATAGAAAGGTTTGAGAACCTCTGTTCTAAGGTGACGCATTTTACATTTGAAAATTCGAAAACAGGAGCGTATACCCGAGTCCGAAGAAAAAACGAAAGAGTGTTTTAAAGCAGCAGCTTTATAGGGCCCACTAAGCTCAGGAGCCGCATAAGCACGAAATGCGTAGGTCGGTCAATCCGTACCCGCTAAACAATCTTTAGAAAAGAGAAAAAAAAAAAAAGAAAGAAGGGGTGCCAGGGATTGTACCTTGGTCGCCGGCACGGAAGTTGAATGCGCTGCTGACTGAGCTACAGACCCATCACGCAGGAACGGAAGGAGCAGAAGCAGGTGGTGGTGAGAGGCACCACCTGAGCTAACAGCATCACCCACTCCAGGCATTAAAAGGCTAAGGGTCATCCAGCCCTAGGCACCACCATGAGCGCCCAGCTAAGCCTTTTTTTTTTTAATTCATCAAAAATACATTTTGGGCCAATGTAACATTTATTACAAAAAAGAAAACGGGAGATTGAGAAAGGAAATAAAATTGGCTTTTATTTAATCTTTTTGTTTCACCAAAATAAATGCCACAATAACACCAAATTGTTTAATGGTTTCACGTGGGCTAGGCTCTTTCCATGGGAAAAAAAAGCTTTTTTTTGTCATTTTTGGGTAAACTCATCCTCCTATATTTTTACTGAAACAAATGCATCATGTAATTGCAGCTCTGCACTCAATTCAGTTGCATTTCGTTAGAAAATTGATTTATGCAGTTCGGTGAAAGAGCCATCGCGGCATCAGAATCGTGCTGTACGTGAGACGCAGCAGTCAGTGAAACTTACGACGATCAACAGGACGCACTTGTTTTGTAAGAAATATTGAAGGATCCTACCTGGATGTTTGAAGTTTCCTTACATGAGTTCCCATAGCACACTTATTGGCCATTGGGCATTTTTGGCGGAACGGACTACAGTAAGGAGGTTAACAGGAAAGCATGAGAGATGCTCGACACATTTTTTGCATTTGAAACTCGGGACTTTAGAAATTTTTGCCTCGGATGCGGTACGGAAGAGTGAATGATAATTTAACCGACAGAGTTAAGTCAATATATTGGTGCGGACTCGTTTGAGTGTGTGCCACTTGGAGTTATTTATTAGGTATTTACCCTCAAGCATAAATGCAGTTTGGAGAAGAGTAGGGTAAAAAAACGCTAGAATAAAAGTGTAGGAATAAAACGTGTAGGAGAAACAGTGTAGGAATAAAATGTGGAAATTTGAGACGTTCCTCCTTCCAGGTCTTTTTCTTTGACTTGAAAGTTTCTTTTCCCCTCACCACAGTGTTTGGGGTTAGACAAACAGTATGATTAACTATCACCAGCTTGCCTGAGCTCTCGCTGTCTTTTCGTTGTAGCAAGGCGCCGTTTCATTTTTGCCATTAGTGCGGGAATTCCGAATCGGTGGTAGGTGGCAGTATTTGTGAGAGTGGAAGACTGGGCAAGTTGGTAACTGCTTGTGGTGAAAACTACGCCAGAAAAGGAGAACAAAGAGAGTGATGATACGAAGCATTGAGACTAACAACAAAGCTTTATCTTTGAAAGGATAATAAAGTGTCGGCCTTCTACTTTGGGCGAGCGTGCGTGGTGTGATTACCTTGCCACTTTTCATTCCAATCTCACAGAGCACTCTATGGTCGTGTCTCACTGATATGGACCTCCAACAATTCTCCATATTGTGACTCGTTTGTAATGAGACAAGAAATGCACATATTTGCCCAGTTTGTCCCAAAACCATGCGTCTATATAGCTTGGTGTCCATATTAAGGGGGACACTACCTTAAAAGTTTTTAGAAAAATGTTTCTAACTTTTATGTATTGTGGCTCCGCAATTAATATTGAACACTCCTGCAAATTTCTTTGTTTCTTGGCGATGCTCACTCCTCCCTCAATTGCTGACGCTGGTTCATGTATTGCAAGCTTATCCAAGTCCTCACTCGTTTCACACTCAATGTCGGCATGCCGACAACAAAGTGATACTCGACGAAAGCGTTTGAAGCTTAGACTCACTCAGCAAAGTCATACAGCAAAGTCATGCCTATGCTCTGGGTGCCTTTTAGTTGCTACTACCACCAGTTAAATCAATTGTAGTGGTGTGGAAACTACAAATAGGTTTTTCTTAGTTTCACTTGTTTGCAGCAACTTTCGTTTTAGGAAACTTATCATTTCAATAATCTGCCGAATTTATCCTTCGCTGTTAATGTTTCTAAACTGATATTTAATGAGGAATGTGGCTAAATATTTATTTTTCTCTCTAAGTGAAGCTCTTATTGCCAAAAAGTAGGGTTTTTGTGAGGAGAAAATGCACCATTATGTGGGGTAAAAAATAAGACGGTTACAATTCTCTGTAATGCCGAATTAAAGCGCAGCTCTTGAGGAGGAGGAGGGAAGAGTACGCAGGAGAATTTACTGTGAAATTGTGGGACAATTTCCCGGTAAATTCCCCCGCTAAATTTAGCAGAAAAATATTTTGCAAAATTTGAGCACCGTGTGATGTCACCCTGATAACGTCACACGTGACATCACTCGTCACTCTCATGACATCACATGTGACGTCATTATGGTAAAACGTTTTACTTTATTAAAAAATATATGTGACACTGTAGCAAAATATTGATTGGCTAGTCTTCTGACAGCATAATAAATCACCTAACAAAAAAAATAATAAAACAAAAATCTGGGGGTGTCAGTGTTGCTTTAATGGCTGTATGCCTCCTCCTTTAGCTTATCAGAAAATTATCCTACAGAGATGAAACTTCATACATTGCATTTAGACAAGGAGATAAATAGAACCCCCGAATTTCGTCTATATTAAGCAACTAAGTTAATACCTGAAGGTAATGTCACCCCTTAACGAGTCACGACCGTATAGAGAAATCTATTTCAATATTTTGCATAAAGTGAATTGACTCGGCATGCGTTGTGTGGTCATGTTGATGTGTTTTGATCTGTTTCGATCCATTTGATCTGTTTTGTCTATTTGGCTTTTGGGGTAATATGTTAGGGACATCGCCGTAAACATGCGACATATTTGCATCAATTGTGTTTATACAAAGTATCGAGGCAAGTTAAATTTTTGAACCTCTACAATGAGCCACGGCAGCTGGCCCTAAAGGGCACTAAAGTGGATCTTGGAATGATCTTTTGTCGGCTCAAGCTCAATCTGCATACCCTCCCATCATTAGTGTCATGTGTGGCCTTCTTCTCTTTTTGAAACGTAACCAAATCCAACATAGCATTTTTCAGCATCGTACGAGTAGTTATTGAGGCATATCTTCTTATTTTTCGGTCTCTTCTTCGCGTAGCATCGTGCCGTCCCAACTTAGGTAATGGTAACGTATGTTTCGCCCCCCACAGCTTGGCGGGTACTGCGGATAGGCCGAAAGCTCGTACCGAGAGGTCTACTAACTCCTCCTAGAGGAGAAGGCCGTGGATTTTCTGCATGACCTGCTTGAGCCGTGGTTCTCAACCATCGGTGTTTCGCGGACCCCTTGTGGATCAGCGGAGATGATGGAGGACCCCGTTCGCGGTGAGGGGAGGGGAAAGGTATAGGTTAAATATAATAATGATCTAATAAATGAATAAAACTAAGGGCTAGTGTGCAGTAGACCTCTCATATTTACATACACACGAGAAAACTTGCCCGAAAACTGACACATTTCTTCTCGACCTGAAAACGGACAACTTTTATTGCCGGGCTTGACTGATGAGGCAGGGCTTTGCGGACCTCTAGAATGCCTTCGCGGACCCCAAAGGGTCCGCGGACCCCTATTTGAGAACCACTGTAGTAGAGGCCAGCATAGACACAGATTGAACGTGAGGGCCGTGTCAGCGTTTGGCCGAACACAAATCGCGGTCGAACATTGAGGACACACTCGTGTTCACGGCTATCGAACGCGATTCTCGGCCAATGGCCAACGCAGCGTTCAATTCGTGCACCATGCTGCCTTCCGATAGGTGGCTCTGAGAGCGCAGCGCTATGGCTCAGTTGTCTAGGTGTTGGCCCCGGGAGAAAAGAAGAGTGGGGCAGGTGTCTGCAACTGGGCCGAAAAAGACCTGCACCCTTATCTGCCTCCTCCAAGCGCCCTCGTCCTTGCTCGCAGGTCGTGGCAGCTGCTGCGCTTCCCTCGCCAGCCCGTGGTGTTCGTCCGCATTGTGGGCACCCACAACACGGCCAACGAGGTGAGCCCAGTGTCGCTCGGTCTTCCCCGCGTGCCGCCCGGAATCTCGGGGGCGCCCTTAAAGCGAGGCATTACGCAAATTTGTGGGTGTGTCGCGATCGTCCGATCGAACTGTCATATGCAGATTTGCGTTTTAGGAAGAGCACGGCCAACATTCCCATTCAACATCCGCCTTCGTGGCAGCGCGGGCCGCCGCCTGCTTTCAAAGCGTTGCCGCGTCATTTTTTTTCGCATCTTTCGCGTGTTGCCATGGAGGATGCGCAGGCTGTGGTGATGGAGAGCTGTGTGGGGCGATTCATCGCTTGTTGACACGCACGCGTCGTGTGTGTCGGCACGTGCGGGTAGTTGGCAGTGTGGATGTTTTGCGGGTGCCCAATGGAGCGCACAGAAAGTGACAGGTGCAGATCTGGAAAGGGCCACTCTATCCTCTCCAATTTTCCCAACACCTCCACAAAAAACGAGAGTGCCCACGGACGAGGCTCAAATGCCTGCTTGGATGCGTTCCCCGTGCCACCCCAAGGAAGTCTTTCCAACGTCCCGTTCCTGTTTTGTACGCAGTCGGTTGCGTGTGACGTCTTGAGGCTTGCTTGTTTTCTTCCCTGCCAAGGGGTCTCCACCGAGATTGCAGAGATGCTGAGACTGGCGCGTGCGTCGCGTTCTTTATTGCTGGTTGAGGTTAGCCCTCTTGCCTGTATGACTTCGGTGCGCTATTCTTGTTAGCGCAAAATATGGCGACCAAGCTGCGACGTTTTTTTATCGTTCTCTGAGGCTACCGGGAAAGGACTCTCCAGCTGTTCAAGAGGGTGGCACTGCTGATGCACAGACATGCGCGACAACAAGCTTTGGGGTGGTTCTGTACGACTCTCTGTTATCCACGCAAAGTATATGGTGCATTTCTCTACAGTTATGCTGGTTTCATTTGGATTTTGGTGTCATGGGTGCAAAGACTTGTCCTTTTGAAAGTGCACACTTGCTGTACAGCAAATCATTGTTCCAAATCCAGGCAGAAAATCACTATATATCGAGTCTGAGAAACTTGAAATTTGCTCTTTGATGTGCTTGATATAATGTGCCCCTGGATATTGGCGATTCTCATAGCATATCTTCTAACCTACTTTCACGGCTTCGTCCTGAAACCGCCAGACGCTATGAGAATCTGATTCGTTCGAATAAGCGGGGGAGCGAACCTGGCGTGGCAGCTTTTTGTTCTAGGTGCTAAATGACGTTGATTTCGCAGGTAAACAGGTACAACTATTATTTAAGCAAAGTGCAAACGTTTCAGCGTACTACCGTAAAATACCGGGCAAGCGTCCACTCAAACTTTGGAGATAATCGCAAAAAACATGGGGGATGGGCGCTTGTCTGGTCATCAATTTTACATATAAATGTACTGGTGCATATTTCTCAGATCTCACAATTTAGTAATGGGCGCTTAATGCGGAATGGCCGGATGCGCGGTATTCTACGGTATGCTCCGTTTCACTTTAAGTGCGAACCATAGCAGAAGATACAAAAAGCGAGCTCTCTGCTTTCACCGTTCCTGTTGAGCATACTCGCTTATGCAGTGCGAGCATCATCAGGGGCAACACGCTCGTGCTCGTAGCTTGGGCTTCGCTCGCACATGAAGCGAAACAAAGTATAGCCGCACGTCGCGCACGTACGACGTCGGGACGATCGAACCTCCCCGTCACGTCGCAGGTGTTCCACTGCGTGCACTTCGAGTGTCCCGCCCAGAGCCTGGAAACGGGCGGCGCCCCCAAGGGACGGCCGGACCAGCGGGTCTCCCCCGAACCAGGGCAGCAGCCAGTCGAGTAGCAGTCAGACGCCGTGCAAGGCAGACTCCTAGCCTCGAACGACGTGCCTGGCGTCGGATCCCCTCGCATCTCCTTCGCGACCACGAAGTGTTCTCTAGCAAGCCGCAGACTTTTCGAGAAAAGAGCTGGAGCCTACAGCGAGCTCGTTGCCCCCGGTGTGTCCCTCCTCCAGACTCTCGTGGTGTGTGCTGATAGAAACCCCCAGTGTTCTGCTCCATCCCCGCTGCAGCACCTTCCCGGAAACAGACTACCGCGGTAGAAAGAAGCTGCGCGGAAAGGGCGTCGCCGCGGGCGACTCGCCGCGCGAAAGTACTAGTCCAGGAGAGCCCACTAACCGACCTACGGCACTCTACGTGATAGTCGTTAGAAGGGCGCTTCGTCGTCGAGTAAGTCGCCCTGAAAACCGGTGAGTAAAATTGTGATTGTGGAAAGCTTGCGTAGTGAGGTGCTCGATTTATTCTTCGATTAGGGCGTTCAAAGCTGGCACGCTCTGTCCGTCGCTTTTTTCTGTCGGATGCCTTCCGGTTTTGTGCTGGCCCGACGTCAAACGTTGGCGAGGCGGCCAGGAAAGTTGCCACTACTGCACAAGGCAGATTGTTTTGTAAACTTAGGTGTCTTTAGAAGCAACCAGTAAAGTCTTGCTCCTTTCAGCGTTCTAATCTGCCCGGGCCGACATTCTGCCTGGCGGTGCGAGATATGCTTTTCCAAAGTTTTAGTGTTCCCAATTTGACGAACAATCGAGATGACTGGAACATTTCACAAATGAGCACAGACCCTCTCACGGTGCGCAAAGGAGCCTGGAAACCTCGAGAACTGCACTGCTTCCTCGTATGGAGACGACAGATGAATGGGACGTCAAAAGAAGGGTTTGTTTGTTTGAGGGGGGGGGGGGGGGGGAGGAAGAAATTGAAGTGTTTGATAAGTAGGGTTCCATCTTTTCAGTATAATGTGAATAGACCTGGAAAATAACTCCCAAGGTGGTTTTCTTGAAAATTAAGGAGAAGCACTGAATTGGAGCTGTCCTTGAGAAAGAAGCATTCCAAGCTCATGGGAAGAAATATTTATCTACTTCATTTTGTTTTGACAGGGAACACAGCTGGCCCCAGACTGCCTGTTATTCTACTCCACTGATCGTCCCATTCCCTTCATTGTGTATCAAGTCCAGTTAGTTTGCTAGAAATGCTCTACAGGAATTCATTCTCTGACGAGATAAGCCCGATAAACACTGATTTCTTGCCGGCGTCGAAAGTAGACAGTAAGCCACAAAAAAAAAGCCCTGATTTAGGGACAAATAAATTGGAAAACACGAAATCCACTTTATAAGGCATTTGTTTGATGTTAAAAGCAGTTCTGATGTGGTACATTGGAAGCCAAATATGGTTTACGTTCATTTCCCTCGCATTCTCGAGCAAAGTTGGTTGGAAGCCCCCACGGTTGCCAAACTTCTCTGTGGCACTCACTCGTGCTGGTTGTGTTTTCAAAATCGTTCATCGTTCCCCTTTCCACTTGAACATTTTAATGGGGAATGCATAAGAATCATCTGGTGGGCTAGTTGGGTAAACATCTCTAAAAATAGCGCAAGGACGACGGAGGGAAGAACGAGAAGACAGGAAAGAGCGCTAACTGACAACTGGCGTTTTATTTACAAGAGAAGAGAAGACGAAAAGAAGTGAGGTAATTCAAAGACAAAAAAGAAGATGGAAGAAGGAAGATAAAAAAGGGATCGGATAGGAAACAGAAGGGTGCTTTTTGTAATTATATACAAAATATTATGAAGAAAAAATTGAAAAAAGACAAAGAAAATAAAAAAATAAAAAGGGATGAAAAGAAAAAAAGAAGAACATGGAAGGAAAAAAGAAGAGAAGAAGAAGAAAAATAGTTCAGTGACAAAATAATGTGTAGGAAGGATCTTCAGGGATAAAGGCTGAGGTAAAACTGTTCTCTTTTCTGATCAGGATACTGAAGGAGCACTGATGCAGGCGTCGCCCTTGGATAGTATGACGTGTGCTTCGAAAAGTTCTCTACTCCTCTGACCAGAAAACCATTTGAGTACTTTCGTGTGCTCGAAGAGTGGGGTACACAGACAGTCTCTTACATGCACCGCAAGATGTCCCGCAGGAGATGACCTTAACGCTAAGGCATGTTCCCTTAGCCTGACATTTAGACAACGTCCGGATTGTCCCACATATACCTTTCCACACGAAAACGATATTTCGTACACTACGAATGCATAGACTTTACAGCAAAGGCTTTGGTTGTCTCGAGTTCCCGCAGACAGATTTCTCGTCTCTTGATAACTTGAGGCTTTATTGCTGCTGGTTTATTTATCTCCTGGTGGCCCAAAGGCATTACAAAGTTGAGTGGGCTAGATCCTCGAAACAAACAGCAGACACAGGAATGGACCGTTTGCGGAAATCGCCAGTTCAGGGAATTCTGCTACTAAAATATGTGAACATGTGCTTAACCAAGTGCAGACACTCCCTTGACCGAGGAAGCCAGATCCTCCTAGCTCTATTTGGCTGCATTGACCTAGATTGGGCGCCCTTAAAGCCCTTTTTTTGTGCCTGTAGGAGGTATTCACCGGACGCCATATTTGAGGGCGCTGTTTAGAGCGCGTGCTCAAAACCAGCTCGCAACAATAGGCTGCTGAGACTGGCAACCCTGGTGGTCTAGAATGCACCTTGTCAAAGAACTGTGGGAGCTCGACGTCGGCACGCGCTCAGCATTTGCCCCAGTTTCTTCTAAGACACTTCTTCTCTTTCACTCGTAACATGCAGATCGCAAAGAGCATCTTTAAATTCGGCACTCTTAGCGGTACCGACAATAAGTGGTGGAAGGCGATTCCAATCCAGTATGTCAAGGGTAAGTGTGCGAGTAACTGCTCCTTTTTTTTTTATCAGATTTTAATATTTTTCGGAGTACTCGAGTAATATGAAAGTCTGGATTGCGCATGCATCCATTTTAAAATTTTGTTGCGAATGTCGCTGAGCTTAGGTGGGCACTTGCTCCACATTTTACGCTATAACTCGCATTGAGTCCTTGAAGGGCATGAAATGGAGAAAGCCTTAAAGGGAAATGATGTGGTGTTCCCCAAAATCATCATGGAGGGAGGTATCTGATGTTGCAGGGAAGGGGGGGGGGGGGGGGGTTACCTTCATCACTCTGTCTTCCATAAATAGTCAAAATAGATTTTATTTATTCTACCCTCGATGCCAGAGGCATTACAGAGGGGAGTGGTAAGAAAACAATTAAAAAATTGCAGTGGCTTAGCTTGGCTATGCCAGGATATACGTAGCGTGAGCTTAGGCGCTATCAAGCGGCTCCGGTGCAGCGTCAGACTTGGCTACTGCGCAACGGAGTCGCACAGCTGGGCACGCGGCGGCGCCAGTGCGTCTGCCGTGGCTATGACGTCGCTCCTCTGGAACGTTTCAGACCGGCGAGGCGCGTGCAGTGGCGGCGGAGCCCGCGGCGCCGGCGGCTTTGGCGCGCCAGCTGTGCGCCGTGTGACGTCGCTGCTCCTCGTGCTTGCGCAGACCGGCGAGGCGCGCGCGGTGGCGGCGGAGCCCGCGATGGCGGCGGCTCCGGCGCGCCAGCTGTGCGCCGTGTGACGTCACTGCTCCTTGCGCTTGCGCAGCACGGAACACGGCTCATTATGCGAGCCACGCGAAACTGCTCAACCTCGGCCAGTGTAGCTCACGCTACAATAACAGTGGAAAATACAGAAAATGCCAAATGCATGGTTTGCAACACTTGCACAAAACATTACACTAGCTCGAACGTGCTGAGGAAAACCGTGGAGCATAGCATATGTTGTGAATGAGCTGGGCACACACTGTGTGACGTCACATGACATCATGAAGTCTCGACTCTAACGTCCCCCGATGTCAATTTGCGTCAACTGTCGCAGACATCATGGCATCGTGTGAAGGAAGTCACTTGATGTATGTCATGTAAAATCCTGATGTCATGTGACAGCATGGCATCATAGAGCTCTGTCACATGACATCATGATGTGACAATGTGCACAGAGCCACGTGAGCTCATGACGTCTCCGACGTCGTAGCCCTTGGCGGTGGTTCTTCGTGATGATTTTCACAAATGAATTTGGCTGATGAAACGCTTTTGAAACTGTAGGGACGAAGGATGCAAAAAAGTCGTTGATCCAGATGTGCGGAAACAATTGATGCCGGGGTTATCGGCTGAATTCCAAGTACAGTGTAGTGATGTAAAATATTAAAAAAAAATGAAAGCCGTTTACAACTCCCTGTAACGCCGAATTGGAGCGCAGCTCTTGAGGAGGAGGAGGGAAGGGTACTGAGGGGAGGGTATACCCCTTCTCCCTTGTGATCCTGCCTGCTACTCCTCCTCCTCTCTTCCCCTCATCCTCCACCCCCTCCTTCTCCTTCACCTCCTCCTCATCCTTCCTTCTCCTCGTCCCCTCACGGGGGTCACGTGACCTCGGGGGGGGGGGGGGGGGGGGGGGGGGGGGGGGTCACGTGCAACTCAGGTTGCATTCGACGCAAGTTGCATGCAACCTGAGTTGCATGCAACGCGCGGTTACGCCGACGGCGACGCCGCTCAAGCCGGAAAAGGGCGCCTATAAGAGCTGCGCTCTAAAATGAAAGCCGTTTACTACTCCGTGTAACACCGAATTCGAGCGCAGCTCTTGAGGAGGAGGAGGAGGAGGGAAGGGTACTGAGGGGAGGGTATACCCCTCCTCTTCACCTTGGGATCCTGCCTGCTACTCCTCCTCCACCTCCTCTTCCTCTCATCCTTCAACCTCCTCCCCCCGTCTCCTCCTTCTCCCTCTTCCACCTCCTCCTCACGGAAGGGGGGGGGGGGGGGGGGTCACGTGACCTCGCGGTTACGCCGACGCCGCTCAAGCCGGAAACGGGCGCCTAAGAGCTGCGCTCTAAAAGACAAATACTTGAAAGTCTGCAGTGATGTGCGAGGCTGGGTAGGAGGAAGGTGCTTGTAACTGATGTTATGCTAGCGGTGTAATTATGATAGGGTCATTTCCATTTCAAACGATCCAGACCTAAATTCGACCCTCGCGGATTCGGTCTAAAAGATATGTATACGCTGTAAAAGTACCTCTCCCAAAATATTTCAGTTCCAACTTTTTAAGAACATTTTTGACGACACCTTGAATTTTGCGGGAAACGCCCGTTGGCGTTAGTGCAGAGTTTTACTCAGCGTACCGTGCACTGATATTTCTTTATATGTTCCCCTTGGAATTTTTATTAATCTTTCTCGGGAGGGATGGAGGGAGGAAGGAAGGAAGGAAGGAAGGAAGGAAGGGAGGGAGGGAGGGAGGAAGGAAGGGGAGGGAGGGAGGGAGGGCAGGGCAGCGACATTTCTTAATACGATTGGAAGCCGTGCTTTGTTTTTTAGTGCTTCATTTCGTTTTATCGAGCTTCATTTTGTTTTAGCAAGGAGATACCGACGATTTTATTTTTTTAAATATTGTCTCTATACGACGGGCGCGCGTTAGCCAATCGCAAGCCGCCTCTCTCGGAAAGGCGGCTTGCGACTGGCGCCTCCGCTGAATTCTTTGGTCCAGATTTTTCCACTCGGAAAGGGGCGTGGCACGAACTTCGATCGCATTTTTAGTAGGGAAATAGGTGTTGCACGAGCATAATTTTCGAATTTCTAGGATCCTTGGAGCCCGTAAGATAAGTTATCACCAAGAACAGACAATTTCAGAAACGTCTTTAGTGCACCTTTTAAGGCCCGTTCACTCTTGCAACCGAGTACGACCGAGAGAGATGAGGCCTGTTGAAATCTCTTAACATTTCTCAGGACGAGGGAACAAACACACTTAAACACACTGGCATTGTGGCGCCATCTATGCGCTGACCCTGGAACTGCATTTCACAAGAGCGAAGGTTTTGCGGGATTCCCGAGGTCAAATGTGCGTAATAGCTATAAGAAAGGCTCGTTTATAACGTTGACGAAAGATTTTTGAGCCAAGAAAGAGTGGATAATGCGTGAGAAAGTCAAATTTGGAGGTTTTACGTGCCAAACCAACGACGGGCATCTGGCACGCCCCAGCGGAGGACTGAGGATTAATTTGGACCACCTGGGGATCTTTTGACGTGCAACCGAAAGCTCGGTTACACGGCGCCTCCTTCGCAATAAGCCTCCGTCAGATTGCGGGCACCTCGGCCGGGATTCGAACCCGCCACATGGGGATCCGTAGGCCAGCGCTCTCGCCTCGGAGCCACCGAGGCGGCAATGCGTGAGAGAAATAGAAAATATGCCGGACCGCCAAGTTTACACTGCTACCCAATAGATGGCGCCAGTGTGTCTCGTAAGAGTTTCAAGGCACCCAGTTCTAAGAGCTCGCAAGAGTGTAAACGGGCCTTACTCTCGGTCGCAAGTGCGTAAACGGGCCTTTAGGCCCGTTTACGCACTTGCGACCGAGTAGGACCGACTGAGACGAGACCGGTTTTTATGCCTCTTGCGGCGGCATAGGACTGGATGCGCTGCTGCGGAGTAGGTCCTAAGCCGTCGCAAGAGGCTTTAAGGACACATGCAAAGGAAAAATATTTTTTAAACAGCCTGGTTGGGAAAGGGAGTCATAAAACGAATTACAACGAAAAATAAACATTTTTAGAGCGATATTTACGGCGCTATACGAATTTGTAGTTGGCGCCCGCGGGCGCGGCGGAAAACTGGCCGCTATTTGTCACGTGCTACTTGCGCTGTTTCGGAATCTTGCTATGCTCTCTAAAAGTTACTTATTCATCTTTGCATCAAGTGCAACAAAAAACTAAGTAACTTTTAGAGCCCAAAGGAAGCTCCTGAAAAAGCGCGAGCAGACGTGATAGGCCACCTGTGCGCCGGTCAGATGACGGTGGCGGCGTACCGGAGCCAAGAGGAGATGGCATGACACCAGCCGCGTAGCCTCCACAAGCCATGCTCCCTTGACGCCTCGCCTCCTCATTTTCCTCCTTACTCTCCTCACTTATCAGGCCAACGTGACCACATCACGTGACCGTAACTAGCCTTCGTCTAGCCTTCGATCTGATAAAAGCTACCGGACGGAGCGCGCGCAAGCCTGCAAGGAATCCTTCTACAATCAACCATCCATCTCATGCGTTACATGTCACGCGCACCAATTGCCAAAGAGATCTATGGTCACGTTGGCCACAATATCGTTTAAACTTTTTATGACTAGGCTTCACCAATATTGCAACGTGCCCCCTCCTAGTACTTCTAACCTCCTTGCGCGGAGTGGACGAACTTGCGCAACGGCGGCGGCGGCATGGGGAAACGGGTTCGAATCGGCGTCGCAGCACGCTCAGCGTGCGGCGACGGCGTACAGGTGTACCACGTGACCCGCGGCGGCTCCCGCGGGCGCCAACTACAAATTCAAATATTTTTCTTCGTTGTAAATTCGTTTTATAACATTCTTTTTCCATCTAGGCTACTCGGTTGCAAGCGTGTCAACGGGCCTTTACCATCCCCCTTAGTGCTGACTCTTGTTTTGCTTATAAAATATACAAAATAATGACGAAATTTGCCTAAAGCATAACTTGAGACTTCCGATTCCATGGACCAAATGATGTTACCTGAAAAGTGAAAACCCCATTCTCAAAAATTGAACGCCGGTGTGAGATTATTCTTATGAAGACGCAGACGGCAGCACTGCTACATGCTATGTACAAGGTGTCACCCCAAAAAATTAACTTTTTTTTTTTTTTGGCTGTAGAAATAATTTACTTTGCCGAACGCTCATTCTTCGCTCAAATGTAGCGCTAGAGGTCCGGACCAGTTGCCAAAGTTTCAGCACTCACCATTATCTTAATCAAAAGTGATTTTCCGAAATTTTCAATGTGAGAATGGCAGCCGACAGGGCTCTCGAATGGCAAAAATGAGCCCCATTTTCCCATTGAAAATTTAGAAAAAAACTCGCCTTTAATTTTTGATTACGATAATGGTTATGCTGAAACTTCGGCATCTCATTGAGCGTTCGGCGATGATAGTTCAGCTGCATCGTCTGCTAACCTACACAATAATGCGCGTCTCTGCCTCAGAGCGAAGACGCAAAAAAAGAATAAACCAAGGCAAATTTTTTTTTAAGTGTGATTTTTTTTTAATTTTATGCGCCGAGAAACGGAGGGAGAGGAGGTGACGGGAGCGCGCGGGAACATATCTGTTCAATGCTGGCAGTAAAACAAAATTCAAATTTTTTCCTACCTTTATTCGTTTTCTTCGTTATTAACTGCATATAACCGCAAAGTACGTGTTTTTGGGGCGGAACACCCTTTGTTTTTGCTATCAAAACTTAGTATTTTGCAATATTTTCAATACTGAAAATAAACCAAATTCAAAAAAGTTGTTTTTTCGCTTTCAAAAAATATGTTTTTCTGACGTTTCTTGTTTATTGTATGGATTCTAGGCTATCCATAACCGCTGAGTATGTTTTTTAGACCGACCACCTTCGTAAATTTTTGTAACATATACAGGGTGTTTCAGAGAACTCGGGCCAAATCGCTCCTGCGAAAACTACTCATCGCAGCGAAAAAAGGCTTGTGTCGTTTTGATCCTGGGCCAGGGGCCCATTTAGGAAAATTACTAAAGTCCGGGATAATTAAGTTAATTATTTTTGCGTAATTAACTTTTTTAATATTGTGTTTAAGGACATGTTTTCAATTAGAAAATTGCTCAGCATCGTCGAAAAACACTAAATCAACAAATTGCAGAACGATAGAAGGCACGCGAAGCTTTTTACGGCTTTCTGAAAAACCGCACAAATTCGACGGGTTTTTAAGTTTCGGTTTGCTATCGGAACGCATCGCGGCCCCGGCGGCACCGCGCCCCGTGGAGAGATAGTGCAACCAGCCTCTGCTGCGTCGCGCGATGACAGCGCAGCAGAGGCGCTGTCATCGCGCGCCTCTGCTGCGCTCGATTCAGTTTAAAATGTGTTTTCTTGCATATTACAACGAGGTTCTACTGCGACCTGCGTCATGTTGAAGCAAAGAAATGAGCTCCAAAATTTGGTTTCCGTACTCCTTTAGGCCCCCCCCCCCCTCCTCTCTTTCCCCCTATAAATCAGGTGAAGCGCAAAACGTTTGTTGAGAAAACAGCAGGGTTGTGCCAGAAGAAACGTCACAAGGTGTCTAGAAAACGAACGCGGGAAGCCTTTCGTTGAAACGAATTGACGATGACAGTGATTTCCCTACATACCCCCTCATTTTTTTGAAGACATCCCCTTAATTCGAAACGACTCCTCTATTCTCATTCCCCCCCCCCCCCCCCCCCCCCCCTACAAATTTAAACACCCCTCCTAGTTTCAGTTTCTGGGGAAACCCCTGGACAATGAAACGTCGCATTTATAAGTCCTGTAAGCCTTAGCAGTAAACAGCTTAGATCACAGATGTGTTGGCATTCAGGTCGGTTGGTAACTAAGCAGACTCACAATATGCGATCACTCTGAGTAGTAAAAAGCTATCTGCACGCATTCAGTCCCGAGTATAAACTTTTTTTATAGCTCCCGTACTCGTGCCGATTGATTGAACTCATAGGCCACCTGCAACTATACTCGTTCTCGCCTTGGTAATAAAACAAATTTTGTGCATACTTCATACGCAGTACAACGTTTTATAGTTTTTGCTACTGTTGGTTGTCAGATTAAAAAAAGAGAAATATTGATATTTTGTTTTTGAAACTTGTAAATTTTGATGAAGTAACAAATACGTGGTCTTAAATGCACATGCGAGTATATCTTCGTTCAGCACATTATGGAGGAAATTAGTAAGGTTCCGAGGGGACCCACATTTGTTTTACTTCCGTTTCTGGGATGAAAACAAACATAATTAATTTCTTTTTGCCAGGGATATCAAACTCATTCGGGCGTTGGGTGCAAGATAGCCCATCCCCATAAGGTCGTTCGCCAGCGCAGGGCCGGGGGACGGTATGGTTTTTATGTATTAAAGTTAGCCGAGTTTCTCAAGGCACATTTGAGATTTCCGAAAAAAGAGACCTCGTCCTGCGCTCTGCTTTTCGCAAACTCGCCGTTTTAGCGGTGACATCTTTGGATTTTATTTTATGCGATTAGTTTGGTACCTTCCCTGATGGGATGAAAAGATTTGAAATTATACATCGCGCTGCTAGCATGCTTGCATTTTTCAACAGAACAAGAGAGGAATCACACTGACTTATTCAATTTCAACGTGTCTAAAAAAAAAAAAAAAAAAAAAAAAAACGAACTACACACAAGAGTTTTTGCTCGCCTCACAATTTTTAGAGGAACATTATAAAACAATTTTTGTGTTTTAATGATTTTTTTTGACGGTTAGAAATCCGTGTTCATAACTTTGTGTTTGGAAGTTGATCCTGCTGAGCCGTGTAGCCGAGGTGCGCCCTGAAGAGCTCGCGCTTGTAGCACTCTAGTGGAATTGTCATACAGGCGTGTAACATGAGATAGAGCCGAGAAGCAGATATTACGACGAAACAATATTCAATCCAAAAGAAAAGGGCATACACAACAATAGGTGAGCAGGTTATAAGAGCAGAGCATTTCGCGAGTAAATGAATCGACGACATTAGACTATTATTTATGAGTACTAGAGCGCTTGAGACATGGGAACGGCGGTAAGTACCTACTTGATAGTTGGGGGCCGCGTCCCAGCGAGTCGCAGACCTGCATGTTTGAGACCCCTGCATCGTGCACTATACGCACCACGATGTTTGCGCCATCGTTGCACAAGTTCATATGGGCCACATTACCGCGAAATAATACACAATAGATTCTGCGCCATATAGTACCTTGGCCATGATAATGCGGGAAAGGGACAAATATTTCACTCGGAATTCGATTATGAATTAAAATGCCGTCGCTAAGTAACGCCAAAATTTCTATATTCACAAAAAAAAAAAAAAAAATATTGCATTTTATTTTTATTATTTCCGAAAAGTTGAGAGACGCATAATTCATTGCGTGTGTCTTAGGCTCCGAGTTTTGGCGCCTTTAGAATGTTGGGTATGTATTGGTCACTTCGACTTTTCAGCAATTCTAGACCTCTTTCATGTGCAATCTGTATTGCTCTATGACCTTTGGGGGACTGTAGGCTTGGTTGAACATAGCAGCTGCGTCCCAACCACATGCAAAGAATCAAATTGAAAAATGGTTTCGAATAAATTGCGATGTCATGCGTGACAGTTTCGAACATCGTCATACGCCTCGAGAGCATTACGTATGACGTGATCGCGTAACTCAGGTTGATCTTACCTGATCACATGCCATCACGGTGATCCCCTAGAGACATTTAGGCGATGAATAGGTCTCAATCTTGGAGGTGCTTTGGCGCTTTTCGCATCTACCGTGTGAATAGGCAGGCACTTAGTGAATTGGAACGACCTTTGGTAGCCAGCCACCGCCTCTTCCAACCAGTTGTTGAGGTGGAACATTTGTTTACTAGTCGACAAAAAAACAAAAAAAAAAACAAGTAAACGTGAATCTATTAAAAACGAGCACTCGCAGAACATAGTGCAGCCAACAGGGTACACGAAGTCGCTTTTAGGGAAGTGTAGCAATGGAATTACTGTGCCATTTCCGCCAAACTGCGTCAGAGTGCTTACCTAGCTATAGTTGGTGACAGGTTAAAAGCAAAGCGGAAGCTCCTCCCGCCTCGTTCTAAATTGCAAAAGTAGAATACGCATCGCCGAACACTCAGTCTCCAGCCAAATGTAGCGCGGTCCGACTCAGATACCAAAGTTTCAGAACAGTTATTTTTTGTTGAAAGTTATCGATGATTTCGTAAAAATGTTAAAGGGGCACTGAAGTCGATTCTGAGATCGTCCTTTTGTGGTGACAATTTAATTTAGGCGCTCTAAGCATCCCAACAAACCCGAAATCGCAATCGTGATTAGCTCATTTCCTCGTTAAAAGCGTTTGCAAAGATCGCGACTCGCCCTTTTTGGGAAGAATTTTCTTCCAAGTGAAGTGGTCGTCGAAAGGCGCTTGTCGGCGAGTTGGAAGCAATGGCTTCGCCCCCGGTGAAAAAAAGGGGAGTCTTATCCGAATGTGCACCTATCAGACTCTCTTCAGAACGAGTTATAATAAAATTATTCGGAATCCGCGCGTATTGTAGGGCTTTCATTTGTAGACACAGTGTAGTCCGCGAGAAAAAAGAGTCCACATGTTTTTCTCTTGCCCTGAGAGGAATAGGCGGTTTTGTAATATAGAACTTGGTAAATGTGAGAACTAACAGATTAGAAAGAATATAAGATCAAAAACGACATTTTCCAAAATGACTTCAGTGCCCCTTTAGTCGGGAAAATGACTGGCCGACAAGGCCCACGAATACATCGAGCTGAATGGCGTCAGCTACCAAAAACGGACCCCGTTTTTTCATCGTAATTTTCAGAAAATTAAGATAACTTTTGGATAAGGTAATGCCCTGGCAGCGCGCATGGTTGTGGGGATGTCCCCAGAATGTCCCCAGGCTCCATGGATGTCCTACGGACCTCTGCGGACGTTGGGAGTACATAAGTTCTACTTAGGCGGAGAATAATGAAACTTTAGCATCCGGGCCGAAACTCTAGCGCTACATTTGGGCAGAAGCTGAGCGTTCGGCAAATAATTTAACTTTCCGACGTAAAAATAAACACTTGTGTAAATTTTTGGGGGGCACGCTGTTTATAATTTGATATATACTTATTAAACACTAAAAACGTTGGGAAGTTTCGCACTATTTATGATTGTTCTTGAATGTGTTCTGGCGGGAGACCGATCGCACCCACCAGTTTCGTCACGCCACCGCTGTCATCATGCATCGTGCAAATGGGAACTGTAGTCTTTCTGCACGCGCGACAACCACGCTGCGGGTCTGGACCTACCATGGTGGCACGAGCGGAGCACCAGGCAGCTCGAGCTATAAGGAGTATTCACTGGGCGCCATATTTGTGGGTGCTCTCTTGAGCGCATGCTCAGAACGAGCCCCCATTAATAGGCTGCTAAGACCGGCCATTTTGACGGTGTGGAATGCACGTTGCAAAAGAACCCTGGAAGCTAGCCATCAGCACGCGCTCAGCAGTCGCGCACACAGCTATGGCCGCCAGTGAATACTGACTATATCGTGCACTGCGGCCTGCCTCCTGTCATAGCTGACAAAGCCTGGCAGATCGCCACGAGAAGCGGCCGCCGAAATGAAAAAGGTGGAGTGGCAGACAACGGATGAGAGGAGAGCCACGTGACTGGCTCCCCGCTCCGGCGAAACGCCGAAACACACTTCTCCCGAGCGAACAAGTGTGTTTCGGGTCCTCGCCGCTGCAAAAGCTGTGCGCATGACGTCCAGGTTCCCCGAAAAATGGCTCTTTGATGGCCTGTGCTACCAGATCTGCGACTGGGCACTCTATGGCTCCTCGTCGAACCTGCCAGGCTTTTTGAGCATAGAGGAGGCTATGGCGGAGCACTAGACTGCACGAGCTACCTCGTGCCCTGCGGCCTGCCCCCTGTGGACTGAAGTTGTATGGGTGGAAATTGAGAGAAAGGTAGAGGCGTCAGGACACCGAGCTTTGGCTGGAACGGTTAGTAATTCGGCGCAACGCAGCTGCCTTTGTCTTTATTGCACTCTTTGAACTCGTTCGAACGCCAAACGCTGGCGTCTGGCGTTCGCGTTGGAACGCGGTTGGACAGTGAGTAGATACAAAGGGGGCTAACTTTGCCTGTACCCGCTAAGCATTCCAACCAGAGCTCAGTGTTCTGACGTCCCCGCGCGCTCGCGTCTCCTTCTCTCCATCAATTTCTGCTCGCATAGTGGCGTCATGCATGCTTGTAACGCCTAAGCCGGGATCCCACTGCTCATACATCATGCAGAAGACAGTCTGCAAACGCGAGTAACCGCAATATACGTGGTTCGAATGTTGCGTGCCAAGTTTCTCCTTGAACTCACTGTCATGCGGCATTCGAAGCAGGGATCTCGTGCGGTCACTGGCGTTCGAGTTTGTATGCAGACTGTCTTTTGTATGATGTAATGATGTATAAGCAGTGTGACCCCGGCTTTTGTCAGATCGGTCTATTAGTTCCATTAAGGGCACTTCTCACTGTACCCTAGTACGTTGCAGTGAAGCGACATTCGCCATGTCGACATCATGAGTTTTAAATGCGATCGTACGTCTCGGGTGTCGCCAAGACTTCAACCGTCAATGCCTTCATCGAGGCTTATTCCTCACGGACTGCGTTGCTAGTCATTCGTGTGCATACCATAGGTAGGGAAGCTTGCACGCGACTTCAGCCTGAACTGTGCGATAGCCCGCATTCGAGGCAACAAATAACGGATCAACCACTCCAGGAAACGACAGTTGATGGCTGAACGGAGCCTTCTGCATATACTGCACTGTTACAAAAAGGACCGTTTAAGTACTGGAGACGTCCTTGCGAACCTTGTTGCCACATGTTCCATATCACAATTACAGAACCTGTACTACTATAATTCTTCTGTACGGGACATGTTGTGGCAACAAGGTTAGTATGCATCTGTCCCGTACACTACTATGATGGTACAAGTGCTGTTTGCTGCTGGCTTCTGGAAGTGTGCCATCATGTTAAAAAAGAGCACATGTTCTGTTATAAACGATGTCAGTACATGTTCCATTTTTACATCCAATTGCACAGTCACTATTTTTTTACAAGATGCCCCCCCCCCAATAAAAAATAAATAATTATACTGCAAAAATAAACTATGCATTGCCGAACGCTCAGTTTGCACCCGAATTTAACGCAACTATTCTGTACGAAATGACGATATCAGAAGTCATAAGTTACTTTCGGAAACCGTCATATAGGAGAATGGCGGCTTACGAATACATGGAAATAAACGGCATGAGTTTACTTTCCCGCTAAACTTTCAGAAAATCGCTTATATATATAACTTTCGAATAAGACGACAAGTTTTGAAACACTCGCGTCAGTCCGGACTGCTAGCGCTACGTTTGAAAGGAGACTGAGCGTTTGTTGATGCATAGTTTAGCTTTGGGGAGGAAACAACAACAACAACAACAACAACAACAACAACAACAACAACAACAACCACAACAACAACCACAACAACAACACCAACACCAACAACAGCAACAACAACAACAACAACACCAACACCAACACAAACACCAACACCAACACCAACACCACCAACAACAACAAAACAGATGTTTTAGGAGACACGTTGTATCGTTCGACAGGTTTTCTAAGTCCAGTTCTGCGACATGTGCCATTTCGTGATGGTATTTTGTATGCTCCTGTTGTGTCACACATACATCCACATATTGTTGGTGAAGCCGAAGTTCTCATGATGTGAAGGCCGAATTCTTTGTGCAAAGAACTTCGGTGGTTGCCTAAAATATGAGCATGTTCATAGGTTAAAATATACTTCTAAATTCATAATTCGTAAAGATCAGAAAAAGGGTCAAATATACGTTCTTGGGTCCTGACGGTGTTGACCCATTGCAGTAAACACAATGTGAAGGAAAGCCAAGTGTCTATTGTCTCAACATTCTTAACATTTATCCCAAAATGAATAGAACCAGCTACTAGATAGAATGATCTGTTATCAAACTAAAACTTTAACTGCAAAAATAAATAGAGATTTAATTGGTCATAATGAATGAACAAACAAAGCCTCTTGGCTCAATACTAAAATCTTCTTTGGGGATAAGCAGTGTTGATAAAAAATTGAATAGATGAGTAAGAAAAAAATATGACCTATGGTCTGACGCAGGTTAAGAAACGCGGCCCAAGGTGCTCCCGCAAAGCTCTCTGGTCATCATGATTAGTGGTATCCCCTTTTCCACTCGCCGCCTCTCCAGCGTTCGCTCTGCTAAAGCGAAAAGAGTAGAGGGCTATGTAAGGGCAGCCTATCCTGTTTTTCTTATGTTGCAACAAACTATAGTGCTAAACTCTCCTGATACTTCTTGAACTTGAAAGGTTCTTGAAGGGCTTCTTGGACCTTCTGCTGCACCACAGTCACCTTCCGTAAAGACCGCGGGACTCTTCCTCTGGGTTCATACTCGAATCGTCTGCAAGAAATGCTATGTTAACATGTGAGATGAGCTTCGTTATATAAAAACGCATAACCTCTTTTACCTTATGCTTCTTTAATGCTCCTACCTCGACAAACTCATAAACCTTTTATTTATTTATTTATTCATTCATTTATTCAGTACATGTTCAAGTATTGCAAATATATTCCCCTGGATTAGTATTTTACATCGCTGCCAATCTTGCTGTAGTGTATCCCCCGATCTCGAAAAGCACCCTAAGTCGAACATCTCCTGAAGTGAGTCAGGCTCAGTGAGCACCGACATAGCATATGCACTGTGACCAAAATATATATCTTAACTGAAACATTGCTCTAAGTTAGGCGGTTGGAGTGCATGCCATAAACTGTAGTAGTTTTAGATTTTACTACAATTATGTTTTTGGTGGAAGCTGGAATCAAGCCCAGAAAACGGCGTCATCTTATTTTTGATATAATTTTCTGGCATGAAATCATCCCTTTCTGGTTGATTTGATTAATATTTTATGATAAAGTTTTCAGTGATGTGATTGAATTGAATCGGTTTGAAGCACCCTTTATAGCAATGAACAGTTCATTTGGAGCAGAAACATTTGGAGCACAAGCTTATTTTTTATTCTAATTCGTTGCACTGCATATATTTGGACAAAATTAACTATTGTCCTTTAAATTAAAGGACAATGCCCTTTTCACTTTTTTACTCCTCTGAAACCCCTTATTAGCTTGCATTGTATGAAAGAGAGTTTAATTGCCCCAAACTGTCAACTAGCTGTTACATCTTATGGAAAATGAGGTAGTAGTCGTTCACCGCCTGACATCAAAGAAGGATGAATCGCCGGGCGTAATCTGCCGCTTTGCGAAGCAGGCTGATGGGGACAAGTAGTGGCAAAGCAGAAAGAAGCTGCATGATTTGGAGAACACTTTATTTGTATCGGAAAACGTGACTCGAAGAAACCCTTCTCTGCTTTTCGAAACGAAAAACTGGGCAAAGAAAAATTAATTTCAAATACGTGTGGCACAGCAATCGGCGAGTTCTGGTGCGTAAAGTTGACGGAGGAGGGCCAGTGGCAGTTTCCGCCACTGCAGATTAGATAAGCTTGAATAAGACATAGTAAACCAAAACAGCGATAAATGGCAAAAACAGATAGCGAGTCATAACTGCTTCCACAAGCTTTTAAAGGGCACGTTGGTAAATCTTTCCTGCGATCTTTCAAATGCTTTCACCTGAATATACGCTCAGTTCAAAATAAGGAATCGACCTTTGTCTTCTATTCGACCATTTAGGTCTATCATTTGATGGCATGTTGCTAAGCGAGACATGGTCTACTGATGAAACAAATGTGTTTCGTCTCCCATTTTATCGCACCTTTTATTGAAATCGCTCCAGCGGATCTATCTATCTATCTATCTATCTATCTATCTATCTATCTATCTATCTATCTATCTATCTATCTATCTATCTATCTCTATCTATATCTATCTATCTATCTATCTATCTATCTATCTATCTATCTATCTATCTATCTATCTATCTATCTATCTATCTATCTATCTATCAATCAATCAATCAATCAATCAATCAAGTCATGCTTCAAAGCACTAGATACAAAACTTTACATAGTCTTCTAAACAAATTAAAATGATTGCTTCTTAAACACTGCGTTTTATGGATCATAGGACTTTGGAGGTTAAGGTCGCTCTCAAATGTTTATTTCTGTTTTTCTCTAGAGAGCACGAAGAGCGTCTCCTGACTGGCTCTTGGTATTGACATTGGCACGGCATTTCGTTTCTAGGTTTTCCCGCTCATATTAATATAAGTGCCATCTGTTTTAATCCAAGCGTTCCTGAATTTAATCCAGCTGTACTCCAACTGAATCCAAGTGGTCATACCATAACTCTTTATTCGCTTCTTAAAATACAGTTCAAACGTAAATCGCGCATAAGCCAATATTGGCTTGTGCGTGGACGCGGCAGATTCCTCTCAATTTTTTTTTTTGAAATTGAGAGGAATCTGAAATTGAATTTGAGAGGAACGGAAGCCGGCAGAGCGCTTAAGATCAAAGCGGACGCGCCTCAAAAATAAAACACAAATAAAAGCACAGCAACGCAGATGCATCGTCACGGAAGCCGTGGAGTCGGCGGGGGTGCCGCGCCTGCGCAGTGGGGGAGCGTAATTTCATCGCCGGAGCGCCATGTGAAAAAGGAATACGGGGCACGCTGCTTGCAGGAATGCGCTGCGTGGAGGAATGCTCTCGCATTCCTACACGTAAGCAGTCTGAAGTGTCTTCGTTTAATTCTTATTTTTTTTTTTACTTTGGTCATGTAGCAGGTTTTTGAAAGCTTTTTTCTTTTGGGGATTTCATCTCGAATAACTCTTCAGGTAATTCATTAAAAATCTTGGGTACATAATAATTTTTTGTAGCCTCTCCATATTTGGAATGAAATAAATGGTTTAATAAATAATCTATTCGGTCTTAAAATTTTCTTTCGTCAATTTCCAGTTTATGTTTGTTCTTGAAAAAATGTTTTATTTTAATATCAAACCTCATCTGGTCTCTAAAACACAACATTCCTAGTTCTTTACGCATATAGTTTTGCAGATCAATTTCTTCACCTAGGTAACCTATATTTTGGCTATCCTTTTTGAGATCGATTCTCTTTTTAGTTGTAGAGTATTTGGCATAGTGTCCGTAGACTGTTTTTCCACATTGAAATGTGGACTTCCCCGGTGAATTGTTTATCACTCTTTGTGTAATTAGAGAACCAGATATTTTATGTGATACATCCGTGCCATTGATATCCTTAATTGTTTTTACATATTTGTTCTACATCAATATCCTGTTTAATATTTTTGTCTGTGTGCATCCCTAGGTATTGGACCTTATCAGCGTATTTCAGCGGAACGCATAAGCAATTATTGCTGTTCTGCTGGGGAGTTTTTATTGGTAATTCAGTTAGGATTTGTTTCCTCGGGTCTCTGAAGCACAATACTTCTGTTTCAGAAACGTTTACAACAATTTAATTTTTTTTTTCAGTACCATTATCTTAATTTATAGATGTCTTCTTTTGTCGTCTGTAATGCTACCTCGTAATTTTTGCGTGCATATAGACGCTTTCAACACGCGCCAGATGGAGCCGCCATTGCCGACCTTCCCTTGTTTTACCGAGATGCCGAGCACCTGAAGCGGTCGTTTACGAGCCCCCAGAGAGGCCTATGCTAGGGAGAAGGGTACAGTAACACCTAAAGTGGCACTAACCTGTCCTGCTGTGGCAATGATGAAGTGAAGCGAACGGAATAAGAGGAAACAAAAACTAAAGGTCGGTTATGGCGGCACCCGTGCACAACTGCCTGAAAGTGTCTATACAATTACAGCATCGTCTGCAAATTAAAAGAGCTCACTTTTTAATTTGCATGGGGCTTAACGAATAAATTAAAAAGCAGTGGACTGAGCACTATACCTTGCGGTACTCCCTGCTTGACCGGATTTCTCGGCTAGTCGTATTTTTTGATACCGGTCATTAAGATAATTCTAGAATAAGTCATGCATCTTTCCCCGAATACCAGCACTGTGTAATCTTTCTAGTAATATATTATGGTTTATTGTTTCAAAGGTCCTACTAAAGTCTATGAATAAAGTTAGAACATATTTACTTCTGTCCATATATTCATTTCCATAGTCAAAAAGGTCCTTTAACCGGTCACTGGTTAGTTAATAAGTTATATTTTGAAATAAAGAACCGAAGTTTTTTATTGATATTTTTTTTTTCATTATATAATAGATCACCGTTTTTAGATAAAAGATCATAAAGTCATCTGTCTTTTTAGTCACCCACTGGTTTTCTTGTTTACTCTTTTTTTGTGCTGGCTGCATATTTGAGTTCATGTTTCATAAATATTTTTGAATATGTTAACAAAATTATCGTATAACTTTTTGGGGTTTTATTCTTTAGCAACAGAATTTAATCCAAGTTACCACCAAATTAATCCCAACGCCATCCATTTTATTCGAAGAGCCACTGAATTTAATATTTTTATATCTATGATTTAAAGGGGCCCTCCAATTATTTTTGAACTGGTTTGAAATTTGCGCGGGAACGGACCTAATCGAAAGTAGGAACATGGAGAAAAAATGTTTTTTTTTTTTTCCCGGAAATTCTAATTAGTTTGAAAGTTAATACAAGCAAATTGAAATTACAAAAAAAGCCAAACATTCTTGCTCCGTGACACAGTCGGAAACATTCAATGGAGCGAAGCGGCTAGCCAATTGGCTGCGGGTTGGGCTCACGGCTGCCGCGCCGAGGACCTGTTCGCATCGTCGCCTCGTCGTAAGTTCAGGCCCTGAACGGGATCGGCGTTACCAATGAACCTGGGCGGTTTATACTCCGGCGTCGGCGAACCCAACGCTCGCCGGCGTAGAACGATGTTCGTCGTCCACTTCGCCGCGCCCCGTCATACACTCTAAGCAAAAAGGGAGTATAAAAGTGGCGACGGCGCGTTTTACTCCCTTCCACTGACGCGCGTCAAGTTGACGCGAGAAGGGAGGAACGAGATATTTTTAGATGCGGAGCATCTCTTGCTCGGGTCTATGTCCCGCGGCGTCGGCGTTGTAGTCGGCACTCGAACCAAATACTTTACTAGGGGGAATACCGGACACTCCCCGCGAATACAATGGCCTCGGGGACGACAGGTTTTGCACACTTTGAATGGGTGGATGTGTCATGGCGTTGCGGTTTTCTCCTTTAGGACCGGTTGGTGACTAGCGCCGTCTCTCGGTGCGGGATATTTTGCTACCGGCCGAACTCTCTCAATATGTGGACGCTGTTCGGTCGCGGCGACGTAGGTCGTCTCTTGAATTTAAAAACCAGCGAACACTTCATTGGTGAGTCACTTAGAGGACGCAAATACGCAGGATGAGCTCTATGTATACGTTCTGTTAATTAAATCGCACGCATGTAGCTCGATCAGCGGGTATCAAAATTTGTACGAGCGGTTTTGAAAGCTGCTCTAACAAGTGTGCTTAGTCGTAATCGCACTTCAAAGCAGTACGAAGCAACTAATAATAAGGAACTATGTCAACACGAGAAGCACGTTTAGAAGGCACAGCAATGCGTTGTCATATACTACACCGCAAAGTATTTGCTACTATGATTATCGCTAAAGCGCCCGAGAAGGCACCTTTAGTTAACGACCCTATTTTCGAGAGCTCGGTATGTCGAGAATTTTTTAAAGTGCTGGTTTCGCGAATGTCTGGCTGGCGCAAACTTCTGAAATCAGGAGTGGGGTTCTGTGTATTAGATATGAGAGGATTTAATGAAGTGGTCTATTTCTCGCTATTTAACTTGCGAATGCTTTGCAGCAGCCCAAGGCAACAGGAAAAATATTCAGAAAGCTGGGAATAATTTTTTATTACTTCGTGAATAGTCAACATTATTCCTAATAGACCATGCTGACCTTGAACGAAATTGGTTTGGGTTATTTTAGTATTTCTACATTCATAATTGAAGGTGCGAACTCAGATTCCACTTATAAATGTCATTGGACAATTTTTTGTTGAAACAATATTTATTGCACATTGAACAAAGCTGAACAGCTTTGCATTCAGCAAACACAGATCTCTGTTTACACACATAATAACGGTTTGATCAAGTGTATACAGCTCAGCCTTCAACACAGATCTCTGTTTACACACACAATCGGTTTGAACAAGTATATACAGCTCAGCATTTAACACAGATCCCTGTTGAACACAAAAACCTACTCGTGAAGTACCTTTATGGCCTTCTTGTTTCTTTTGTTCACTTTTCGTCGAATATCCACATTTTCTTTTTTTATGAAAGCATTAAACATGACATTGAGGAACTTGTCAATAAGCACTTCCAAGTAAAACTCGCAGGCATCGAAGTTCGGTGGTACAGACACTTTCTGCCTCAGCCTCAACTTAACTTAACGACATCTGAAACGATAACATATTGTCAAGTTATCTCTAACGATAAAAGGTCAGCATGAGAAACGAGACACCGAAGTTGTTTACTTACGTGATTTGATCTCGAGGGAACCGAAAAAATGAAAGGTTTTTGCCCTGCAAGGTCCGGTTCTTGCAGTGGAGAACGGAGCACACTGCCCCTCCTGTCATCTTCTTTGATTGCTCACAGCGGCGAACGCGTCATACTTGGTGCACTACCGCGGAGAAGCACGCCGGTATCAACATGCGGCGCCAAGTTGCGCAATGGTGGCCGCTGATACTGTACTCGTCGCGCCCAGCTAGCACGGCGCCCGCGTGATCGCCCGCTCGCGTTTGCCATCGTCAGTCACGCATATCGGTCGCGTGCTCTGTGGCGAGAGGAGAAAATGGAAGAGGGGGGAGAGAAAATAGGGAGAGGGACACACCCAAATTATCCCGCGCCACCAGGGGAGGAATTGGCGCGGCCATCGCTCCGTCTAATGCAAATGAGCGGAGTGTCCTGTATTCCCCCTAGTAAAGTATTTGCTCGAACTACGCACGCGCAACTCTCCTCCTTCCCTCTCTCCAACAGCTGCGCGTTACTCTCTCCGCTCTCTCTCTCTACCAGCTGCGTGCACTGCGCGTGCGTTCGCTTCTCCTCACACCGCGCGCGCACGCGCAACTCTCCTCCTCTAGTCTCCTCTCCTTCAAGTGTGAAAAAAAAATAAACGGCGAGCGGCGAGCGTTCCAAGTTTCTCTGCCGCGAGCCGCGACGAAGGCTCGCGTAGGGGGTAACGCTAGGGCAGTCGGTGGCGCCATCTCTCGACGTCAACACGCAACTGACTCTTTCCTCGGAACCAACACGATGCTCCGCATCACCCCATGGTTCCCCTCGGGAAGATGGTGTAATTTTTTCGTTCACCAGGCAGGTGGGAGGGAAGTGCCTCCCTCCCGCCTCATATTCTTTCAGTTTCTGTTTTGGGCACGTTGTACACGTTTTTTAATAAACGCCATTGAACTGACTGAGCGTCAGCGGCAACGAAGGCTGCCTGTTTGCCCAGTCCAAATACGCAGAGCACCTCGGTTGCATTCAGACGTTTACCGCTACCGTTTTTCCTCATCGGCGCCACCGAAGAGAAGACAAGTTCGATGACATTTCATCAAGTTCAGGAGCCGCTTGGCGATTCCCTGCTGAATCTGTGGGGAGTTGCGACCCACAGTTTGGGAAACTCCGGCGTACGGGAAAGAAAACCGAGTGCGAGCAACCTATTAGGAAAGGGCTGTCATCAAACGTGGCACTGTATCGGACAAGCCTGACTCAGTAGAGAGTTTTAGTAGATCGTTTCTCACTCCGATAACGATACCCGATACTGCGCCGGAGCCATTACGCATACGCTAGAGTACCGGGTGTTTCGGGCGCAGGTATCGGGCATATCGGGAAATATCGCGCGCACTCCCGTGCCTTGCGAGAGTTGACGAGATCCGGGAAGAGCTGATCGATCATGGCCGCTCCACTCGAGCCTCTTTCAGCCCAAGCGGGTCGAAGACGGTTCACGATCGTCGAGGATATCCTCCTTTTAAGGGAAGTGCTTGCGGTGAATCCCTTTGTAAATTCTTCGCGGTGGGACACAGTGGCCGCGAACATGAATGAAGCACTGGGGAGGAACTGCAGTGTTCGCGGAGTGAGAGACCGCTGCGATCTGCTCCTCGGTCTGTTCAAGCGAGACGACCGCACAAACTTGAGAAAGTAAGTAGTTTTTGAGTCCCATTTGAAAGTTCAGAAGCGTTTTAGCATATTGCCATACCCTGTCCAACAGCTGGCGCAACTGCGACCTAGCGCGAGCTTGTTTGGAAACGCACATGCCTGTGCCGCTAGATATTTCGGGTAGGAAAGCGCGTTTCCAAATTACCGAGCTCGCGTTGCAGCTTTCGCGACACGGAGTTGTACTCATGATCGTTGACTGAAATAACAGATCTACGCATGAGGAAGACAGGCGCACTTGTTGATACCGCTCTCCCCCTGAAACCCTTAGATCCGGAACGGAAGAGCAGTACACTGAAAAAGAGCAGCTGCTGTAGGATGTTGCTGACCTGGCCCGTGAATTTGGTTACAAGGTTAAGCCAGTGCCCAGGAAGGCCACAGCCACCGAGGAAGGTGCCACCACCACCGCTACGCTGGAACCGCCGGAACGTGCCACAGCCACTACAGCCCGGCCAGCGACGAATCGGGCTGCTCGCGATGCTGCCACTACTGCGCGAGTTGTTGCGGCTGCAGCCGCGTACACACCGGTCAATCATAATGCTGTGGCAGGGCAGTCTAGTAAGTATGACACGTGCGTCATGAACCCCACCTGGTTAGAAAAGTCAGGTCGTCATGTCCGGCTGCATCAATCGCGTTTGTCTACGACTGATATTAGGCTACTCACGAGGACGACATACATGGCCTGCTGCTCACAAGTAGGAGTGTAATTTACTCGGGTACATCTGTAGTTCCCAGAGCACAGCTTTGAGTAAGCTGTCGAGTTTTGATTAGGTGTTCTAAATGTACATTGATGTTTCAGGCAGAGTTAGTTTGGAATAGATGAACGAGTGGTTCACAGCTGAATGACTGCTTTCGTACAGATACTCAATTACATGCATGATTGTGAATGGCAGAGTTTTATCGGCATGAGGTCTCCACAGTGTGGTGGCCCAGGGAAGGCGACAATGTACTATCAGAACGGAATGAAATGCGAATGGTAGAACGTGTGGCCTTCAAAACATGCTGCGCTACCTGGAGGCTGATAATCACACTGCGGAGCAGAGAGGTGGCTGCGAGAGTGTGCGCTTTGTTTCGATGTGCACACCTCCGCTGCCCCCCTCTTCACTCCGCAGTTTTATCGCCTCCAGATAGCATAGCATGCATTGAAGGCCACACATACCACCATTCACATTTCATTGCGCCCTGATAATGTACAAGGACAGGAGGGCTACCATCGACCATGTGGTTTTGTGATCAGACGAACATAAATTAACATTGAGCTGCTGCAACTAATGAACACACCTTTGTTGCACCGTACATATTTCATATCTTGGGAATGTGTCCCTGCTGCGTAGGTGTTCTCGCAGTGGGAGCAGATAAGATTGGTTTCTGCCAACAGCATTTGCTGGGACTCATTTCTGGTGCAACGGTGATCCAATAGACCTGTCTGGAAAATCGCACAAGGCCACTTGTCACCCCCATGGCACCGCTCGGCGCGTTCAATTTTAGGGCGGTTCGGATGTATACGCTCGGGCCGGACCGTAGCTCTGTGCACCCTGGTCGCAGCACAAGTCATTCTCGCTTACCACTGCGAGTTCACAGCACGAAGAAAACGGAGCAAACACATCAGAAAGCCGGTACATACTGTTTTGCTATAGTCTTTCTTCTTTGCTTTCAGAAATTGCAGAATGCTAAGCCGACATGAACCGCTTCTTCTATTCATGGAACATTTTCCTTCACGCGCCATACATCGGAGTGTCGCGATGTGTCGAGGAAACGATGGGAGGCACTACATATTTCTGGAATGATCCTAATGAAGATCTGACTCCATCATACCTGCGTTGTATTTTTCATACATTTTCAATGCCCAGCTCCACAGCGTGTGTCATAGTACACCACAAATATTTATGCAATATTGTATTTACAGGTTCTGAGAACTGCCAGTCTCTCTTCGTTCAAATAATGAACGGCGTGGAGGACGCCAACGCCTGGCAACCAGGCAACACAGACCAGGTTGTGCAGCTGGTCCTGCCGCCCCTGTGCCGCTGGTCCAACCCACCTTGCCACCAGTCCAGGCTCGTGTGCCGGTTACTCCTGTCGCACGACCTAGGACTTTGGGCGGACAGGGTAAGCACTGCCATCTTTCACTAGATGCTTCAAGCATACGTTAAACTTCTGAAAGAGGATACACATAACTCCATTTGTAGAAATTCTCAAAATCTGCTGTAGAAGTTTTGTGCTGTCATTTACATTTGTTATTTTTGCTTACTAGACAGACATATCTCAGTCACTCTTTGAACACACATGAATTACCCAGTATTCTTTGTGCAGTACCTTCATTGAATGGCCAGGTCCAATAAAATAAACAGTCAGTCAATTGTCAATCTACATGTTAAGAAAAATTTAAAAAAAGTTGTTTATATGATGCTGTGTGCATTGTTTCCTTTGTTTTATTTTTCCAGCGACCAGGTAGAAGCGGTACAGGGAGCACCTTGGATCGCTGGAGAAGAGAGCAGAAGAGGACCGCAGCATAAAAAAAAAAAACTAGAGATCGCTCTTGAAGAGAGGCGTCACACCATGGAGGAGCGCCAGATAGAGAGGCGCCTGGCCATTGAAGAGCGCCAGGTGACCTTAAGCGAAAATCGCTTAGCGTTTGAAAAAGAAAAATTTTATGTGCTACAGGAGGCTGCAGCAGAGGAGAGGAGACATCGTTTTCAACTGCAAGAACATTACGTTCAAGTAGTGAATGGTCAAATTAACAAGCAAAGTTAAGTGTGAGCAAGTTGTATGACATCCTAATTCGTACTACAATAAATATTTGATTTTATTAAACAATGTAGTTTGGAGAAAACGGCAGAGATAGGCCCGTTCGACTTACTATACAAAGAACTATTTTGACTGTAATATTGAACAGACAGCAAATGCTATGTTGGCAATGACAGGCAAAGCAATAACATGAGACAATAGACAGTGCAAAAACGTGCCTTTTTTGCCTACAATGTGCGAAGAAAAAAAAGTGACTGCTGTAGCATGTTTGCACAATGCGTGCAAAATGGTGTTATCATGTACGTGAGGACAGAGGTGCAAAGTGGTTAATGCACATTGCCATAATTTTGGCATCATGGATTTCACCGACGATTGCCCTGAGTGCTCGGTGAGTGGTAAAGTAACTGGGCAAGGTGAGACACTGAATTCACGTGTCAATGTTCTTTGGTGGTGCTGGCTGGCATTGTAGCGGAGAGGGGAACGCATGCAGAAAAACGAGGCAAAGCTCTGCAGGAAAGGCGGCTGCAAGGCAACGAGTTTTGGCAGAACAGCTTTACCTTTCGAGTTATGTTTGAAAATGTTATGATGAAATCGTACGCGGTGAAAGTTTCTAAAATCCTCCAACATTATGCTAGCAACTGGATACTGCCAAAGTTGGATTTCGTATAATGCAAGTAACGTTTGAAAACACCCCTTCTGAATCAAATGACTGAAAGACGCTCCCTTCATCGCGCTGTTAGCGATGGGTCGTTGGGGCTTCCTTCTCTTCGCGCGGCACGCCCGACAGGAAGACCAGGCCGGCTTGCTAGAACAGCGTCTCAGCTGAGACTGGGTGAAAGAAAGCACTGCAAAGGCTGGGGCGCGCGAGCGTCTTGAGACGCAGCTTGAGTCCCGCTCAGCTCGTGCGCTGGCTTTGGCAGTGCTTTCTTTCACCCATGTCTCAGCTGAGACGCTGGTTCTAGCAAGCCGGCCCAGACTTCTCTCTCCTTGCGCCATGAAGGGAGAGAAGGGTTTTTCCGTCTCCGCTACGATGACAAACGTCAAGCTCAAAATCCCTGCCAAGTGTCTTCCGTAAAGCTATCACTTTAAAAAGACTATACAATGATACACATTCAGCACTAAATTAACGAAACTACTGTCCCTACCCGCTTCAATCCTGCATGAGCATCATAGTATTGGTGTGCAGTCGTGTATCACTACTGCATGCTACACATTACAAACCCCAGACTAGCAGACACACTGCAACGGCAATTTATCCATGGATGGATGGATGTTAATGGCTATACCCTGTGTAACGGTCAGTAGCTTGCGCCACCTAGCTTATCACTTAGCAGCATAAACCAGTGCTGCCCTAATATCGCGCTTTCTAGAAAAAATATTCTACATCTTTGGCTCAATCAGGACACTTGAAAAACACCACGCTGATAAAATGTATGTCAAGCTGAAGGCAGCTTAGCAAATAACAGAAATATCATATACTTAGCATATAAACCTGTATCGCTCACAAAACTAAAAACAATATGGGAACACGTACGGTTGCTGCTTTAAAAAGAACACAAGAAGCAGATAAAATAAATGCAGCAGGTAAACAACCAGACAACTGCACAAAAGTCATCCTGTGGAATAAATAGCCATAAAAGATGCTATAGTCTGTTGCAACTCAAGAAGGATAGGGCGAGGGAAAGGAAGGCCAAGGAAAAGGAAGCAGATGAAACGCTGGAGGAGGAGGTTTCCTCTCTCCTCTCCAGGGATCCGTCTACTTCCTCCTCCCTGGCCTCCCTTTCCCTCGCCCTACCTTCTCGAGTTGCAACATGCAACATACTATAGGCACTCGAACAAGAAAGGTTGCACAAAAAGAATTCAAATTATACGGAGTCAATGACGAGGTGAAAGATATTCATTCAGCGTCGGCGCAGACAGCTGAAAGTACATGGATGTTCGGCTGCCATACAGGCACGCGTGGCAGTTTGTTAACAGTGTTGCAGCCTGATACATATCGCTCACGCGCTGCAGCCTGTGCTTCTGATTTTTTTTTTTGAAATCTACAAAAGTAAAGAGAGTTGACACTTTCCCAAAGCCCCATTCTACTGCTTGCCTCACGCTGCTCATTTTTTTGTTAAAGGTCTGCTCTGCGGCAGTCAAGCTAGCACCCATGAATGGTTTCTGCTACAAAGGCCGCAAAGGATAGGCAGGGTCACCGTAGATTGTGTATACGCTGCCCTGCACGAGGTCCTCAAGCCTTTCATAAAGGACGCTCAGCCGCAAGATACCTGAAAAAGGAGTCAGACAAGACACAACGATAAGCCAGTGAGTAGCATATAGTGACAATCACCACCTGCACGTCGATAAGCCACAGAGAGATCCACACGTCCTTTGCCTCTTTCCTCACTGCATAGAGCAAAGCATTGATTTGTTTGACCTTGTTTGGCTTTGCCAATCTAGAGATCAGAGGGTACTGTTGCCACTGTCACAGTCACCTTGTTCAATGTTCCAGTTTGAAAACATCCAAACTTGTTGGCGGTTCAAATACGAAGGGATTTACATCAGAGCTGTGGACGCATCAGCCGCCTCGGTTGAGGCAAAGCGTCGGCTTACATATCCCCAGGTGGCGGGTTCGAATCCCCGCCGAGGTGCCAGCACTCTGATGGAGGCTTATTGCAGGAGAAGGTGCCGTAGTAACCGAGCTTTTTGTTGCACATCAAGATACCCAGGTGGTATAAATTAATCCTCCGCTGGTGCGTGCCAGTTGCCCGTCGTTACTTTGGCACATAAAGCCCTCAAATTTTACTTCTGCGGACAAATCATTCCCACCACGGCAGTTAGGCACAGAATCAGGTTACCAGTTTGACATCGTTTCAGCTTGCTGCCCTTGTTCGGTCAGTGTCTTGCACTGCCTTAGCGATCGTGATTTCTGCCACCATGTGGTCAATAAGGGGCTAATGGTTACCGAAACATTGATTTACTGGAATGCCCGATGATCTTGTGAGCTGCCAAGCTGGCAGCTCGCATGCAGGCTCTTGTCTGCACGATCGAACACTCTGGAAAACTATCCGCAACTCTGGCAAGCAACCTAATGAAACAAGTAACCACGGAAGGGGAAGTGCTGCATTCAGTGGCAATAGGTCTACTGTAGTAGTCATAACTGACGTGTTAGGATAGGAGTAAAGGACTGCCATTCCTGATGCATTCTCAGCTTTGTCTTCTTTTATTCCACAGTCCCAAGCTTATACAACAACGCCCTTTAACAAAAAAGCAATACGCTTCGCAAGTGGGCTCATTTTCGTCTTCTGCGCATGAGAAAGGAGGTAGCGGTGACGTCAGAACGCCGAGCTCTGATTGGCTGATCGCGACCCCCTGTCTGAGCGTCGTCTGCTCCTTTGCAACGTCGTCTGCTCGCAACGTCGTCTGCGTCCGTCTTACCTTTCGTGCGACTTTCGGAAGTGCAGGTCTTTACGGGCGAGCTCGACTTCGCCTTTCAGAGAGGGCAGACGAAATATCTCGAGCGAGGGGCCTTACTCGAGCGGTACGTTGTTTTTGTCTAACAACTAGCAGACGCGCATCAAGGAGAGAAGTCAAAGGACTCAATGGCGAGGTGTCCCGAGGCGCCGAGGTTTGTTTGCTAAGAACCGAGAGTGAGCGTGTTAGTGTCCGCAAGTTCCCTCCCAAATACTTTTTCCCTCCTTTCGTGTGCGGCGAGACTCCTCACTCTTTAATGGCGCCGGCGGGTTGGCGCAGTTAACGTCGTCTGCTTTACGTCTGCTAGTCAAAGCGATGGCTGCTTTACCTTTCTTGCGTCTGTCGGAGATTCACCGCTTTTTCACCGGCGAGAGTCACCGCTGCCTCGGAAAACAAGGAGATGACAAGAGGAAGAGATTGACATCTTAATCTAAAATTGAGGTCAGCGATCAAAGTATATTACGGGAAGGGTTCACAAGGGTCGCGCGGGCATATTCCATTCAGCACGCCAGCCGATCGTGGGCAGACGATCTTGGCCAAGGACCGTCGGAGCACCGCTGCGCGTGAGCTGGAGTGCCTGCTAGGCCTATCTGCCGAGCTCGCTTGGTTGGGGTCCGTGGAATCGTGGCTGTTGGAGCATTTCCCGGGTGTTTGTGGATCCAGCGTTCTTGTTCGTCGTGGTTTATTTCAAGTACTTTTTACTTTTTGTCTTGCTGCTTGTAGTCGGGACGCGTGAGAAGAGCACGCACAAAAATAAACGTCCGTTGGTCGTCGCGACCAAGTAACTGAGCGACGCTGTCGGCCACGCTGATTTTATCGTAAGAAGTGCGTAAGACAGCTTCGGAGCTGTCGTAGGATTCCGTCGTAACCTGCGCAAAACTTACGATAATTTCGTTTCGTGAATACGAATTTGTTCTTACGTTTTGTCTTACGCACATTTTTGGCGTAAGATCGTTTCGTGAATCTGGCCTCTGCACTTTCGAAAGTCGCAGGAAAAGTAAACCAGAAGCAGACGACGTTGCGAGCAGACGACATCGCAAAGGAGCAGACGACGCTCAGATAGGGGGTCGCGATCAGCCAATCAGGGCTCGGCTTTTGACGTCACCGCTACCCCCTGCCAACGTTACTAGATTACCTCAGTTGTGGAATTCCCGCGGAGGGGGGTACCCCCCTCACTTACTTCAATCCGCCTGGCGTCGTTCGAAGCGCCATCTATAGTTTCATTTCCTAACTGTGCGTTCCAAAGAGCACTGCTGCAGCGCCAAATGGTGATCACAACGTCGCCATTTCTCTCGCAGCGGTCACTCGAGGAACTGCACGTGACATCTATTTTGGCTTCAATCGGCCATTTCGGAGCCGAAACAGATACGGTGGAAAGGGTTACAGGGGTGCCACCCCCGTTTCCCCGGCGGACGCGCCGCGACATATCGCCAAAGTTAAAATCCACCTAGCTCGGGACGCGCTACCTGAAATCACCGCTGAGGCATGGTTGTATAAAAACAATACAATTGTGCTGCAAAACCTTGCCAACTAAAAATTTTAGAAAACATCACGCACCCCCCATTTTGTACTAAACTCCAATAAAATTTACTACAAAAAGAGTTTTTTTTTCGTTGGTTTTTACGTTTCTAGTAACGTTGAAACGAACGTATCCCGATTCAGTTACCAAAGCAGCCATCCGGCGGCGCTTCGAGTGACGCCGGGCAAGTCGTGGTGAGTGAGGGGGGGTACTGTTCGTGCATGCAGCGTCTATGAGCAGTTCCGTAACTGAGCTAATCTAATAACGTTGCCCCCTGCGCAAGAAGCAGACGAACTTGACTCCGCATAGAACAAGTGTTTGCCTCCCTTCGTTCTGTCACACTATTTTCCACCCCAGTTTAAGAGTTGAACTCCCTGTCCAAAGAACACCAGCTTCACTTTCAGCATTTAAGCATGAAATAGTATTTCTTAAAAATATACACGAACTCATCTCTGTTACGTCACGGCGCGGTGGTGGCGCGTCGGGCGCACTTCCGGTCTGGGGCTGTGGGCGGAAGGCCCCATGTGAGACGTGTATTCCTGCGCTGTTTTGAAAGGAACCAGACAAAAACCTGCCTTCTCGTCAAAAGCCGCGACTGGGACTGTACCAAAAGAGTCGAGAGATGTTTGAAGGTCAGTTTTCATATGCATATGCTCGGTTCGTCCGAGAACGTGGATATGTGCCGTGAAAAGGGAAAACCAGACGCCGTCGGACCACGATTGCTCGGGCGGGAAGCATTTTGGGTTCAATTCACGGATATTTGTGGTCAACACATTTATTTGTTTTGTTTCAACATGAACGCCTGGAAACCGTCAAGTTGTACGGACCAGCAGCGGACTACGTTCAGTGCGTCTTCAAGTTAAAACGGCCGCCTGATCGTTCGAAGTGTCGTCCGCTCGTTCAAACGTTTCTGCTTGTCGTCTGCTCTTTAGACGACACCGGCCCGTAGGCCATATGTTCGCCCGGTGATAAGAAGTAAGTGCAGACCTCAAAAGACTTATGTATGAAGGGTGGGAAGCAGGCTCGTTGTAAACAGTAAATACAAGAGGATGCTGATCATTGTTACCAGTGGCTTTCACCGACTTGTGATGCCTGATCCACTTGGTCAGATTCTGCTTGCGATTTTCAGTATCGACGTCGACCATCTCAGCTACGGTTCACGCTTTTGCAGCCCGAGTGACGTCGCGACTAATTATTGCGAGCGAAATCTCATCATTCGAGTCAGGCTTTAGCGTACATTCTGCGGCGTACACGCGGAATGAATCGCCGCATGTCACGTTACTCACGCGAAGGTTTGCGGTGAATGAACCCCGGTGATTTCGCTGACGCCGCTCAAGTAGTCAGACATTGCCAGGACGACGTAGAATCAACAATTCGATCGCGAAAAAGGACAGGGGGGCTCACACCGACGCCGACAACATCGCATTTCAATGGTTTGCTTATGGGCGACGGCGAGCTTCTTGCCCACACTCCATCGCGCATGCGCGGCGCCGGTGGTGTCCGTTAGGGGCGCTCCGGTTTGTTTGTAAACATGAGTTGGTGTATAGGGCTTTCTTCTGTACTATTACGGCCAAGGTGAGCTGAAAAGCCAGGATGTGTGCATGCAGTACTTTCGAAGCCGCCTGCCGCACTGTTCTGCGAACTGTGATGCACGATGAGGCCGAGACATACCCCTTTCTGCGCTCGTTGTGCCACCCTGCACTTCTGTGTTCTCTGCTTATGAAACAGCAGTTCTGTTCAGATGGATGCCTCGATGGTCTGGTCATCTTGAAGCTCGCACTCTAATTGAAAATAATAGGCTTTTTGCAAAAATCCCAAAAGGGTAGGCCACACAGTCTTTGCCTGCCCCCCGTGACACTGAAAAGAGCAAGAGGTATAGTAAAGTTGCTCGCCTGACTTTGCTGTCGCCTCCCCGGTGCTGCGGACAGCGGCATCGTGCTTTGAAAAAGGTCTATTCACCGATGCAGCTCTGGCAAGCTGGCGGTTCCTGTCCCTTGTAACACGAGAACGCCCTTTACGTGGTGTATCCTGAGGTCGAACCTCATTCCTGTAGGTGCGATCCATGTGTTTCGGCCACTAAATCGTTTACCAATTAATGTGTGATCATAAGCACAAAGCCTTTTGAGAAGGTCTGCAATAGATTTATTCTGCATCGTGCGTGGGTTTTGAGGTTTGGCGAAAGGAAGGGATGTCGCAACTATTTGCTCAATAGCAGACGACACGGAAATACAGAGGTGAGCCGCCAGTGCAGAAGGAACTCTGTGTTGGCCACGGCGCCCATCACAGTTTGCAGAACAATTCGACAGGCTTCCTTGATAGTACCACAGGTCATGCCTGTGGCGTTGCAACTTATTTTGGCTGTGATAGAGGATGTTCCTCTATTTATGAGCGCTTCTTCCAAGAACCTGTAGGTTCCGATTTCCGAGTTTTTGCTATTGACTTACCGGCGTCGTGTCGGTGTCCCGGGTAAGGGCCATTCATCTCCACGGTGATGCCGTTGGCACACATGATGCCCTGATAGTTGATGGCGTGCACACGCTTGTGGCCTGAGAAATAAGCCGCTGGTCCTCCGTGGGTCGGCAGATGGGGCGGGCCGTTCCATCAATGAAACCCCAGCAATTCTGAAGAGGTGCCCCCTTCGCGCGGACCGCCTGCAAAAGCAAAACCAACAAAGCACTTGCATTTTTTTTTTTTTAATTCAACTTTAAAATATTCTTACCTCGGAGAACTCGTCCAAGCTTGCACGGTTTAACCACGTGTGGGCTGACAGATCCGCGGTCAGCTGCCCCGAACGTAGACGTCAAATGGTTTAGCACCACGGTTGTCGCACTCGAAAGTGTCGCAGAGTGGCCGCCAAACATGCCTTCCAGGTCGCAGAGGCGGCTGAGGTAGGAGAGTCTCCACAGAAGAATACACAGAGCTTCCTGCCCGGGGATAGCGACGTTCTGGGCCGTCCTTATTGTATCAGGGACTCGCAGCGCTCTACACAGCTCCGTTAAGTCCATCTGCTCAAAACGAAACTGCTGGAGGAAAGCTTCACTATCTATGTTGAGCACATCCAAGTAGCCTCGCCCGGACCTAAACCTCCGCGGAATGGGGTACTCCATATCCAGAAAGGAGAGTTCTTCGATTTCGTCCCACCTCAAAACAGCTAAGGCCAAGGGATCCTCGAAAACGCACGTCGCCATGGCTCAAGTTGGTCACTCGCTCGACTCGCTCACTCGCGTGCCACCCGTGCTTCCTATGGCTTCCCGTGACAAGCCACCGGGGCATGGAGAATAGAAGGGTAGGAGAGGGCATGACGTCAGCCGCGTAGCCTCCACAAGCCATGCTCCCTTGACGCCTCGCCTCTTTCTCATTTTCCTCCTTACTCTCCCCACTTATCACGCCAACGTGACCACATCACGTGACCGTAGCTAGCCTTCGTCTAGCTATGGTGTACTAACACCACAGTCTAGCCTTCGATCTGATAAAACCTACCGGACGAAGCGCGCGCAAGCCTGCAAGGAACCCTGTAGAATCAACCATCCATCTCACACGTGACATGTCACGCGCACCAATCGCCAGAGAGATCCGCGGTCACGCTGGGCACACAATCGTTTAAACTTTTTATGACTAGGCTTCACCAATATGGTAACGTGCCCCCTCCTAGTACTTCTAACCTCCTTGCACCGGGGGGACTAGATTGGCTTGTCTCTACTTGGCTAGATGTAGCTTGCTGCTGCATTTATGTAATTTCTGCAGCTTATAAAACTTAATTGAGGTTTTTTTTAATTGCATTAAATGTAAGAACTGTTATTTTTCCTTCAGTGAAACATCTTTCTTTTAATTCGTTATTTATCATTTTGGAAAGTGCAAATCGTTTCCACCAGAGAGCGTTCAGCGCATAAATGGTAAGACAAAATGGCTAGGTGGCGTAAGCTACCGCCCGATCGAAAGGGCTCAGCCGGATTCATTCATCCATCCATCCATCCTAGCTTAAATTCTAAGTTAAATGGTAAAACCAAATGGCTAGGTGGCGTAAGCTACCGCCCGATCCAAAGGGCTCAGCTGGATTTATTCATCCATCCATCCGGCCGTATCGGATGTATCACTGAGTGGGATGTATCGTCTTCAAATGGTCTACTAAATGCGCATTCCTGTTCTGTGTTTCGGTATCGTATGGTTATCGTATCGTTACAGGGTATCGTTATAGGAACGATCTACTACAACTCTCTAGTATCGTTACGTGGGTCTGTCCCCTTAACCCCTCCCTTTCCCTCTCCACCCTTCCCTCCGCACGCGAGGCCTGGGATGTTTCGCTGCGCAGCTCCTCCCCCAACAACCAGCTCGTTCTGATCCGGCGGGCAAGAGCTGCAGCAGAATGCGCCGGAGTCCTGGACTGAGGGCTTCACCCCGACCTTTGCGCTTTCCTAAAGTAGCTCAATAAAGTTTGTACCACCACCATCTATGCGCCAGCGCCGCGCGCGGGTGAACGGGCGAGTGCGCGGTTCGATTCGAAAGCCACCAAACCGTTAGTGCCCCTGCCGAGAGATCCGAGAACCCCGAGTGAAAATTCGCCACCGACGCTGACCTCGTTAAGGCACTTCTCTTCTTCCACCGTGGCTCCGTTGATCCTCCAGTGATGAAGTTTTAGGGGACAAAGGCTCAGTCGTTGTCTTCTTTAGACAACGCCTGAGCTTTAGAACACGCGATACTGCCCTTTTCTCGTCTCTCCCAGATGCCGAGTTAATGAAGCGGGCGCTGACAAGACTTCGCAAAGCCCTACGTTGGGTAGAAGTACGCAGTACAATAAAAAAAGACAAGAACCTGTCCTGTTGTGGGAATGAGGATGTGAAGTGAACGGAATAAGAGGAAACAAAAACTGAAGGTTGGTTATAGCAGCGCCCATGGCACAGCTGCCGCAAGATACATTCCATTTTTTAGTTACCGATAGTTTGAGCATCTAATGGTGATAATAATAACTTATTGATGCTACTAACGATAGTTACACGAACGTCGACTATGAATAGTAATATCTACGGTTCTTGTTTCGTGGATAGTTAGGTTCGGCTATCACTAAGGATAGCACTCTCGATAACGATTTGCACCGCTAGTCCATACTCGTCTTTATAATTTTCCGTCGCTGTTCTTTCTCGTCGTTCATTATCAAAGCTATCGTTCATTGTCGCTGGCGTTGCTCGCCGTTGACGTCATCGTTTGATGTTGTCGCCGGCCTTGTGGTTTCCCGTCATCGTTGCCGCAGTCTTTCTTCGTCGTTATTCGTCCTTCGCCATCGTCGTTTGTCGTCACTGTCGGAGCGGTCCGTGTTTTATCGGATCTTGTTTTTCGTCATTCGTTGTCTTTATCTGCGTCGTTCTTTCTGATCTCGGATTCTTGGTGGCGTAGTCGTTTCTTGTTGCTTTTCGTTTTTCACCGTCTTCAAGAATCACCATTGCCATTACATGTCGTTACCGTACTTACCGCCGTATAAACTGAATTGATGTCCTGCCACCGTAGCTTAAAGCGGAATGGCACGAATAAAAAGGTAAATATATACTTAAATAAAGAAATGGAAGACTGGATAAATTATTCTGGTATGGTGAAAACTTTTGTCTTCAAATAAAATGGGGCACCTCACATTCTACGATGGCGACAGAAGGCAATGCCCGCTGAAGGTAGCGGCTTTCGCAACCTCTCGGTGGTCTATAGATTTATGTTCAAAACTATACGCCCTCAAAACCTTTCCATTAGCGAACGTTTGTGGGGTGTTTGAAAGATAAAGTTCGGGGATCGATTTGATTGGATGTCAAAAAAGAAAATTCCTGACCGCGGATTTGAATGTTGTACGGGTGGATTGTAGCGAGGGTAGGCAGCCGAGAGGCAGAACAGTCGCTTCAATATTATTTGGGTGCTTTCACTATGTTAGATAATTCCAGTCCTGATGTTAAACACAAAAACAAGAACTAATCACTCCTGTTGTTTCTTTAGACCATGGCGATTCTCTTATAATTTGGCACGATTAATTCTTGTGTCTGTTCTTGCCTTGGATAAACCCAGGATCTTCTTTCTGTGCTGAGTTCTTCAGTGACGGGTATTTGTAGAAAAGGGTGACGCTCAATCTTGGCTTGACGCCACAAGAAGATACAGAATTGCGCACGACTGAATTGTGAAGAAACGTTGATTATGAAAATGCTGCTTAGGCGTCCTTGATTTTACCCACAAGTGCACATGGTAGCCCGGACATAAAATAAAACAAAACAAATAAATGAACAATTATACTAAACAAAGGCCACAATGAAACAGCTGGTGGATGAGGTTCGGCATTGTAACACGTTCCCGGTAAATTTGAAAATGATGTTTCACTGAAAGTCCCGAAAAGGCCAAAGAGAGAATTGAAGTGGCAGCTGCGTTTGAAAGGCTCCTTCCGTGATTTACTATTGGGAAATACAAAAGTTATGGGGTTTGAACAAGGAATATATGAAGGGAAGCTTTTTGAAAGATTAGGGTCACTGGGGAAGATCCGTTTTTTGTGCTATTCCACTAGGAACCAGTACAAGTGAGAAACCGATAGTGTTGAGACAGATGAGTAGATGTAAGTTTGTATTGAAACGTGCAAAACTTTCAGCTCTCACAGAGGCGGAGACGAAATTGTTTTTAGAAAAGAGTTTGCTAGATCAACAAATTCGCCAGCTTTAAGCGAAGGGACACAATAAAATATTACAACAAAAAGAGCAAAAAATACGAAGGACGAAGAACGAAAACTGGAAAAATCCATGTCATGTACGTTCTCGTCGCCCGTCGTATCTTTTCGCGCTGTTTTTCGTAATACATTCGGGCCAACTAATCCAACTTTCCATCCTATTGAGAATGAAATATGTTTATTTTTTTTTGCGCCTGTCACTATATAATAGGGCAGCAACGACATCGTGCTGACTGTTTTTGCCGCAGAAAAATAGGCCTGAGAACTAACTGCGTAACTCAAATTTGTCGTGACTCCAGAGCGCACTCAATGTCGCGGCGCGAGCGAAGGCGTCATTGCCAAGCGGCTTTCACCGAGGGACAGAGAGGCAACTGTGGGCGCGATAGCTGGACTTCCTTAAGAGATTCGCGGGGGGCCTTCGTAACCCAAGCAGGGTGAACGCTACCCGCCTTAATCAGCCGAGTCCTCCTCTCTGGAAGTCAGACGAGCCGGTCCACCGAGCTTCCAGTGCCTCGCTAGCGGACCATAGGGCTTGATGAGTGGCCGGACCCCCCTAGCAACGCGATGACTCAGCGACTGTGGAGAGCGGCCGCGCTGCTGCTATGGACTTTGGCTCCGCCCACTTTTCTATGCCCGACCAGGGAGTTCATCTATCCGTGTACGTGCATGGACACGTTCGTCGGAACCTACGTGATGTGTTCGGGCATCGAGAGCGACCAGATGCTCAGGCTGCCCTTCCAGTACCTCAGGGACTACAATGTCAGTCGCCTGCTGCTCACCAACCTCAACTTCAGCGTGCCGCCGGACCTGTTCTGGGGCCTCAGGGTTGGGACCCTCAAGATCACCGACTCGAGGTTTAGAGTAGAAGAGGGTACCCTGGAGGGACGTAGGTCCAGGGTTCAGAGCCTTGAGTTCATGCGCTCCAACGTGGACACCGGCCTAAGCTTCTTCGGAAATCTGGATTTTCTTGAGACTCTATGCGTGCAGAACAGCTCTGTGAAGCACTTTTCTAGGGACTGGTTGGCCACTCTGGTGAACCTCACGCATCTGACCGTGGACTCAACGGTGTTCCAAATCCTCGATTCCGACGCGTTGTCTGACCTTCCACGACTAGGGACCCTCATTTGGACTAACAACGATCTGCGGTACATCGGTCGGGAGTTTTTGCCCAGGCGTTCCCGTCTGCTCAAAACACTCGATTTGAGGTGAGTACTTTTTGAGGCATGTTTAAATTTACTCCACAGTACACAGGAACGAAGAAATATAGACCGTAGTATTTTGCAACTCTTCGCATGTGCTGTCTTTTTGGAAAACAACATACGCGAAGCATTTAACATGCTAATGATATGAACGGCGAATATTGCGTTTTATGTTAAAAATTTCTAATCTTTTTTTGTTGCTATCTAGGAGATATCTTGTGACTTCAAGTTTCCGTGTGAGCCGCGTAGGACCGTCCCGAGTTATCTGGTTGGATATCTCTAAGGTCACGCTCTAAGCTCATGAAAGTTCTGATACTACTGCTTGGCCGATGTGTACAGATTTGAAAAAGCACCACACGTTACTGAGTCTCAGTTTGAAGTCAATCAGCTTTAAAAATAACTGACAGACTTCTTTCATACATCACCACACTCCCCAGTAATCTATGACTATGTCCGGGCGTTTAAAAACACACATTATCTGAGATCAACAATGGACATCCCACAATAACCGATCAACATTTCTGAAACATTTGAAGAGCGTTCAAAACGAGTGATTTGCACCTCCCTAGGATGTCTCTAAGATACACTTGTCTTATTTTCCAGACACTAATAGAATATTTTAGGAAACGATATATTGTCATGCATACTATTTACAGTTCATTCATACAGCATTCACATGTATTATTGATCAGATCACAAAACAAAAAAGATACTTGGATGTATTTCGAATTAACGCGCTCACACTTTTCAGATTCCTGTTTTTACACACAAATACATTGAGTGCTCTTATATTTAATATTCCAGACTTTTTAAAGGTAATATATTTGCCAAGGTTTGCGGCTGCTGTTAGTAAAAGTACAACTCCGTTTTTGTCTAAGAGACAGTATTTCACATAAAACTATCTTTGCCATAGGTTATGAAGAGTAAATTTTTACGAAATGTATTAGTAGAGCTGACAATTGCTCGACGCAGTCGCTAGTCGCTAAAATAATTTCTTAAAGCGGGTCGAAGCGCTTGCGGTGTTGCTTTTCTGCGATATCAGTTAGCGGTGTCATGCGGGGAAGGGATATGACAGGCTGAGTGACCCTGTACTTTTTCCGGTTTAAAATAACATTCTAGTCTGCAGTATATTTACTAATTGCTGTAGTGTAGCCTTTTTACGAGTAAATAAAAAATAACGACGGGTTACTGTTGCTTGTAAGCTCATAATGTTACTCTTGATTAATCACAGTGTATTGACGCATAAAATATTTCAAGAAAAAGCTTAGTATTTTCAAAAGACAACTCGATGTGTTATCCCAAGAAAGTTTTTGCTGGGAAATATCTTCGCACACAGATTAGACGTTGAGCTAATTGTGCATTTGTTTATATCTCATTAAGAACAAATCAAGATAAAATCAGAAATCCAACTACATTTTTTTATGGGCGGGTTCTGCGGTTTACTTGATGTTTTTAACTTACAAGAAAAAAAAAAAGAAAGCAGCGTTCGCAATAAGAAATTTGAATTTGTTTAGGCAGATATGCCGAAAGCTGCTTAGGCAGATATATCAAACGCTGACGATCTGGTGATGATCAGTTACTTTTGCACAGGAAAGGCCTGTGTGAATAAGTAGGGTTTGTTTCTATGCAGCCGGCCTAAGAAAAAGTCGTGATAGGAAAGTGAATTGCAGTTTTTGTTAAATTAATAAATTGCGAGCTAAACTGGCTACGCAGAGAATAACCTACTCTCACTTCTGAGCCCACATGAGTTTACATGTGTATACCGAAATGACCATGGCAAGCGCATGTTCTGGTCAAAACACATGCAAAAGTTAATTGTAGAGGGATAGAAATAACATTTTTTTATGATGGATACATAGATCAGCCCTTTGAATCAGGAGCTATTTTTTTAAGCGTTAGAAATTTTGGTGTTTCGGTCATTCGCTATTAAATTTATTACTACTACCGTATTCTCCAGACTCCAGTCCGTGGCCGGTGCGTAGCCCTCAGGGATAAGTTTCGTTCAAAAACGTTTTTTCTTAGATACTTTCCACCTAGTGCACAGTCCGCACCCGATGCCGCACAAAGTGCTTCCATACGTAAAAAAAAATATGCAGCAAAACTTGACAAATGCTTGTTATTAGGTCGGAAAGAGGCATTCATCATATATAATTATTAAAAAACTCACTGTCATTCACAAAATTAGCCGTGTCTCGTCATAATAAACGACATAGAAAAACAAATCTTTGTGTTGTCCACCCCTGTAGATTGCCTGCACCGCGTAAAATGTTAACTTTTAGACATCTACAGTGCATAGACTACTATTTTCTTACTGGAGTTTTATACTGTAGAACTATTGTAATTCTATGGATCTTCTGTTTGTTAATGACAAGCCTCTATGAAAGTCTAAAAACAGAAATTATAGATGGTGAAACCGTAGTATCAATAGAGAGTGCACATGCTCCAAACATCCATGAATGCTGCCAATCGACAGGCACTTAAGATTGGCCTAATTAAGCCCGTGCCCGTAGCATTCACATAATTATGACCCTAACCAGTGTCATACATCAAAATAATGTCTTAAGTCATCTCTAGGATGTCCAGGAAATTTCCTCCTGAATCCATCATGGATGTTGGACAGACTTCACAACATACCACCATGGGTAGGGACGTTTTTACCATGCAGGGATATCCCAAGGATATTTAGTGTTTACTGGGTTGGACTAGCTTGCCAAACTTGCACAACTGAGAAATCTCGGGGCGCGTATTTAACAAAGAAAGTCTACACAACCTTTGACTTGCAGTTTATAAATGAATATTTGACTCGATTCGGAACCGTCTGAAAGCTCTCCTTGGCGAAACAACTGAATATAATAGAATAAGAAAATAATTATTATGGTATAGTTAAATGTAGTTCTGTTGTCTCGAACGATTTTATTTGTTATTTTGTGAACAGTGGGATGAGTACTCTCACAGCAGCGAAGCAAGAAAGTATAGCAAGAGTTTGCTAGATGATTTGTTTTTTATCCTAACGATGAATGTGAAGCTTTAGCGCGGACCAAATTAACGAAATAATCACATTTTCGAGGCTGATGGTCTAAAGTGAATGATTGGTGCACAATATGCCGCCCGCTGGCCGCATGCGGCCCTTGGGCACTTTTAGTGCGTCCCACGGACGTGGTACTGCGAGATGTGCTCAAGACGGCTACCAGTGCGATGATGCCAGATATTCAACACCTGTCTGCCAGATATTGAAAATTCGTGCATTTCCTAATAAACATTTTTTTGGCCCGCGTCATTTTTTGAGTTGTGCATCCCTAAACCGATGAAATTTGCCATTCACCTAATTTCCCTTTTTAGCCTGTCTCCAACCGATCGTTCCTGTGTCAGGTTCATAAAGTTGCAAATTGCAAAAGTCATAGTATTGTTCAAGTCAGATGACGAAAAACAATAGGTAAATCTATCATCCCATATATACAGTGACGTCGGAAGCGTTTGAGAGAGGGACGACAGGTGGAAAGGTGGTGGCTAATTCAGGATATTGCTATTATGAAATATGTATAGGAGGCGAACGCGTACCTGTCTGACACTCCTGCGTATATTTTCAGTTCTGTTTAATATACATTGTACTTTAACAGTGTTCGAGTTTGTATTTGGAGAATTTGTGAACTGAATCTGTACTTTCGCAGCAAAATAAACCATAGTAAAATTTAGAAAAAAGGTTTGGTTATTGTTGGTGTCTTTCTGATTTAAGCAAAACATTATATCTTATGACAACGGAATCCTTTTAGGTAAATCATTCTGACATGTGCCTCGAGCTGTTTCATTTTTTTAGGCTTTTTTTTGCAGCACTTTTGCCAGAATAATAACCATAGCTCATCTTTTCCTGTCACGGTATTCCCAAAGGGACAATTCTAGATGTCATTTGTTTCTTTTCGTATGAGTCCATATCGTAATAACTGTAGCGCAACAAATAATAGTTTTGCCGGTGATTTCTGATGCTTCTTGCTTCAAAAGGAATACGTTGTTTTCGAAGCCAATTATGTGCTCTTCGAATTAAGGGTGTACAAAAATCTTTATACTAGATGGGGCAATAGCAACTTGCTTTTCTATTTCAACTGAAGTCACAAAAATATCCCTATACCTATGGTAAAATCTATGGTACATTGTAAAAAATCGAGAATAATTTTACATATTAATTATAAAATAATAAAATCACCATAGAACTACTATCAAACTGATCAGCTTTATAAACCCCTTTTGCTGCGTGCATCTTGTACGAGGTGTGTCCAGAAAATGTCCACTGCAGTCATTTTTTGTTCTATAGAATACAGGTGCCCTAGGACAATGGAGTTCTAATCTCCTTGAAATTGCTCTCTTTGGTAGCTCACACACTTCTGCCAGCGTTCCTTTCACTGTTCAAAATACCTAGCGAAGCTTTCTTTTAAGAGTTTCAACAGCTGCCTCGTCGTTTTCTTTTTAATCTCGTCGACAGCCTTAAATCTTGTGACTTTCAACTGCAATATCAGCTTTGGGAAAAGCCGGAAGTCACAGGAAATTATGTTATGGTTGTAGTGGGGTTGGAAAATCTGGGGGACGCAGGGTTTTGCTAGAAAGCCAGGCAGTCCTACAAGAATTTTATCTAGTAATCGCTCTTTTAATCACCTTTTAAAGCCATATTCATTAGTTTAACAGCGTCCGCTGATGAATATTGAAGTTCGGAGCAAAACGTGATGCATATTCGCCGATCAGCTTGTTGAGTCATATTAAATCCGATGACCACACACTCCTTTACCTTACTCAATGGCGTCTCACTGCCCAATGAGCAGACGAAAAGCGCAGTGGCTGTTCACACCTGAGCAATAGGGTGTGGGGGCCGCGAGGTCCTACCATGTTATTTAAAGTGAGGACATTGAACGAGACAAGCGAACGGCGTGTCTGCCTGTGATGGCGGCATCAGAGCATTCTCTTGCACGAGCTCTCCGAGGCGCGTGCGTGTGCTGCGCCTCGAGCCATCTCTTTTATTTGATAAGAAAGATGGAACTGTGGGTGCGTTGCACCCTACAGATATGCCCCCCCCCCCCCCCCCCCCTTAGCGAGGAGGCCCAACGAGCGATTAAATAAGACTAAGAGGACTACAACAACATACAGTGGGAACGCTAGCTGTGGTCATGAATTTGTCCAGTGAACTTGAGCAGACTTCTTCCGAGACTTCGGACTTTCCTCGCGCGTCTCACATGTGATGAGGTTCACGGGTGCGTGCTCCAGATGTGCTGGCTTAGACGCTCGAGAGCGATGGTGTCTCGTCGTCCATTGATCTGTACAACAAATCCACTTGGCTTCTTTTCCAGAACCGGGAGCGGTTCCATATAGTGTGGTTGGAGCGGTTTTCGTCGGGCTGTTTGACGCACGAACACATGCGTTGCACTGTGCAAATCTTGAGAGACATAAGGTGTCTTCGCAGATACCGCTCGCGTTGGCACTGGTCGAAGGTCCGCGAAGATGTCTTTCACCTTTGTGGCGTAGTCTTCTGGCCTTGTGGTTGTAGAGGGGTTGACCTCGAAAAAGTTCGATCGTAGTCGCAGGGTTGTCCCATAGACGAGCTCGGAAGTTGCACAGCCGAGGACCTGCTTCAGCACCGTTCGGACCCCGAGCAAGACGAGCGGAAAGCTGTTGTACCCACTCGCTGGGGTTCGCGTGGGCCATGAGCGCGGACTTGAGGTGACGATGTAAACGCTGAACCAGGCCGTTTGACTGCGAGTGGTATGCAGTTGTCCGAGATCTCGTCATGCCTAGGATTCGGGACAACTCGGTGAACAAGTTGGATTCGAATTGTCGTCCTCTGTCGGTGACGATTTCAGATGGGCATCTGAAGCGCGCCACCCAGCAGGACACAAATGCCTCGGCGACGGTGGCTGCAGTCATGTCGGGCAATGGTGTAGCTTCCGGCCACCTTGTGAAGCAGTCGATACACGTCAGGATGTATCGTTGCCTTTGAGATGTCGGAAGGGGCCCGACCAGGTCGATGTGGACCTTGTCGAAACGGGCATCTGGTGGCAGAAAGCTCGTGGACGGAGGTACGGGACGGCGGTGAACCTTGGCTCGTTGACATACCAAGCAGGTCCGTACCCAGTCACGCACGTCGGACTTCAGCCGAGGCCAAACGTAGCGATTGGCCACTAGCTTCTGTGTCGCCTTCACGCCGGGATGCGACAACGAATGAATGGCATCAAAAAGCTGCCTTCGTAGCGCTATCGGAACGAATGTGCGATGCGTTCCTGTGGACGTGTCGCAGACGATGGTGATGCCTCCTGGGAACTCAACGTCCTCCAGCTTGAGAGAGGTGTTTTATGTGCGGAGCTGCTGTAGCTCCTCGTCGGATGCCCGATGACGAGCCAGCAACGTGATGTCTAGTTGCGGAGCAGGCGAAACTACGGCATCAATTCGGCTTAGTACATCAGCGGGGACGTTTGATTTCCCTTTGATGTGCCGGATGTCTGTCGTAAACTCCGACAAGAAGGCCAGCTGACGGATCTCTCGAGGGGTATAGACAGAGCTTGAGTTGCGGATGGCGTAGGTGAGTGGTTTATGGTCCGTCCAGATGACGAAGGGGCGACCTTCGACAAAGGGTCGAAAGTGCCGGACGGCCAAGTACGCCGCTAGCAGTTCTCTTTTAAAGACGCTGTAGCGGGTCTGGGCGGGCTCTAACTTCTTGGAAAAGAAAACTAGGGGCTGCCATTCACCGTCCACCTGTTGTTGTAAGACCGCCCCAACAGCCGTAGCTAAAGCATCAGTCATGATCGAGGTTCTGGCATCGTGTTGTGGATGTCGCAGAAGTACAGCGTCTGCAAGTGCAGTCTTTACTTCGCAGAGGGCTTGCTACGCCTCTTCACTCCAAGGTAGGTTGGAAGTGGCACGTGCAGACTTTGCCAGGAGCGAATCAAGGGGTTGGACTAACCTCGCGCAGTTCGGAATGAACCGGCGGCAAACATTTACTCAGGCCGAGGAACTGGCGAAGCTTTGTGATCGAGGTAGGTGTTGGAAAGTCTCTGATCACTTGCACTTTCGACGGCAAAGGTCTGATGCCGTGTCGGTCCAGTCGATGTCCCAAAAACTCGAGTTCTGATCTCCCAAACTCCCTTTTTGCGGCGTTGATGATGATGCCGTGGTCTGAGAGTCTTTGAAAAAGAAGACGGAGGTGGTTGGTATGCTCCTCCGGTGTCGAGCTAGCGATCAACAAGTCGTCAACGTAGGCGATTACGAAGGGAAGCCCGCGCGTGACGGCGTCGATGAATCTCTGGAATGTTTGAGCCGCATTACTGAGGCCAAAGGCATGCAGAGAAACTCAAACAAACCAAATGGAGTGGTAATAGCGGTTTTTGAGATATCCTCGTCAGCGACGGGGATCTGGTGGTACGCGCGGGTAAAGTCAACCTTCGAAAAAATGGTAGCGCCTTGGAGGTTGACAGTAAAGTCCTGGATGTTTGGGAGTGGGTATCTATCGGGCACTGTGCTCTTGTTCAGTGCGCGATAGTCGCCACACGGTCTCCAATCTCCGTTCTTCTTGGACACCATGTCTAGGGGAGACGCCCAGCTGCTTGACGAAGGTCGGATAATTCCAAGCTCGAGCATATGCTCAAATTCTTCGCGAGCGATGTGGAGTTTCTCTGGAGCCAGACGACGGAATCGGAAGTGAACTGGTGCGCCCGTTGTTTCGATGTGATGGTGAACATCGTGCGAAACCGGTCTGGTCCAGTCAGGGGCTCGCGTGAGGCTTGGAAATTCCTGCAGGGGAGGTCAGAATGGCCCGTCGATGTAAGAGCAGACTGACGCGAATCCTGCGGTGTCAGTTGTTGAGACGCCTTGCACAGAGAGTCGTGTTGTGGAGTCGAGCAGACGTCTCTCCTTGACGTTTACGAGGAGGCTGTGGTGTTGTAGGAAGTCAGCACCGATGATCGCGTTGCCTACGTCTGCGACCAGGAACACCCATCGGTAGACTCGTCTGAGGCCAATATTTAAGGTGATGGACCGTTCCTTGTAGACGGGGATCGACGAGTTGTTCACAGCCCGAAGGTAGTAGAGATGGGCGTTTGTGATCGATCCGTGCGTTTTGCAGGAACAGCGCTTACCTCAGCCCCGGTATCGACGAGATAACGGGTTCCAGTAGTCCTGTCGGCGATGTAAAATAGGCGACTTTCTGGTAGGCTCTGACTACTCGTTGCCTCTATCGGTTTGCTCCAGGAGCACGGACGAAGGCAGTGCCGGGCGTCGGAGCCAAAGCGGCGATGGTATACGCAGACGTCCGCTGAACTTGCGGTGCGAGAACGGTCAGCATTTCTCCAACGAGATGTTAAACGTCCACGTTGTTGTTGAGTGCGTGGACGATCTCGCCGGTGAGTTGCTGCGGTAACACTCTGTTCCAACCGCTGGCAAAGCTGCTCGAGGTTGCCGTCAGTCGATGGAGTGCCTGGCAGGGCAGGCATCGCTTCGCTACTCTCTTCTGCCGCCGATGTAACGCTGTCGACGGGTGGAGTGGCAACTTCAATAACGGCGTCTGCCAGGGCTGCGAGGCCTGTGAGGCCGAGAGCCGTAGCGGTGGCCAACACCATCTGGACGTTGGTTGGCAGGCGCTGAATAAATAGCTCCCACAACAGAGCGTCGCCGTTAGTGTTGGCGCGATCTCCAAGGAGCTGAGTCATCCGCCTCAGTAGCTGGGACGAACGTTGATCGCCGAGTTCTTCCGCCGAAAGAAGTTCTTGGAGGCGGGAGCGATCTGATGCCTCGGTTCTCTGCAGGAGAGCCGCCTTCAACTTATCGTACGAAGCTGTGGCCGAGGGTTGCGCAAGGATGTCGTATACTTCGTCGGCTGCTGCCAGCGACAGCGCCGAGACGACATGATGGTACTTGATTTCCTGGCTCGTCACACCGCTGAGATGAAATTGGGACTCAGCCTGCAGGAACCAGACCTTCAGGTCTGGTTCCGGCGGAAGTCGGACTGCAACCGATGAGGTGGAAGCTGGGGATCCCGCTGCTGCTCCTTGGGGTTCGCCGTTGTCCATGGCCCTCGACCGGGTCACCAAATATGTGGGGGCCGCGAGGTCCTACCACATTATTTAAAGTGAGGACATTGATCGAGACAACCGAACGACGTGTCTGCCTCTGATGGCGGCTTCAGAGCGTTCTCTTGCACGAGCTCGCCGAGGCGCGTGCGTGTGCTGCGCCTCGAGCCATCTCTTTTATTTTGATAAGAAAGATGGAACTGTGGGTGCGTTGCACCCTACAAGGGTTTCGTCTAAAGGGATGTCAATTGACATCCAAACACTATTCTCGGGATTAGCAAGATAAGATAATACAAATTGTTTGACATTAAGATCAAATAAACGCCGCATGAATTACCTATGCATTATATGGTACGTGCACTTTATTTCTTAAGTAGGTGCCCTTTATTGCTTTTGGTAGTAGAAACGTCACGGGTCGAGCTAGCGCAGCTATCTTGGGGGCCACACCATGGCTCCGCGGCAGTGCTGGATACTCAATTACGCTCACAACGTCTACATCGGTCTTAATCGTCGTCATGCACGGTGTCGAAATGTGGAAAGCTTTCAGGAGTGGGTACTAAACGAGTCACTTCGGGCGATCGAAGGCGGGCTCTGATGCTCCACAGGCGAAGACGTAAAAAGGCAGCGCAGCTACGGGCTTTGGTACCCGAATCTTTTCTCTTCTTTTTAATATATTTGTTAAAGATGTCCAAGACATCATTCGCCATTCGAGCCTCTTGCAGTTCGCTGATGACCTCAAGATCTATAAAAATATTTCGTCATTCAATTATCGTGCTCTACTGCAGGAAGATATCAACGCCATCTGTCTATGGTGTAAAGATAACGGGCTTGATCTTAACATTGGAAAAAACAAATGTAATATCTTTCACGCGTAAGACTAATCCAACTCACTTTCTGTACTACTTAGAAAATTCGTCGATTACTCGAGTTACGACTGTGAAAGATCTGGGAGTGATGCTAGACTCCAAACTCAACTTTAACTCGCACGCGACATACGTTGTGAGCTCTTGTTTTCGTCTTCTCGGTTCAATTTCAAGATTTAGTAAGTGTTTTTCAAGTGTTTACCTTTTCTACGTACTTTATCGAAACATAGTTCTTCCAAAACATGACTTCTGCACTGTGATTTGGAACAGCCTTAGTGCTACAGCTTCCAATAATGTGGAACGCGTACTGAAAAGATTTGCCAGAACTTATCATTTTAGATCCCCATCACACGATCTATATGATTACAACGAAGTGCTTAGACAATTGCGAATCACTAACCTTGCATCAAGACGATGCTCGCGCGACCTTTTATTCTTGTTTAAATGCATACATTCTAATCACGATATTAGCTCTCTGGTCACATCTATTAACTATCATATACCCGGTAGAAATGTTCGTTCTAGTCGCACTTTCCATGTCAATTACAGCGATTTCACGTCACCCTCGGGCCGACTGCAAAACTACTTCAATCATCTGGAATCAGATGGCATTGACATTTTCAACCCTAACCAACCTCATTTTAGGAAGTGCTTGCTTCATGTATTGAAATAATGTTCATGCTTTGCAACTATTCAATTCCTGTGTTTTTCCTTTAGAGGTGTGTGAGGCGACCATACTTTTCTTGTTTGCGTTTATATGCTATCTGAAGTGTTGCTAACAAGTGCACCAATGTATAGGCTTTGGCTGTTTTTGGGCACTCAAAATAAACAAACGAACAAACAAACAAACAAACAAACTAGCTCACCCGAGCGAAACCCCCGCAGCGAAGCGAGTTAAAATCACGGATCAATTATTTTCGCGACGGATTCAAAGACGGACGCGCTCTAGGCGCTCTAGCCCTGCAACGCTAGGGCTAGAGCGCCTAGGACACGTCGCCAGCGACGGGCTCCATTTTCCCGCAGAGGTCACCGACATCACGTCAGCGACGCGCTGTTATTGGTTGACGCTTCGCGGTTCGCAAAAGCGATTGGGAAAAATCGATCCTGAAGCGGTTGGCGAAAACGCACCCAAACCGCGCGATCCCATCGGCTTTGCGGTTGAAAAGGCGCGGATCCGCTTCGCGGTTGCGGATCCGCTTCCAGTGTGAACGCGCCGTAAATCCGAGCACAACCAATGATACCATCCAATGGAGCCGATCAGGCGGCGCCAGAAGTGCACTGTCACGGCCTTCGTTGTCTTTACGCCTTTGCTATCACAGGCTAAACTAATCACGCAAAGGAACAAGCGCAACGTCATGGCGCATTCACAGTACGTGATTGGTTCAACTTGCGACAGTAAACGCACAGAGGTGACGAGCGGAGCGATGACGTGCTTTTGGCGTTGCTTGATCGGCTACATCGGATTGTGACGTCGGCTGCACTGAGACATATTGCAGGACGTGGAATAGGTATTTCTTGCACCGCCGAACTAGTCGCGTGACATAAAAGCCCTCACACTCGCCGAGAGAAATTACCGCATCGGTCAGCCCACTGGCACGGACGTGAGCGAGACACTTTGAATGGAAGGGCTTGGTTACGGTGGGCTCGGCGCGTACGTCGCCAGAAAATATCGTGCGTATGTTCGCAGAGCGTGCTTGACGTAGATAAGCGGGACCGTAAGATGAGAGGCGGACGATAAGCGCGACAACTTCCGTTCCAGCAGCAGGCGTCGGCGCAGTCGGCGCAGGTTGTGCTAAACACCGCGCTCGGTGGCACGAATTCTAGACCCGGCAAAAGCGATACCAACGGATCCTTCTTTTTTTCTTTTTGCGCAGTATTAAAAGAATACTTAACCAACAGCGTCTTTCGAAAAACGTTCCTCAGATTAGCTACACAGTAGCCTAGAGGTAGAGTTTCCTGCTTTTCATATATACGGGTGAACTCCCAAAATTAGCCCCCGGCCCGGTTTCGGTTTTATCAACATCGAGGAAAACCGAAAAAAAAACAAGCACGAATGGGAGCAGCCTTTGAGTAAGAAAAGAACCGATGCTTCACGGAAAAAAATGGTGAACTACAGCTTTATTTTGGTTGACCCGGAACACACCACCCACTGAACTTTTCACGAGGCTGCTTCTTTCTTCGGGAATTACCTATACTCGTTTTCTTCTTAAGAAAGAAGTCTTGCGCATTGCTCACACTCCGCGCGTAGTAGTTCATACGTTTATCTTATTTCTCTATATAAAGGAGAAAATTAGTGATGCTGCGCGAGGAGCCGGACTTTTTTTACGACGGTTTTTGAGGTGAACACGAGTTTACCTTACCTAGCTTCCGGTACCGGCAAGTTTTCCGAGTGTACGGGTCATGTGTATGTCTCACGGAGACTGGCAAGTCCCATGCCCATGTACCTACTTTCTTCGACATAAGCCACTTAAACAGACATTTTTCTGACACCTAAAATTGACACCGAAAAGCGCTGAACTTGGTGTAAAAAGAAACCGCTTAAAACATCATCGAATTCAAAAGAGAAGTAGCCACGCTGCTTGGTGTCGCGCTATCTAGCGGCCGGAGCAGGAAACAGTGGGTAGGAAGTCGCTGCTGCATCGTGCAAACGTGAGCTCTCGTTTCGGTTGCGGCGCTTGGGCCTCGCCGCTGAAGCAGAAAATTCTGGGGGCAAGAAACCGTGGGCGTGTAACCAACACCTTATAGATATGAAGGCCATAGTGCTGCACCCTCCCCCTGAGGAAGCGAATGCCGGGCACAGATTGGACGGGAGTGTTGCGTCAGCGTTTGGCTGTGGCATATCCACAAGAATCCCTCGGTAATACGTCCCAGGGACGTCGAGCTGCGTTCCTTTTACTTCACTGGTCTTGCCACCTAGTTGTTCGAGGAACCCAGAAGCTTATCATCATCCTTTTTCTTTGGCATAAGCTCTGGGCCGACGTTCGTGATTGGGCACGCTCCTGTCGTACGACACACTAAAAAATCTGAAGCGTCTGCTCTTTCACAAAGCGTTTGGGAGAGCCCATCGCCGCAATCAACAAAGGGGGGGGGGGCGCTTGGCGAATGACGGGGCTGATAATATTGTGAAGGATCCACGGTCTTCTAACTTCTATCACGCTATCACCAAGAAAGACGTATACCCCCTTCCCCGAATTGATGATGCGCTTGACACGTTGCAGGGTGCCGAGTTTTTATCGTCCCTTGATCTAAACTCTGGCTATTGGCAAATTCATCTGAATGAAGAAGATAAAAAGAAAACAACCTTTATTACACCTGATAGTCTATTTGAATGCAACGTAATGATGTTTGGCTTGGGCAATGCACCTGCAACTTTCAAGCCTATGATCGATAACGTTCTACGAGGACGGACTGAAATGGCAAATTTGTCTTTGTTTTTTGGATGACATAATTGTCTTATCTCGCACTTTAGACAAGCACTTAGACCGTCTCCTCGAATTCTTAATGTGCGTAAAGGCAGCAGGATTGCAACTTAACACAAAAAAGTGTAATTTTGCTGCTCGTCAAATAAGATTCTTGATCACCCGTTAGCAAGGAGGGCATCCGACCTGATCCAGGAAAGTTACTCGCTTTTACGACATTTCAGACACCACGCAGTATCAAACAGATCAGGAGTTTTCTTTGTTTGCGCTCTGACACACACATACACACACACATGCGTACATATATATAAATATATATATATATATATATATATATATATATATATATATATATATACAGTATATATATATATATATTCGTCATCCTGCGCTACGTTTTTTTTCTCTCTCTCTCTATATATATATAGATATATATTACCTATAAGACTATTTTCCCTAACTAAAAATTTTGTTAACAAATTTTAATCAATTAGCCGACTGATCGCTATGATTAGCCCCATATACTATGTCCCCCTGGCCGTATAACTCACCTGAACAAACCGCGTAAGTGTAGCTTTCACAGATTTTTTAAACAAATCTGTTAAGCCTAAAAACTGTATATATATATATATATACTGTAAGCGACTTACTTTTCGCGGGCTCAAATTTTCGCGAATCGAATGTAGCTTCCGTAGCGTTTACATATTGCCCGAATTGTTCGTGGGACGTATTTTTCGTGAATCGTAGGCGATTCGCGAAATTCGCGAAAATTCGGTCCATGCGAAAATTTAGTCGTTTACAGTATATTTATTTATATATATATATATATATATATATATATATATATATATATATATATATATATATATATATATATATATATATATATACGAGGCAGGGTCGTAAAGTAACCGCTGTTTAGCCGTGAAAATTTCAAATCTAGTAATAGACTGCCGCGCTGCAAATATGTTTTGACCTACCAGAAGAGAGAGCTGTGCACGCTGACCTGGTGACTTGATGGAAAATGTCACGTGACCACACACAGTATGAAATCATCGTATCGTATCGTATCGACATATCAGAATGGCTATCTTGTCACGTGACCACACACAGTATACTGTAAACGACTTAATTTTCGCGGGCTCAAATTTTCGCGAATCGGGCCAAAGCTGAAAATTTGAAATTATTCGCGGGTTCTAATTTTAGCGAACCGAGTGCACCTTCCGTAGAATTGTTCGCGAGGCTTATTTTTCGCGAACTGTAGGCGATTCGCGAAATTCGCGAAAATTAGGTCCTCGCGAAATTTTTGTCGTTTACAGCACTTCAAAATAGCCGCCCCCTTGTTAGCATGCACCAGGGAGGAACAACGTTCGGTTATCTGAGTTTTGAGCGTAGAGGGCGAAACACCTGCGGATATTCATCGCAGGATTGCAGGGACTCACTGTGAACAGTGCTTCATACTGCAAACTGCTTGAGAACCGCTTGAAGCCCGCAATCAGGTCAGAGGGTCGCGGATTCCTTAGCTCAGGGGGAAATGCGCGCTCTCACGCGGCACGTACGGCAGCGGGGAAAAAAACTGCGGTTCGAGTGTAATACGCACCTACCATACTCGCCAGACCTCGAACCTGATGATTTTTACCTAATCGGACCCCTCAAAGGGACGGGACTCTTGGGGGAAAGAAGTTTGATACAGATGATGACCTAAAAGCGGTGGTGCATTCCTGGCTCCGGAGTCAGCCACAACATTGTTTTTCCCCGCGGCATCTTTGCATTGGTGAAGCGTTGGCGCACATGTGTCGAGCGGACAGGTCACTATGTTGAAAAGTAATAAAGGGCTTTTCATGATATCAATACTACCACGTAGATAAAAAATAAATTGCGGTTACTTTTTGATCCTGCCTCGTATATATCCCTTATTCGGACAGTTGTATAAAAATATGGCTAAAATTATACAATGGTATGTACTTACTTACGCGTACAGGAACCATTTAAACACTGAAACAGTATTGTTTTTGAAGTTTTAATTTCTGATCCAAGAAATTTTATATCTATCCTCCAGTGCACACTGCCCGTTATGGGAGAACAAAATATTGAAATCCAGCGACACAATCGGAATTACTTCTTATAGAGTAGGCTAGAGCAATTTCTTAGCGTATTTCCCGTCACTATGCGAAGCGTCATTTTGCACTTTTTGCATGCTATTGACGTCTGCTCGCTGCTGCAGTACCTGCATCGACCTTTGGTTTCTAGTGCAGGCAGGTGATCCACACCGTCGTAGCGGGCATCGATGACAGGAGCTGTGGTGGGCTGCTTTCTTGGGTACTGCTCTGCAGTTTCCTTGTCGAAGCTAGAAGAAGGCCTACCTCTTTTTGAAAGCTTGGCACGCATGAGGCCCTCTGAAACTGCTAGTCGAAACTGTTTCAGTCGCACTGCCTTCATGTTGGTGAGTTGTGACTGTCATCTGTACAGTAGCCAAGCATTGTTCACGAAAATTTCAAGAAACTGGCCGAAGATTCCGAATTACCAACGCCTTGGGCGTAACGGAGTGCGATAAAGTGCTGCGAACATGTCTGCAAGGTCCATTTCACCAATGTGAATGTTGTATTGCTTCCCAATTTGTGGGAAAGGTACAGGAACTTTTCGACGCTCCTTCTTGTCAAACTAGCTTGCAGTTTCGACTAGGTCATGCGAAACACAAGAGCTTGCAAGTGTTATAGTCTTGATGTCCGCCTATTTCACCACAGCACTTTCTGCCACGTTGTCCACCTTGTAGACCATAGCTGCCTCTTCCACCCTTTAGCAGGGACTTGTTATCCTTTAGGAAGCGGCCTCGAAGCCTGTCGCTGCGAATGGTACCAAGACTGTGCAGAATGTACCTTTTTTCAGTCACGAGATAAGTTCGAGCAATGTGAAAAAATTGTCGAAATACACGATGATTTGATCCCGCCCGAGGAATACTTCTGCACAAGTGCAACACGACCTTTGCGCCGCGTCCAATCATCTCATCTTCTTCTACAAAAATAATGCCTTCGAGCGTTGATGCACCAGTGTAAAACATGAAGCCATGCACCATACCAGAAACACCAGCTCGTACAAACAGCTTGAAAATAGTTTGTTGTTGGGCGAGTTGGTGAACGTTTGGATACATCGTTTTGCACAAAAAAGAACGGACACAAGAGAGAGAAACAAACGCGAGCGCAACTTACAACTGTATTGAGGGAACCTTTAGAAAACATACAGATAAATCGTCAACTTCAATGCGTCCACGCATGCTTCGTGTCACTATCACACGCTCGTCACAGAAATTTATCAAGGAAGCATTTCTCAGCATTATACAAACTTATCGAGGTATCGCTCACACATAGGTCGCCTTTCTTTTTGATAAAGAAGGCTTCCAACAGCTCACGTGCTTTTTGTGCCTTACTTCCGCCCAAACTTACAGTTTCAGAAAAACGTGGCCCACACTTACAGTTTCTGCAATGTGCAGGCAAATGTGCCCCGTCATTAGTCTTTAAATTTTGAGCATGCTCCCTGAGACGGTCGTTGGCGCACCTTCCCGTTTGCCCCACGTAGGTCTTCCCACACGTGAGCGGGATTTCATAGACGACCTCTGTTTTGCAGTCAACAAACGGCCTGGCGTGCTTTGTGCTGCATCCTCGCTTCTGTCTGCTTTCACCAGTGATTCGGGGGCAGAGTTGCCCGAGTTTTGTCGTAGCTATAAACACCATCGGCACCCCGTGTCTGTTCGCAACCTTCTTGAGGTTATGCGAGAGTTTGTGCACGTATGGTACCGCTTCAGGCCTCACAGTCCTCAGTGCTGAATGCACCTTTTTTCTAGCAGTGTGTCCCTTCACTCTTTGCAGGATGGTTTCCGCCACACTCCTCAAGACCGAATCAGGGAAGCCCGCTGACAATAGTCGAGCCAATTGGTTGCTAAAGCTTGCCTGGATCCTGTGAGCACACGACTTTGTGAGGGCAGACTCAAGGCAAAGCTTAGCAATACCTCTTTTAACTACCTTTGAATGGGCTGAGTCATACGGCAGGAGTTCCTTTCGAGACCGCGGGGAATTCATCCAACAGACGTGTTCTTCCAAGAACAAAAGGTTCAAGTCTAAAAACTGAAGGCTGCCCTGGTTGGGCGGCTCATGTGTAAAAGACAAGCCTTTGCCATGGCGTCTAAAAACCTGTAAAACCTCATTCACACCATCAGTGTACGTCATAGCAGACTGCTTTCTAAAAACAATTAAAAAATCATCCACGTATCTAAACACTCTACATACATTAAAATCATTAAGAGCCTGCTCAAGCGTCCGATCAATTGCTGCTAAAGAAATGTTGCATAGAATAGGGGCTACGCACGAACCAATGCAAATGCCTTTCTTCTGTAAATAAAGTTGATTGTCAAAGGAAATAAAAGTGCTGTTAAGGTACGCTTCTAGTAAGTTTAAAAAAATCTTCAACTGAGACTCCTGCCGTGTTCTGGAAAGAAACAACCCCATTTACGTCAATACACTCCCTTATTGCACTAAACAATTCACAATGCGGGACTGAATAAAACAAATCTTCAATGTCAACTGAAAAGGCGTACCCTATGCTCTGGTTATCATGAAAGAAATCAGCCACCTCATCTGATCTCTTTGTGAGGAAAGGGTCTGTAACCTGCAAGCATTTCAAATGTTTCAATAGAAACTGACTTGCAAGTAGCTGCCACGTGCCCTTTTCACTCACGATAGCCCGAAACGGCACACTCGGCGTATGTGTTTTTGCGGAAAAGAACACGCTTAACGCATCGATTTTACATTTCGACACGTCCTTCGCTAACTTATTCAGATCGAAACTCTTACACAGATCGACAAACCTGCTTCTTGTTTTAGACGCCTTAGCGTTAACCGGAGCAAAGTTCTTTTCTATTGATTTTGCAGCTTTTTCGTTGAAAGTGCCTCTGGGCAAGGCTACGAATCCACCCTCCTTATCTGACTGTAAAAGACAGAGTTCATGATCTTTATAGTACGTTATCACCCCTTTTAAAGAATTGCTACCGCCGCCACGCACTGTCCTTGGGGCACACTTCAAAAGGCAGTCCACACCTTCAAGCAGGCAACGTTCCTGGTCTTCTTTCTCTGCCTTGTTGGCCACTCTCCGATTCAGTGCCACAAGTTCATGTGCTGGAATACTCGGCTCGATCCCGTACTTGGGTCCCTTTCTGAGTAAGGTGGGGATGTTCTCGGGGATAGCTTCTTCACCTATAAACATAAGTCCACTCCCCCGTTCTCCTTTCTGTTTTTTTGTCAGATGATCGAAGGGCTTGGCTGAGAGTGTAGTTCCACCAGTATTCTGTCAACCGGGCTGAGAAGCCTTTTATCTGTTGCAACTTTCTTTCTGCGAGCCATGGGGGGTCTTGTGAAAAACACACCACGCGCAACCAGTCATTGAACATGCGAACTTGGCGCCATAACTCAGAACGGAGGATCTTACAGATTCGTTTTTGGTGTCCCCATGACGGCCTCACATTGTCGCACAGAGCACTTACTTCTTGTGGTGTGACTCCTTTCCTGATGCAGAAGCCGATGAATCTTGCGCGACACGTTGCAGTGACGATGTGACAGACGTAGAGTATGTAGAGTGTTTAGATACGTGGATGATTTTTTAATTGTTTTTAGAAAGCAGTCTGCTATGACGTACACTGATGGTGTGAATGAGGTTTTACAGGTTTTTAGACGCCATGGCAAAGGCTTGTCTTTTACACATGAGCTGCCCAACCAGGGCAGCCTTCAGTTTTTAGACTTGAACCTTTTGTTCTTGGAAGAACACGTCTGTTGGATGTATTCCCCGCGGTCTCGAAAGGAACTCCTGCCGTATGACTCAGCCCATTCAAAGGTAGTTAAAAGAGGTATTGCTAAGCTTTGCATTGAGTCCGCCCTCAGAAAGTCGTGTGCTCACAGGATCCAGGCAAGCTTTAGCAACCAATTGGTTCGACTATTGTCAGCGGGCTTTCCTGATTCGGTCTTGAGGAGTGTGGCGGAAACCATCCTGCGAAGAGTGAAGGGACACACTGCTAGAAAAAAGGTGCATTCAGCACTGAGGACTGTGAGGCCTGAAGCGGTACCATACGTGCACAAACTCTCGCATAACCTCAAGAAGGTTGCGAACAGACATGGGGTGCCGATGGTGTTTATAGCTCCGACAAAACTCGGGCTACTCTGCCCCCGAATCACTGGTGAAAGCAGACAGAAGCGAGGATGCAGCACAAAGCACGCCAGGCCGTTTGTTGACTGCAAAACAGAGGTCGTCTATGAAATCCCGCTCACGTGTGGGAAGACCTACGTGGGGCAAACGGGAAGGTGCGCCAACGACCGTCTCAGGGAGCATGCTCAAAATTTAAAGACTAATGACGGTGCACATTTGCCTGCACATTGCAGAAACTGTAAGCGTGAGCCACGTTTTTCTGAAACTGTAATTTTGGGCGGAAGTAAGGGACAAAAAAGCACGTGAGCTGTTGGAAGCCTTCTTTATTCAAAAGAAAGGCGACCTATGTGTGAGCGATACCTCGATAAGTTTGTATAATGCTGAGAAATGCTTCCTTGATAAATTTCTGTGACGAGCGTGTGATAGTGACACGAAGCATGCGTGGACGCATTGAAGTTGACGATTTATCTGTATGTTTTCTAAAGGTTCCCTCAATACAGTTGTAAGTTGCGCTCGTGTTTGTTTCTCTCTCTTGTGTCCGTTCTTTTTTTGCACAAAACGATGTATCCAAACAGTTTGAAGCCTCGTTTTTTCGTTTTTTTGGGGGGAGATACCGCCTCAGATTCCCTGCCTTTTTGCCCTTTTGCAGTACGGGATCATCATTTCATCAATCGAAAATAGATCGCTTTCAGTCGCCTTGCACTTGCTCCTAATTTTCTCAAGCACAGGCCTTATCTTATTGGCCCTGTCTGTTTCAACTGGCTGCAGGTTTTCAACAAAATGGATAAACCTTCCGAGCTTCTCAAAGCGCTTCATCGGTATCACAATGGCTATCTTGTCGAATCTTGTCGGATTGGACCAGTGGTCTTCAAACGATGGCATCCCGACCACTCCCATCCTGAGAAGAATTCCAAGGAAGGACCTAATCTCTGTAGCATTGGTGTTAATTGAGGAGCCAGACTGTTGTGTAGAATACAAGTTTGTCTGGTAAACCACACTCTCGATGAATTCACCATCGAAATACATAAGAACGTACTTTGAAAGAGCAAATGTCGGTTCTGGAGCTCGGAAGTCGTGGTCGGAGCTCGTCTTTTTCCACTCGTACTTCTCATTTTATTTAGACGAGGCAGCCTTCCTGGGCAAATCGTCCTCGTCTTCCGACGAGGATTCTTCCACTTCCAAGGTTCTACCTCTTGGCTTGAAGCTGGTGTAATTTTCCGTGTCGGTTTCATCATCGCTTGATATGTCGATGTCGGATATTCCTACTTCAGAAGGAATACCTGTTGCTCTGTTTCTCAATCGTGAACCGTAATGTGTCCTCGCAGCGACTTCCTGCATTAAAAAATTCTAAATCAAAATTAAAAGAAAGTCAACAAAACCCAGTGATAGCTGCTGGGTTGTATAAGGAAAGAAGTCGGAGTAGCAAATATAGTAATCGAATTTGTATGCTGGATAGGTGGCGCAAGCTACCGCCCGTTCCAAATGGTATATCCACTATACCTCCATCCACCCATGAGTTAACGGATACCTCAAACGGGGAGTGTATCTCATGAGATACAGACGGACGATCACTTTTTAATTCGAAAGCATTAACTGTCCCATGGAGCGGAGCCGGCTGCGTCTGTAGCCGTTGTCTGTAGCAACAACAAACGGCACCCTCAAAACCCGTAGCCGCAAAAAACGACACCTAAATTGGCTGCGACGCGTCATATTTTGTCACGGAAGCCGGCGCGGCCGCTCGAGGTCAAAGCGGACGCGCCTCGGAAATAAAACACAAAGAAAAGCAGGGCAACGCAGATGCCTCGTCACGGAAGCCGGCGGGTGCACTCAAGGTCAAAGCGGACGCGCCTCGGAAATAAAACACAAAGAAAAGCAGGGCAACGCAGATGCCTCGTCACGGAAGCCGGCGCGGCCGCTCGAGGTCAAAGCGGACGCGCCTCGGAAATAAAACACAAAGAAAAGCAGGGCAACGCAGATGCCTCGTCACGGAAGCCGGCGGGTGCGCTCAAGGTCAAAGCGGACGCGCTTCAGAAATAAAACACAAAGAAAAGCACAGCAACGCAATGCTTCGTCACGGAAGCTGTCGTGAAGCCAGCAAGGTTCGCCGCGTCTGCGCAGTGGGGGAGCGTGATGACACCGCCGCAGCGCCGTGTGCGATAGAAAGACGGAGCGCGCTGCCCGTAGGAATGCGCTGCGCGTAGGAATGCTTTCGCATTCCTACACGTAAGCAGTCTTAACAGTCTCTGCCGAATTAGTTTTTCATATTCGTACAGCGGTTTTCCTTTAAAAATGCACCGCACAAGTCTTTGCATACTCTATTTTGAAATCGCAACATTAGATTTTGGTTATCAGGTACAATTCCAGAATAATAAGTGGAACCTACGTTGGCGACGTCATCCCCAGCACTCGACTCCTCCACCTTCTTTCTACAACCAGAGAACACTTTTCGGGGGGCTCCAACAGATGGCGCAAGGTGCTTCAGCGGCCGCAGAGCAAGTGTCGCATGGGATACATGTCCCATTTGGGGGTGATATAGCTTGTGTGTTTTTTAATAGCGCATTGCAAGTCTGTATCCCGTGTGATATAGAAACGGAAAGAGGTATGTATATATATATATGGTCAATTTTAACATCCTCATAATATATATATATATATATATATATATATATATATATATATATATCTCGTCAGACATTTTGAGTTATTTCTTACTGAAGATGTCGACTGATACGCTGAACACACTTTGAACTGAGGCACTGGATGGGAGTGCCATATTCTGCCTCACGAATGCTTCATGCTCTGCATTGAGCTTTTTCAGCGAAGCAATGGAAGTACTATTTACCTCGAAGATAGAGCAAAGCTTCGTCCTTGGAGCCGTAGCCTGATATTCGAGAGTTTTAGTAGTGTTGGTAACAGTAAGGTGATAATTAAATAATAAATAAGTTTTGGCTCGATATTCGTCTTCCTTTGGTTCTGAACAGGTCTAGCCTCGGTTGAGACGTTGGTGAATAGGAAAAAGTTTGCAATATTTAAATATTAGTAATCGAGAAAAAAAAACAACAGGACACTCATAACAACAATTAATTAGAACGTTGGTTAAAACAAGGAAATGTAAACGCACGTTTTCCATGTGTACCTTTCATGATGCCGTTCAAAAACGCATGGAGCACGGACCGACTGCAGTTTACTCCGGTGTTCTCCAGATAGACGTCCGCTGATGCCCCGGGCAGCGAAGGGGAGAGCTAAGTAAGCCGCACTATGTCCCCACTGAGGAGTTTTACTCTCTCCTCAAGCCCAGAATATCAAGTCTACGTCAGCCACCATTATGTTTTATTTGTAAAAATATCTGCTTGAGATAAGATGCGTCCGGCTGGGGTAAAAACAGGAAGAAGAAAAAAGCAAGACTATTACCATTTTCGAAGTGCTCACAAAAGGTGACTCACAAAAAGGGTAACTGAGATGCAGATAACCTGGCTGGAATTCACAAATAAAGTGGGCCAACCCTAGAAGTTGGACTACAAAAAAACTAAGTAGCTTTTAAAACAGGGTCAAATAAGGTGAAAGAAGCAGAGAAAAATGCATCCTGTTTTCTAAGAGAAGATGATAAGTGTGCATCGACGAAGGAGGATGCTTGTAGCAATAACACCTTCACATATGATCACATCTCATTCAGCGGAGTTTACGGTAGACGGAGTGTTGTCTCGTGTGGTGACATTATGAAAATGGTCGTAGTCACTATAACCGAGAAGGACATTGTTAATTCTTGTCTGTGCACTTACCGCCTTGAGCTTCTCGAAGAGGGATACAATCACTTGGTGTCTTCCTCTCCCCGCCTTCGATCGCAAAGAAAAAACAGACACCAAAAAAAAGCGGATATAACTTGCCTTCCCTCCCCCCTTTTTTTTTGTAGAAATGTTTATTTGTATCTTTTGGTATTGTTAGGGTCTAAAAAAATAGATTCAGGGGCTTGGTGTTGCAAAAAAAAGGCTTTGCGGAACTGAAGAGTGCCAAGCCTCCCTTTGCGCTGGTCAATTCGCGTGACAGTGTCACTGCGCTCAAGTTTACCAAAATGAAAACGACCTTTTCGTTAGAAGGGGGGGGGGGGGGGGGGGGGCTGGTCCTGAAAAAATAGTAACGGATTACAAGGAATTCGTTACGTAAAAAATGTAAGGGAATTACTTTAAAATTACTATATATATATATATATGAGGATGTTAAAATGATGATTTAATGAGGACTAGTTAGAGGTGTTCGAGCGACAAGATCGTTGTTCACCAGCTGAAGGCGCACGCAGCTTGGCCCTCCTTTCACAGTTTCGTCCCTAACACTTCCCCCGGGCGGGTAAAGGGCCGGTCCACCGGCCTTGGTGTCTTGAGTCGTGGGGTGGGTGGAAAGTTTGCATGCGGGAAACATGGACAATTTCACGTGACTTCGTGCGGCGATCTCTAGGTGGTGCCACTAATTCCACTTCGTAGGTTGTAGAAGACAGACGGCGGAGAATGCGAAACGGGCCAGTGTATTTCTGGAGCAGTTTTTCACGTTTGCCAGGCTAACGGAGTGGGGCGGCGAGAAGGACTTCGTCCCCAACGTTGTAGGATGCTTCGCCATGCGTCTGTGCGCAACGGGGCTGTTGATGCTGCTGGGATTGTAGAGTTTGAAAACGCGCAAGTTGTCGAGCATCCTCCGCGCGGCAGATGACCTCTGAAGGATACGACGTGTGAGGTTCATAGACGGAGGGTAAAATAGTATCAAGAGTTGTAAGTGGTTACCGGGCGAATAACAAGTAATACGGTGAGAAGCCTGTCGTTGACTGACGCGCGGTGTTATAAGCGAAGGTCACATATGGGACGATAGCGTCCCAGTTTGTATGGTTTTCCGCAACGTACATCGACATCATCTCTGATAACGTGCGGTTGAGGCGTTCTGTTAGGCCATTGGTTTGGGGATGATAAGCGCTGGTCAATTTATGAGTTATGTTAGCCAGACGCAAAAGATCATCGAGGAGTTTAGCTATAAAAGGAGTGTCCCGATCACTTATTATGACCTGGGGTGCACCGTGCCGGAGGAGAATGTTGTGCAAAAAGAAAGTTGCCACTTCTTGGGTTGTGGCTGTTGGAACACAGGCTGCTTCGGCGTATCTGGTGAGATAGTGTACCGCGACAATTATCCACCGGTTGTTGTTTGTAGACGAAGAAAATGGGCCGAGAAAATGGATTCCGATTGTCTGGAAGGGTCGATGAGGTGGTGTTATGGAGTGCAAAGGGCCGGATGACTGGGTGGTTCGGGTCTTGTGAAGCTGACATTGGTGACACGTGCGAATGTACTTGTTGATGGTGCGATACATGCCGTTCCAGAAGTTGTTTGAACGCACGCGGAAGTATGTCTTTGCGAAACCGAGACGTCCAGCGGCAGGGTCATCGTGGTATGCTTGGAGGATGTCTTTTTGGAGGGTCCGAGGAACAACGAGCAGCCAGGGTCGTCCTGTGGCTCGTAGTTTCGTCTATAGAAGACACCATCACGAAGAGTGAAGAGACGAGCACGCTGTTGAGTGTGTCGCGTGAGGGATCCAGGAAGCGGATTAAGCATTGTATTAGTGGCCGATGGAAGAATTATGGTCGCTTGGAGCGTGATGCGAAATGCCACTGGGCAGAGGACATCGGGACAGCGCATCGGCATCGAGGTGACGCTTTCCTGACTTGAAAACAACGTTGCTAAAGTCGTAGTCTTAAATTTTCAGCTACCAACGTCCAAGGCGGTCGGATGAATTTTTAAGGCTGGGAAGCCAGCATAGGGCGTGGTGGTCTGTAACAATCTTAAAATGGGTGCCATAGAGATATGGTCTGAATTTCGATATCGCCCATATTAGTGCTAGACATTCACGCTCTGTAATGCTGTAAGTTCTCTCACACTTAGTTAGAGTTCGACTAGCGTATGCAATTACACGTGGGTGACTATTTACATTTTGTGCCAGAACAGCTCCAATGCCATGTCCACTGGCATCCGTTCGGATTTCCATATCAGCGCCCGGTACGAAGTGGCCAAGTATTGGGACGGATATGAGTGCACGTTTAAGAGAAAGGAATGCCTCGGCCTGGGAGGGTCCCATCGGAATGCAGTGCTATTTCAAAGCAGTTCGTTTAGCGGTTCGGCGAAATCTGAGAAACGAGGGATGAATTTCCGGAAGTATGTGCAGAGACCAAGAAAATCCCGAATGTCTTTTGTGGCTCTGGGAATCGGGAAGTCAGAGACAGCTTGGACTTTCTTGGCTAGGTGACCCAGAATCCGAATTTCCCGAGCACCGAACGTGCACTTTTTTAGTTCAGCTGCAAATTAGTGGAACGAAAGCAGTTCATAACCTGTTGGAGCCAGTGTTGGACAAAATACTCGATAAAAGTATTTAAGTTAAGTTACTAAATACCTGCATCATAAAGTATTTAAAATACTACTCAAGTTACTTTCACTGTAAAGTATCTTGAGTAGAGTACAGATACTTAGAAATGTATTTCAGTTACTTTTGAAGATACTTCCGCACTGCTTAATTTGTATCGACGTCATTGACAACGGCAGTTATTTAGCTACGCAAACCTGGGTTACCAGAATGGTTTATTAGCACGCAATAACAGAAAACGAAAAAAAAAGTATCGTAGGGCTATTTTATGCAGTCCGACTATAAGAGCAAAATATTGTCACGAATGATAAATGATGACGCGGCGAATAACTGAAGAAACTAAACGTTTAATGGGGCGAACTTGTTCCCAAAACAAAAGAGAGAAAGGCTAGCGTCGCAGGCGTCGATGTCAGCGAAACAGCAAGATCGACCGCTGGGGCGAGGCTGACTCCGGACCGCCACTCGGAGCACCTTTTGTACCCGCGTGTGTTTCTGGAACATTCGGCGTAGAAAGTTCGGCACGTAGAACTTTCGTAACGCAATCAGACGAAAAAAATTCTCGAACTTACCAGAATGTCAAGTTGAAGGAATAAATAAAAGAGAAGTCCGCTTTCTGGTATCGAACCCGGAGCCTCCGCGCGAGAGCCAAGCGCGGTAACCATCCGGCCACGCGCTCGCTGGGCGACGCGCGTGGCAGTATCACTGATAGATGTTACAAAACATTTCTGGGACAACAAGAAAGAGGTCGCTTTGGCTATTGGGGAGAAGATCAGACCATTCCGGCCTGCATGAACGATGCAGCATGCACGGTCCTCAGCTAAGCACAAAAGCCGAAGTGGGTCAAGCTCGCATCCTCTGAAGACTGCTTTTGGGACAGATCCGGCACCTAACGTCATGGACATTCCCACAAGGCCTGTAAGCACGTGCACAGGCCTTGTGTTGGTTAAACACTGAGGTGTGGGGGCAACAAACGGGATAGAGCGCCTCGCCGATAGTGACATCGCTGAATATCACATCCTGCGGCGCAACTTAGACGCATTGTTTCTACAATCCATATTCCCTATACGGGGAGTTCACTATAAACGAACTTCAGACACGGATATGAGTGAATGGGTGACAAAGAGAACCCACATAATAGCCACGGCACGTTACCCTGCTCGCAGTTAGTTTCCTGTCCTGTTCTCTGCTTATCAATGTTCGCTTACAGACAGTGTTCGCGAGAGCAATAAGCGCCGGACTGACAACACAAAAAAAAAATAACCTTGACGTTTTGCCCTAGCGGGGTCAAATATACAAAAAGCAAAACAAAAATGTCTTCTTTTTTGTGTGTGTCCACTTCTCATTTTCTTCTCTTTGTTATTTCTTGACACTCAAGTCTGCATTGTTCTCGTAGGTCGTTTCCCGGTCTGCTTTCGCCTCCGGGTGGCATCTTTACTTCCGTAAAACCACTCCTTTGGTTTGAGGATTTTTTTGGGGGAAACAAAAGGCTCCTTTGGGAAGGCGAGGGGAGAACCTTCATTGTACGAACTTTCGGCTGAAATATGAGTCACAGTCGGCAAGAAAGCAATATTTTCACGAGCTCAATCTAAGTCACCGTAGCTAATCGGAGCTAGAAACAGGATTCGGTTGCTCGAAAAAATGTTCACGTTTCCTCGTGCCACGCCCACCCCACTTCACACCGAAAAACTCAGAAAATGGCGGAATGTCAAAATGTATTTAAGATAATGAGTACAAGATACTCGGAATTGTAATTAAGATAGAGTATTAAATACTCTCTATCAAAGGTATTTGCAAGATACCAAGATACTCCAAAAAGTATTTAAGATACAGTATCTTGAGTAGAGTATTTGAGATAGGCACAAGTCTGGTTGGAGCCGATGTAGATGATCTTCAACGGTTGAGGAAAATACAATAACATCGTCGAGGTAGCAGAGGCATATGTTCCATGTCAAACCGCGTAGAAAACTGTACATCATTCGCTCAAACGCCACGGGAGCATTGCAGGCCAAAAGGCATGACGTTAAATTGGAAGAGACCGTCCGGAGTGACAAACGCAGTTTTCGGTTTATCCGCGTCGGCAACCGGGATTTGCTAGTAGCCATTTCGGAGATCAACAGATGAAAAGAACGAAGACCCTTGAAGTGCGTCGAGCATGTCATCTATACGAGGGAGCGGATAGACTTCGATGGAGGACCACGAGGGAGGACCAAGGGCTGGATGACGGCTGTATAACATTGCTCTGAAGCATATCAGTCACATGGCCTTGAATCGCTTTACGTTCCGCAAGTGAAATACGATACGGGCGGCTCTTTAGGGGACTTGCGTTTCCGGTTTCAATCTGATGGTGCGCCACAGAAGTTTGTGGGAGTACGGAGTGGTTGAAGTCGAATAAGTCGCTATAAACATCCAGAAGACTGGAAAGAGCTTGCCGTTGGTTCGTTGTTAAACAGCTGTCGATCATGCAGCGTTGTATGTTTGGTGGAGCACTGGGTTTAGGGAAATGGCTGTGAGTAGAGTTGGCACTTGTCCTGAGCCGAAATGGTGAGGCTATCATGGTCGAACGTCCGGATGGTTGCAATGCCAACTCCTCGAGGTAATATAAGCGGCTGCGCAGAAGCGTTTGCAACATATAAATTAACTTGGCTTGCTATTATGGCGGTGGTAGAGTATGGCACAAGCAAGCCCTTTTGCACGAATGTGGTGAGCTCGACAAGACCGTAAACGCCTTGGAAGCTGAACTCAGGCTCCAGTGTTACAGCGACAGCAGTCATTGGAGGGACAAATAGATCGGCTGTAGTGCGAAGGAGAACAGTATCACAATTGGCTGATTCGTCCGTATCAGAAATGTTTAAATGCAACTGACGTTCTCCGCAGTCACTGACGGCATCGGTTGACGACAGGAAGTCCCACCCAGTATCACGTCAGCCACACACTTCAGGAAGATCGTGAAGACAACAACGTAGCGACTGGAGCCCAGGGTCACTGAGAGTGTCGAACAGCCGAGAGGACAAATTAAAACTCCATTTCCCATAGTTAAAAATCGTCCAGGTGCTGGCGTCAATACTTTTCGCAAACGCCGTCGGAAAGTGTCAGAGATACAGGATTTGACGGCACACGGTGTCTTCAAGGGCTATTGGGTTTTGTCCATCAATTTCATAGCAACAGTCGTTGGGCCATCTCCAGGAGGATTTATATTGCAGTTTCGTTGTGCAGCCTGACCTCCTGTGGCAACGCAAGCTGCGGGCTTCATTCTGACGTTGTATTTGCGACGGCGGTGACATTGAGGGGCGACACGGAGCGCTGGCGTCGAGGGTAATAGACGGTGATCGGCCTCTGCGGTTGTTGCGCTGTGAAAATGGAGCTGGAGTCTGGTGGTCGACGGGACGGCTCTCGTCATCGGGGAAGTAACGTGGATAAGGTTGAGGGAAACGGCGATACTCGTCGGGATTCAGGCGACGGCGGCAGTAGCGCGCGACGTGGCCGTGTAAACAACAATTAAAACAGATGGGTCGCTGGTCTTCCGTTCTCCAAATGTCACTTCTTCGGCGTGGTGCGTAGGTTCGTGACGCTGGGGGGGGGGGGGGGGGGGGGGGCTGATTGAAACGGGAACCTGGGTAGAAGTACTGCGCTTCATGTGGCATGGTACAGAAGAGTGGCGGTGGGGGAAGGTGGTGAAGCATATGCCTAAGTCGATGGTGTGAGGGATGCAAGCGCAGCACGAAGTTCGTTCTGGACGACTTTATGGACGCTCTGTGCAGTGAGGGTGAGTTTCTGTCGTGTCGGAAGGTGGTCGGAGGAGATCAAGAAAGGAACGCAGCTCTTCACGAATGATTCTGCGAATCAATGACGGCAAATCGACACCGGCAACAGATGCAACGGATACCTCTGGAACGCGTTCAAAAGGTGCCTTCGAGATCAGTGCACTTTGAAGTTTTTCATATTTTTTTGCATTCACCGTTTAGTTGTTGGGCTGTCGTGGGTGACTTGGGTGCGACAACAGCGAGAAAATCTTGGGACAGCCCCTTAAACAGATGACGGATACGATCCTCTTCGGTCATGTTGGCATCCACTCTGGTACAGAGACGAAGGACGTCCTCAATGTAGCTACTGGAAGACTCGGTGGTAGCTTGAAATCGGCGAGCCAGCTTATCTTTCGCTTGCTGTTTGCGTCGTTCTGGTTTTTCAAACGCCTCCGAAAATGCGGCTGTAAAGGCGTCCCATGAACTGATTTCTTCCTCGTGGTTGTAAAACCATTGCAATGCAGTGTCTTTCAAAAAGAACATTACATTGGCCGACTTGAAGCTGTCGTCCCATCGGTTGTGGTGACATGCGCGGTCATAATTTTTCATCCAGTCGTGAACTTCGGTGTCGGGAGAGCCAGAAAAAATAGGAGGGTCCCGTTGCCGGTTCTTGGCGGTCGGTGACGATGGAGGGGAACCGGGAGGTGGTATGGCCGTTTGAAGTACTCGCTCTTTGGGACATCGTGTTAATGGTGCGCCCACTACATAACTCCAGAGGTCAGCCGAGAGGTTGGGAAACGTATTGACCTCCACCACTTGTGAGGATGATAAAAGGGTGATTTAATGAGGACTGGTTAGAGGTGTTCGAGCGACAAGATCCTTGTGCACCAGCTGAAGACGCGCGCAGCTTCGCCCTCCTTTTCCAGCTTCGTCTTCGTCTCCCTTAATATATATATATATATATATATATATATTTCTATCCTATTTTTTCAGAGTAAGTAATAATAAAAATAATACTTTATTTGCACTTTGGAAGGGTTGATCCAGGCGCACAGGGTCGCAGAAGTCAGTGATGCCCATAACACGGAGCCATTATTGAACACACAGATGCGCAAAACTAAAGTTCAAAGAAAGCCACAAAATACACACAAAAAATAGCCCCGTGTTTGTCTCGTTTCTCTTGCTTTTGTCTTTTAAGCGCTTTTAACCATGATTCATAACTTCAAGGCTGTCTAAACATACAAGAGACACAATTTGTGAAGTTTAAAATCCCATTATTTGGCGCGTTTTCTTGTTCTTAGTTTGTTGGCGTGAGCTTTCCCAGCATTCATTTCACAGCACCAAACATCTTGTAACCCGTCAGGCACGAGGTGTACTGCCTCCAGATTACGACATTTAACGTCACGTTTTAATTGTTACCGGTAAAGCCTCTCAGCTTCTCCGTCCAAAATCGAAAATTTACCACCGCGCGATGTGTCGTGCCGGGAACGACACAAGCGCTAGTTTGTGAATTGTGCTGAAGGTGTCGTGTATGAAATACCGCTATCGTGTGGAAAACCCTAAATCGGACAGACAGGTAGATGTTTAAATGACAGGCTATGAGAGCACAAAAACGCCTGCATGCTTTCATACGTTACAAGCTCCAGAGAATTTGGCAGCGCATTGTGCAGGGTGCAGTTGAGTGGCGTAATTGCAAAGAACCATGGCTAGATCACTGGAAAGACAAATGCGCGAAGTGATGGAGGTTTTTTTTTTTATGACGCCAGGAACGCACGGAACATGTGTCAGCGAGTCTTCGATTTCCCTCACCAAGAAAGATACAGAACTACGGGCTTGAGTTCAGCTTGTTGGTGCATAACTGGGATAGGGCCAGCTTGAACTTGGGAGACGAAGAAACGTAAAAAACAGAGATTGAAGAAAGAGACAGAGATCATCAGAAAGACAGAGATCAGCAGCATTTCTTTCCCTGTCTCTTTCTTCTATATCTGTTTTTTTACGTTTTCGTCTCCCAAGTTCAAGCTGTCTCTATCCTAAGAAATAGAACACCGCATCACGGGCCGTACTCACGTGTCGCAATTACAAAGGCGTAGATTTGAGCTCTCTTGATGGCGGAAATCGCGCGGCAGTTTATTTTTATTCATGTTTTCACTTCTCCACCTTTTTTTTTTTCTTTTCTGCCTACTCTTTCGTTTTCTTCCCCCTTTTTTTCGTGAAAAAAAAAAAAAAAAAAACTTGTTAGTTTGCGCCTATATCGCGTTGCCCTTCTCGTATCAGTGTCGCTATTTCTAATCCTTTTTAATCAAAAAACGAAAAACCAACTAGCCCAATCCTAAGCACCCTTAAACACTTTACCATCTTCAGTCATATATTCACACAACTTTAAGAGCCGCTTAACGCCTCGTATGTTTTAAATAGGATATGTCCCCCATCATCTTGACACTCATCGGCGCTCCTTTATGTTTGTAGCTTAGATACATGTTTCCGTTAATTCATTGTATGTGTCGTTTTCTACATTGGGTAACTTTTTAACTTGACAGTTTCTTGATCTGTGATGTATTTTCAGTGTTCTTAATATAAGTGATTGTTTATCTTAATGTGTTATTAAAATGGGCAAAAACGAGTAAAAAATTTCTGCGTCCAGATGGACTTCTAATACCTTGTAACGCGAATTAGTAAAATAAAAACCATCGATGAATTGATTGATCGATTGGTTACTATTGTATACAACGGCGTTACAATAAATTTGGCGATTCACCGTCGTATTTCTTCAGCCGTTATTCTCGCGTGGTTGCGCGCTTTGTTTTTATTAATGCTGCAGCCTTAACTGGGTCACGTGGAGAAACTGATGAACATATGTTCATCAGTTCATCAGACCAATATTGTTCGACTGATTTCTCGAAGTATACCCGTCGATCTCATTCGGCCGTTGTCTATGGTGCCTGTGGTGCTCGTGCCTAATTATTCGGAATAACCTCGAGAACGTACGATTACAAATCAGAACTGATAAATAACATGAATACGGCTTATCTTGTTTTCTTTTCCTGTAGGATGCGAGTGGTATGCTGCAATCCGTGGCGTGAACATCTCAGCGGTATTAGCGCACACGTAGAGAGAAGGGAGAAGATGCAGGATAGAGCGCTCTATCCTGCATCTTCTCTCTACTCTCTACGTGTGCGCTAATACCTTTTAGATGTTTAATTACCAACTAGCCAAATTACCTACCCTTCTGCGGAGCGTGAATGTCGCTCTTGAATTTAGCCTCCATTCGCGTTCGGCTCCGTCGAAGTTTATAAACTTGCTGGTTCACATTTGGGTAAACATTGTCAGAATACTGGTTGATCACTATCGCCCCCTCGCCCTGACGCTTTTTAAAGGTGTTTTTTTAATGTTTACAATGTACCTTTTCGGGGTGCAGCGGAAGGTTGAGAGCAGCCGTAGCTGCAATAATGCCGTCTGCGGGATGGCTATGGTCACTATCAAGTTGAAAACGCCAGAAAGGAGTTTCAGTTATGCCGCCTAAAGCGCAAGCTTCCTGGATTCAATAACGTTTTGGCGCCTCGTGACACCACGTCGCCCAAACAAACAACCACATTTCTTTAAAAAAATAATTTTTATATGGCAATCTTCACACTTCCTCACTTCCATCCTGTACGCGGTCCTAACATAACGACCATAATCTGCTCAGAACTAGTATAAGAGAACAACTCGACAAAAGAACCGACAATGTTCGAGAACAAAACACGAAAATAACATGTTACACACGAGTGCGAATCTACCGGGTGTAGGACGGTAACAATGAAAGATAGGTGAAGTATGGAAGGCTGTAAAAATTCACCTGACGACCATTTGGTCGTTAGGTAAGTCTTGATATCAGACAAAAATATAGGCTCAAACAGTTTGGATGAGATAGTTTGAGTGGTGAGGAAAGCGACTTCCCTAATCTAAAGAGAACCCCGCGAACATCAGTTGGAAGGAAGACTTCAGGTAGTAACTAGCTAAAAAATGAGACGTTTACAAATCTCTGTGATGCGAGACTAGAGCGCAGCTCTTGAGGAGAAGGAGGGGAGGATATGCCCCTCCTCCTCCACCCTCTCCTCCCTCCTCCTCCTTCTACCCTCCTCCTCTCCTTTACCTACTCCAATCAACACATCCTAGAAGACAAGGCCGTAGCGCTCTTCTCGTGACGTCGCGAAGGAAGGCCATCGGGGGCGCGCGTCGAAGCGAAGGCAACGCGCGTGGATCGACCGTCGTAACGCGCTTTTAGTCACATACGCGTGTCTTATTAGCTAAATTCAAAGCTGCACATATATCAAGGGGTCTCGAAAATATTTTATTACACGAGCAAAATATTACACCGCTAAATAATTGGTATGAAAGGGTACGAGGTAGGCGTATAAGAGAAAACATTGAGTCACGCAATTATTGCTGTAGGAATGCATATTCTACACAGAAATACTTCGACAAAATGGCCAGACACGCAGTGATTGGACACGGCAAAACGGATCACAGTTAAAAATCAGGTAGACGTAGTCAACGCGGACACGGCTAGACAAATGTCACTTACGATCATGTAAGCGAAGTTATCGCGTGCAGTCACTGAATTCTTGCATCATACCCCGGCCACATGGCAAAATTAATGTAATTTCGATCCAATGACATTATGGGGTCGACAAATCAGCTTGCGACGATCGTATAATCACTCAAGACCGCGAGCTGATTAAGTCCAATATCATTTAATAAAAATATATGAACTTTTCCGTGTGGCAGGAATACTAAAATTACTATTTACAGTCAACTAATTTACTTTTCCCTATGGGCTCGAGCTGCCTTAAAACAAAATATCTTATTTTGTATACAATAATACTATTACCTTAATACAGTTAAGATTCTAGTATAAAAGCGGTAAGGGCAATAAAATAACATTAGTATAAATAAACACATAAGCAAAAACAACGCACTTTTTATAATCAGACAAACTTGTTATTCACCTTCCAGTGAAAACTAGAATATTACCACACAGATTTACAAATGTCGACGCAACCGTACACGAATAACGATCGAACAAGATGCCATTCTATCACGAAAAACAAAAAAAAAAAAAAAAACGACTGCAGCAATTTTCACGCGTCCCACATGACCAAGAAAGCCCGTAAATAAGTTGTTTCTCACCTGTCGATCGTATCCATACGTCCCACAATATCCGTGACGAAAACATTTTAACACGAACTTTAAGTCTCTATCTGTCGAGAGGTCTATCGATAATCGACCAGCGTCATCGTTGGCTAGTTGCCACACGTCACTCAAACCGTAGCAGGACTTGTTCCGCGAATCCACGTAAATGCCGTAGTATCAAGCGAACACAAAAAAAACCACCCGAGACTGCGGTGACGACAAAAAACCGACGGGCAGGAGGATTAAAAGAATTACACACATGCACACGAGAGCAGCGGTCGCAGTGTGGGAGGCTTAAATGTCGTCGACCCATTTCTTGCTCGCGTGCGCTCCCTGCGACGATTACTGGATTTGTTTTCGGTTCCCTTCTCTTCTGAAAGTCTCAGCGTTCCTTTTTAGACAGTCAGCAGCTCACACGCAACGTAAATTTACCAGAATCGGAGCCCGTACGAGCGAAGAAAGCGTCCCAGCGGACCGGTTCATTCGAAAAGTGTGGGGATCTGCGGGATTGCACGTAGTCCCGCGGTTACGGGGATAATCATAAATATAAAAACATTTGTACTTTCAACTTTTGTAGCGCGTTGTATATTATGTGTATATTATATATATAATAAATTGTTCAATACTGCGCGTTTAAAACATATATTAATGTCGGATAAACGCTCACGAACACCCCGCGCCGCTCGACAAGAAACGTTTTTTTCACGTTGATGCCCAGATATTGTCTCACGTAGTTGCGCGATGGACTTCCTTATCCGACATTGTGACGTAACGACTCGGAGCGCTACGGCCTTTTCTTCTAGGAGGTGTTGCTCCAATCCTCCTCCTTTCCCCTCCTCCCACTCCTCTCCTTTTCTTCCTCCTCTTCCCTCCTCATTCTTTCCTCCTCCTTTCCTCCTCTTCTCCTCCTGCCGTTGAATTTGTTCATGGGTGACGTGACATGAAGTCGTGACGTCATTTTCCCCGCAAACTTTAGCGGGGAAACGGAATTGGTGTTGAGGTCACGTGACGTCAATTTCCCCTATAAATTAAGTGGGAAAACTTAACCCGCTAGCTTTAGCGGGAAAATTGGTCTTTATATTCAGCGGAAAATTTCCCCGCTAAATTTAGCGGGAAAACGTCCCATAATGCAACGCGCGTAGTTACGCCGACGCCGAGGCTGGTCAACCCGGAAACGGGCATAAGAGCTGCGCTCTAAAACATTTTTTGGGACTGTTAAGGGTAGAGCCTTCGTTCGTATCGTTCTGTGTTTTCGTCCCTTGTCCGTATCCTCAGTCTCGGGTTTACAACTATGCTAAAGGTTTCTAGTTCAGGCTTTAATGGCGAACTATTGGGAGTCATCGATGTTTATAAAAATATTGCCATGCACTAAATAGCTACCCCCGAGTAGGTCTGCAAGATATCTAATTAAAATAGTTTTTTTTCTTCCGAGAAGATGAATTTTGAGGTTTGTTCATACATTTCCAAATCGCTGGCTATAGCTCTACTAGCAACAACGAGCAGGGGTACTCGTGACGTCAAATGTATTCGAGAGCAGACGACCCTCCTTACTCCATGGCATTGTTCGTTGTAACGATAGTGAGCCTGTGTGGTGTTGCGGATTGTGTCTGACTTAGGTTACTTGCGGCATGCGATGGAGGGTGGGGAAAATTGATGATGTGCTGTGGGGTGCAATAAAACCACGTAGAAATACAGCAGAGCAACATCTCATCAGTTTCCTACCGAAAAGTCTACGACGAAAGTGGTTCCAAGCAGTGCGACGCAAACGCTGGCTCCTAGCATTCTTTTATATATCATTCTGCTTTTGAAGCGGCGACCGGGTCCATATGTCGGCGGATCGCGATTGCAGCCGCCAGGGGTGGCCCCCTCGGAGCCGATGCCGGCGGATCAAATGCGAACAGTGAATCCTCTGGAATCTCGTGCTGAAAATCTTGCCGGTCATCGCTTGACTCCGGTTCGTTTGATGAATCGTAATCCATTATTTCTCACGGACTATCCGACGGCCTTTTGACTGCTTCTGACGCTGGGCGAAACAGACTCAAACTGCTCATGTGCTGATATTCACATAAACTCGCAACAAGATAACAGACGAGCCGAGCAAAGTGGCAGGTTAGTTGCGGTTTCGGCTTTATCGTATCTCTACAGTTAAAAAAAAAAAAAACGAAATATTTTGAGGAAATATATTTACTGCTCTAGGCTTAGTTCCTTGCGCTCTCAGAAAATACGTTTACTTGAAAACGTTCCAATTTTCGCCGGATCTCGCTTTAAAGGGCATAAATGTGTTTGTTTGTTCTTTATTTGGACAGAAGGACTGTGCAGAACAAGGCAAAAGGCAGAAAAATGCCGCCCGAATAGGCAGTCACCCTAACACATTGCGTCAGCTAGCAGTAAAACAACACTATTGATAAATGTAGAAAAAAAAGAAAAAAGATCGACAGAAACTGGCTAGGGTGCCTCGATAAACGCGCCTCCGTCCAGGGTGGAGACATCTCCGTCGGCGCCGCCATCTTGGTTCAAGTGCATGCCGATGCGCTATTGCGGGCGGGCTAATTCTAGCCTAGGATGCGCTTACGTAGGCTTGCGTCATGCAACTTCCATTTTGCGTTATATTTTCCAACTCAGACGCGCGTCTCAGTCTTTTTACTCATACAAATAAAGAATAAATGAGCGAATGCGACGCAAACATTATGACAAGCGAGCACACGAACTTTAGGTTCTCACGTCTTTTTTTTTTTTATTGCCACACTTCCTTTTTGCTAAAGCGAATGCAGCAATTTTTGAGTGGCAACCCTTATGTGTACTGATCGAGATATGAAGTAGCACGTAATGGCAGAATATTATACATTTTAGCGACTTTGCGACGGGTTAAATGGAGCAGCTGTTCTACCATTAGGAGGTGCTTATTGCAGAGCTCGGTTTGTATATCATGCACTTGTTCAGTAATTTATTATACTATATATGTTTACTGTAGTCCGTTGCAACTCAATAAGGTAAGGTGAAGAAGAAGAAGGCCGGGGAAGAGGAAGCAGACGAAACGCTGGAGAGGAAAAGAGGAAATTTCCTCCTCTCACTAGCGTTCCGCCTGCTTTCTCCTCGCCAGCCTTCCTTTCCCTCGCCCTGCCTTCTTGAGTTGCAACTGACTATAGCACATGCCACGTTACAGGAAAAAGACACAAATACCTTAACTCAGTATACAAGATTTATTTCTGCAAAAGCGAAAAGCTGCATCTCACTGCAGGTTGGTACCGGCGACCGTTTTACTACCATAACCATCATCTGACTCTTCCGGCTGACTTAGCCAATGCAAGTAAATGCGCAGTCGCATTACGACAAAACGCTCCAACAACCTGCGCATTAGATCTGGATGTTTGCTGCGCTCAACACGGGGAACAGGAACAGATTGCTCAAGAGGTCGTCTCGCGGTCTTCATTGGGCTCTTCAAAAGACAAATGTCCTCTTCTTCTGAGAACGCTTTAAATACCCCCTCACAACAAGAAACCAAGTTGAAGACTTCCAGGCTGACGTAAGTGAGGTGTTTTCCACCTTGAACATATTCTTTCATAAGCACAAGAGCATGCTCCTCGGAAGCCTCTTCTGCAGTGAGCATTTGTGTGCAGACACGGCACGACTGTACAGCGGAGCATAGGTTTAACCAAAAACCCTGCCAAATGAGCAACAATGTCGGACTCGGCTCTAGAGAGTGGTTCCACTTCTATAATCTCATCCTCTCCTGGAGGTTCCTCAACATCCTGCTGCACTTCTTTGATTTCTGCGGAGAGGAAATCTGCCAGGTAGGTGCTGTCGTCAATGTCGTAGCCTGAATTTTTGGGGACTTTGATGAACTGGCTTATTGTCACAATTTCGAGTGCATTTTTCACGTCATACGCGTTTGGCACTGGAGAAATCATTCTGACAACTGAAAACAGGTTCTCAAGACAGTCTTGAGATAACCGTCCTGACAGCACAAAATTGTAGCCACACACTTTCAAAAGAACACCGTGCAATTGCAACACTACAGTTGTCGACATTAGTACCCCTGCCTGGCATGGCTTCCGTACTTTCTTCACTCCAATCCCCAAGCTCTCAACAACAAAAATACTGAGCTTCAGAGTTGAAATGGCCTCCTCATACTTGCTCTCATTCGCAAAACTCAAAGCAACGACAGGATGGCGAGAGGTCATTAGGGTGCACCATTTAAACACCAGTTCGAAAAACCAGGCAGTTTCTTCGGCCTCAACTGGCAGATTGTTCTGTTGGATAAAATACCGAATGGCCGAGGGAGCTTCCCTGAATAGCTGCACCGCTGTTCCGACTTTCATTTTCGTGAAATGGCCATTTGACACATGAGCACTGTTTAAGTTGGGTGCCACACGCAGCTGCTCAGTGTCCAACTTTAGCACCATTTCCACATGCTCTATTGAGACTTCGCTGCTTGGTAAATTGAACTTGGAGACTACCTAGTCACTTAGGTGCATTACGTCTTTTCGTACGAGGTGCCATCTTATATTTTTCAACACATGTGTTGGGTCTGCCATGAACAACGGCTTACCATCATCACAGGGATGCGGCACACTGCATACGGTCACAGAACTGCGGGAACTGGAGAGGTTCAGGGATCTCCACATGGCACTGTTAGAACTGCCTATATCACACGTCACACAGAGCACACGCAGTGAAATGTCCGCACAGAGCTTGATTAAGTCAAAAACAAACTTCTTCAGCTCGTCTCCGTTGATATATGCGCCCGTGTAGGGGTATGCTATGACGTGCTTCCAGCGCGAGTTGATTCCTCCCACCATAAAAACGAGAGCATGGTTTGCACGATGGTCACTCTTGAGCAGCGTCGTTTTGCCAAGCAAAGTGTCATTGCTACGGTCCAACACAACGCCTTTTCAAATTTCCATTTCATCAAGAAAGAGGACGCAATTTTTTTAATGTCTGACATCGCAGCGACTTTTGTTTCCATCACACGCAATATTCCAGTTAGCACACCGGGCTGAAATGACAGGTGTTGCAGTCTCCTGCACAGCGTCCTTCTCGTAGGGAGGGGGTTGCCCTGCTCAAGTAGAAGGTCATACCCCGTGGAGCCACAGGCAAACTTGAGCTGTAGTCCCTTCCGTATGATGTCAGCACTCCAAGCACAGCCTCTTCTGTTCAGTTTTTTCAAAACACGTTTTTGGTCCTCGTTTAGAAATGTCAAATGTCTGGTCAAGGTGGAAAATTGTGTTTCTAGCTGCCTTGTTTTTCTTAAAGCTCTCTTTAACTTCTTCTTTGCAGCTGACAGGCTTTCTTCTAACTCGCAGTTTTTCCTTTTTGTGTCTTGCGAAGTTTTCTGCACTTCACCTGTATGCACTGTCACGATATCAACTGTATTGTCCAGGCGGTCGTGCACATTTTGTTCTGAAATGGGGTTTGCCTGAGTGTCCTCCGTGCCAGAGCCTTCTTGGTCCGAGACTCCTGCCATCAGAATTTGACGAAGGACCTGCAGTGGTGGCACCTCCACGATCAGCCGGAGGAGCTCGAGGTGCGGGGCGCTTTCATCGCTTCGGCTACGCTGCGCAGAAAAGGGAGCGACAGCACAGATCTAAACACAAAATAAAATTGTACGTAAACGAGTGAGGCACAGACAGTAATAGTACCTCATATAGTATTAGTAACACTTACGTCTGAAATCAAACAACGTAGGTACAGCTGTCCGCTTGAGAAGTCGCCGCCCATGCATCTTGTCGGTTCACCTCGTACTGGTCTTCTTCGAAGTGGCGCTGAAATAAACAAGAAATGAGATTGTTATTTATGTGCAGATTGGAAGGCACAGACGTGAGTGTAAACAAAAATTGAAGAAAATATTTGCATAATATCTCACGTCAAAACAATCTTGAATATATTTTCAAAATGTTACCTAAAATGCGCTTTATTTTATTTAATTTTCCGACCTTGCACGAAGGGAGCGATGTAAGTACTAATCAAACAGGCACAAGGTCATGTCATTTCGTCAAGCACGTCGAGCTGTGCGACATGACCATGAAATATATCACACGCCGATTACCGAGATATGTCGCGATTTTTGCATTCGCCAGTATCGTCTCGAAAACATATTATTGATCATGCTTGAGATTCACCATCAACTATTATTTTCCCGGACATACAAAAAGAATCCGACTAAAAAACGAAAAATTGGTGGCCAGTCGCGAATCAAGGCTATCGATCGAAAGGCGAAGATAACATACAGTCACTGAACTACAGAAACTTGGTGTACGCGCACGCGACAATATTCCGCGCTTATCAGATCGTTTCAGGCTCTTTGAATAGTAAAATAAGCACAAAAAGTTATCACGCAGTTGTGCACGAGCGAGAAACTCGCACGCTAAGGAGCCACCGCCTCAACCTATTTTAATCGGGGAAGTCTAATTAGTAAATATGCCCTTACGGCAGAAAAGGGGTATCGATATAGGTATTACCATTAAAACTCGGGATGCGGTGCTTTAGAGAATCAATTCCTTACGTCAGAACTCCGATTGATCGCTCGACCCGACCGGTGAGATAAAGCGAGGGCTGATTTTGAGGCGAGCAACTCCGATCATGAAGCAATCGATCGGAGCTGCTAAGACAATTTCTGGATACTGCCTAATATCGTAATAAAGTGGTCGTGCGTTTGTAACTTACCTCGCAGATCCTCGACGTGTGACTTGCCTTCCAGCGATCGCGCTTAACGCAGGACTTCCATTTTCTTCTTCGCGCCTTTTCTCGGGGAAAGCGGAAGCACCGAACTCCCTTTGGCGACGAAGCGGCACACAGCGGTACAGAACAGCCGGTCATGCTTGTGCTTGGACGACTGCTGTTGAGATCAGTAAGACCCACCGATCACTATGAGATCAGTGGTAAGACCAGAAAGACTTCTTCACGCACAGCCCGGCCCACGGTGAAAGATAGTCACGCAGCACGTCCAACCGCACGCACCGCACGCATACAGCGCATACTCCGTCGTTTGAACCAAGATGGCATCGTGGCGCGGGTCAAAGGATGTCCTCACCCTGCAAGGCGGCGCTGACGTCGAGGCACCCTAAACCTGGCCGCGACGGTCTTCCCGCTCGGCGTCAGTCCGGGCAGCGGTGGGACAGACGACTCATTGGCGGTTTCCAGCGAGCAACAGAAGCGCTGCGGGGTGCTCTCCTGGGAAGCAGACAGTGCAGCCCGGCCGCGGGCATACTGCCTGGAACGGCATCTTCGCCCTCGCCCGCGCAGTGAGTGCCGCGGCCGCGCAAGGTACAACCAGCTGGCTGACCTCGTTTTGTTTGGGTATGGTTTTGTTTTATGCATTTGATTTTGTATTGTAATTCAGCATGACCGCAACTTCGGGATGTTCTGTGTGTTCCAAGGCCCTTCCGAGGGACGGCAGGGTCATGAGGTGCGTTTCCTGCTCGGCCTCCTTTCACATTGGGAAAGCATGCTCGGAGATTGCGGAGGGAACATTTACGAGCCTGGGCGAGGCAAAACGGGGGGCATGGCAATGTCGTTCTTGTCGTGCTGCAGGAAGGGCAACGCCGGGTACGCCAAATGTGCGGAAATCCGCTGTGGTAGGTGGTGGCGCATCGGCGTCACAGCTCTCTTACATTTTGGAAGCTGATGAGGGCTAGCATAGTCGAGGAGTTGAAAGAGACGATCAGGGGAGTCCAGACCTCAATGGAGTTTTTCTCTGCCCAGTATGACACGCTTTTGGCGGCGGTCACGGCTAATGACCAGGTCATTAATGAGGTCAGGGCTGAGGTGACAGAGCTGAGAGGTCATATGCATGAGCAGGCCAAAGAGATCCAAGCTCTCAAAGAAGAGCTTAATGCCAACGAGCAGTACAGCCGCCTCCCCATTCTAGAGATTCACTGCCTGCCTCAGCGACCTCAAGAACAGCTCGGGGAAATCATTGCGGACATTGTGCGGAACGCGGGCATCTCAGACTTCCAGCCGTCCGAGGTGGTTTCCGTACGCCGCCTCCCGAGCGGAAAAAACGGGACCCCCCCCCCAATTTTGGTCAGGTTCCAATCGGTTGGCGGAAAAAAAAAAGTGGATGGCAGCACGCGGTGGGTTGCGCGCACTAAGCCAGGGGTCAACGCTGCCGCGTCTGTTTTTCAATGATAACCTCACTAGGCTCAACCGAGAGCTCTTCTGGATGACCCGTTCCCGCTCCAGAGAAATGAACTTTAAATTTGTGTGGGTGAAGGACGGCAACATCTTGCGAAGAGAGACGAGAAAGACCGTCCCATCCGAATCTACCGGTATACGCTGACCTGGAAAAAATAATGTAACTTGATGGCTTCGTCTCAGTTTTATTTTTCTAGGCTATCGAATTTTTCGAGCCTTAAGAGTAATTTCGCACTTAGCGACGGCATCACATATACTGTGGTACAAGTAAATATTCGCAGCATTAGAAAATATTGGGACCAGTTCTGTTTTTTAATAAGAGATGTCATCGCCGACGTTGATGTGTTTGTACTATCGGAAATCAACGCTCATGAGGAATCAACTCAATGTTGTCATCTCGATGGTTTTAACCAATTTTGTTACGCGACACGGCAGAAGAGGGGGCGGTATAGCCGTATTTGTGAAGAATGGGTGGTACGCAGAAGGTCGGGATCTCACGTTCGAAGGAGCCGAATAGTTAGCTCTAAAAATAACAAACTCACAATGCAGTTTCTTTCTGCTTGCTTTGTACAGACCGCCATCTGAAAGCATTGTCAGCTTTATTCGGGAGCTCCGAACGGCACTCGAGGGCCTGGAGGCTGAACGCTGTTTATGCGTTACGGGAGATATTAACATTGATACGCTGGCGCTTTCTAAAAGCCACGTGGTGGATTACTTAAATTTGCTTGCGGAACTCGCAGTTGACTACCTGATTGACTCGGCCTCAAGAGAGGAGCATCTTTTGAACAGGTTGGTGTCAACCTGTACAGATCATTTGAACATAAGAGCGCCTGACACTTTAATCAAATCATTTGTGATTGGCCAGAAATCGGTGAACCATTTCTTTGTTTCGTGTCGTTCTGTTTTTGAGGAGAATCTGCCGGAGCGCTCCCAACCCCGACGAACAATCACTATAGTTGACTCGAAACGTTATGATGAACTCATCACGCGTTACCGCTGGGAAGATCTTGTTGGCTCGTGAAGTAAATCTGAACTTTATGACAGGTTTAATGAAGTTATAAATTCTTTAAAGCTGAATTGCATGAAAGAGGTGAGAGTTCGAAAAAGAAAACCTGACCTTCTGTGGTTGGATGCTCACATTTTGGCAGCAGTTAAGCAAAAGGAGCTGGCATGGGCTCGCAGCAGGAATAGTCCACAGAGTAAACAGCTAAGACAAGACTTTAAGATAGCCAGAAACCGCGCAAACGCCATGTTGCGCTCGGCTAAAAGAAGACATTACAAGAATAAATTTCTTCAGTCATCTCGTGACTTTGCCAAGACCTGGAGTTTTATAAACGAACTCCGCGGGATTCCTGTACGGGCAACCTCCGAATTGGAGATCTGTTTTGGACGCGATGCATTTTCACTTGCAAACGACTTTAATCCTTATTTCACTTTGTTTACGGGAGTTGTCAAAGACCGGGAGGAAAGAACCCTAACCTTGAAGAGAAGCGTAGCTCCTTCTGCTTTCCTTCCGTGCTTGGACAGGCAGGAGTTGCATTCTTTAATGTCTGGCCTCAGCTCCAACAAACCCGCTGGTGGCGACAACATTGGAATGGGTGAGCTCCGAAGAAACTTTGACGCCTTGTGTAATGTGCTACTCATTATTCTAAACGAAATACTAACTTCTGGTTGCATACCGGTCAACCTGAAGACTGCAGCGGTTAAGCCGTTATTCAAGGGTGGGACTAGAGGAAAATTTGAAAGTTATCGTCCATTATCAATCTTGCCTTCATTGTCTAAAATTTTGGAGAAGCATCTGTTCAACGTTATGAGCTCAATTTTTGAGAAGCATAACCTTATGTCATCCTGCCAATACGGTTTCGTCAATGGTCGCGGCACACAGCCTCTACTGGAAAAGCTATCGGACGTGTTGAACGCCAGTTTTGGCAATAATAAAATGTCTGTGCTCGATTTCTTGATGTATCTAAGGCGTTCGACAAAGTTAGTCAAAACATACTGCTTCAAAAACTGAATCTTTATGGTTTCAGAGGTTAATTTCTTTCACTTTTTACTAAATGTTTAACTAACCGGTCCCAGATGACTTTGGTTAGCGACAGAAAAAGTTCTAGGGCTTGGCTGAAAGTGGGAGTGCCGCAGGGTTCTATTTGTCACCTCTATTATTTAACATTTATGTTCTCGACGAGCAATCTTGTATTCAGAACTGTACCCTTTATCAGTACGCAGATGACACCCTGCTTTTATCTCGCCATATGCAATATAGTACCGCGATAGATATGCTACAGGATGACGCTATACACCTGTTGGATTGGTTTGCGTCAAACCTTATTAATATCAACTGCTCAAAAACAAAACATGTCTGTTTTTCAAACGCGCTGAGGAGTGTTTGCCTAGATAGGCCCTTGATTTTGCATACGTCATGTTGTATCAATCGTATATGTGTTCCTGTTGAATATGTTTGTGATGTTAAGTACATGGGAATTGTGTTCGATTCTGATTTATCCTGGAACACGCAGATGGCAAATATTTGCAAAAGAAGGAGAAGAGTATCCTGTCTATTGTATTCTATTAAAGTGCTTGTCCCGATGTCAATGCGGATACTTATTATGCAGACACTGGGATACGGTATTTTAAGGTATGGCATTACTTTATTTGGAAACTGTCCTAGGCGATGGCATACCAGGATTGATGGTATCTTGAAAGGTATACTGAGTAGTGTAGCTTACAACTCGGAGTTGCTTGCAGAGGACAACTTGTTTAAAGCGCGAAGCACATGTACGACGAAACCGTCCGATCCGACGTCCGATCAGGCAATACGACGGTCGGAGGCGAGAGTTTTCAACGCTCTCCGGTGCTCGCCACCGGAGAGCGTTGAATCGGACGGTTTCGTCCGATTCAACGCTCGTCGAATCGGACGGTTTTGTCGTACATGTGTTTCGCGCTTTAATCGTTTCAGTTGCCTAATTTTGAGACTCTGTTCAAGCACACCATTATCACCAGGCACTACTGGGACAGTTCCTTTAAGAATCCCAAGTATGTGTCTAGGTCTTTCAGGAACGGTTTGAAGTGCCCAGAAGAAGAACGCATTATGGAGAAAGCGTAAGATATTTTTATGTACCAAAGATATTTAATGAGCTTCACGAAGACTTACATAACATAGAGTCGGTGCGAAAATTAAAGAAAGCTCTGAAGTGTGTTTGCTAAAAGACATCTCAAGACCGATCGAGAAAAAAAATCGGATGTTTTGCGTATCCCTGCATTTATTTAATTTATTTATTATTTTATTTTCTTTTACGTGCCCCAAAACAACCATGCAGGTCTCCTCTTTGGTGCATTAAATTTGATGGTAATGCTGTGCCACACAGTGTGAGTGATCATAGTAAATTACCTTTTTTTTATTTAAGTGACCCCGGAAACAAATTTTGTAAGCATTTTCTTTTTTTTTTCTGTTTCACTTCTCGAGCAGCATGCTCATCAAGGTGGTGTTCATCATACAAGCCCTAGATGGCTTGTATGATGATATGATATGACATGTATGATACAAGCCGTAGATGGCTTGTATTATTATTATTATAATTATTATTATTATTATTATTATTATTATTATTATTATTATTATTATTATTATTATTATTATTATTATTATTATTATTATTATTATTATTATTACATTAATTCACGTTCTGGGAGGCATATCGAGTCGAAGATTGTCCTGGATAATCACGAGAGCGATTTGAAGTCCGTGCCTGAGTTATTTGCTGAGCATTTTAGGTCCGTCTACAGGGATAGTACGCAGCGTTCTGCACCTGCGCTGCCTCACTTAGATGGGTTTGGTGATTTGTTGAGTTGCATTAATGTCGATGAGGAGTGCGTCCGGTCCTGTATTAAGAAAATGAGAGCAACATTATCAGTAGGGCCCGACGGCATTCCCTCGGCGATTCTCAAAACTTATCACGACATATTCACGCCGGTACTGTGCTCTATATTTAACAACTCGTTAAGGTTGGGAACCTTTCCTGAAACGTGGAAAGTCGCTGCTGTCGTTCCGGTCTTAAAGTCGGGGAAAAAAGGTGATATTTGTAACTATAGACCGATTTCTCTTCTCTCTCCATTTTCTAAGCTCTTTGAAATGGTCGTCCATCAATTCCTCTCTTTCAAATTTCGAAACTTAGTAATTCCCAATCAGCATGGTTTTATGAGCGGGAGATCAACTACTACTAATCTTGTTAGCTTTATGTCTGCCGCTTCTCGTGTGATATGTAACAGAGGTCAGTTAGACGTTGTCTACTTTGACTTAAGTAAAGCTTTTGACGTAGTCAATCACATTATTCTTTTATCCAAACTTTCCTCCTATGGAGTATGTGGCTCAGTACACGACTGGTTCAAAAGTTACTTGTCCGAGAGAGAGGCGTATGTCCGGGTCAACAACATGAACTCTTCGTTATACAGGACTCGCTCTGGCGTTCCTCAGGGATCTGTTTTAGGACCCCTTCTGTTCACAATTTTCGTAAATGACGTCTCTTTTGCTGTTTTAAATTCGTCATTCCTGCAATATGCTGATGATATAAAAATTTATCGAGAAATAGTTACTGAACATGATTGTGCTAAGCTACAGGAAGATGCAAGTTCTTTCTACCGATGGTGCTCTGAAAACGACCTTTTCTTGAACCCGTCCAAAACCAAGGTCATGACGCTCTCTCGGAAAACTCACAATATCTCTTTTGCATATAATATTCAAGGAGAGACTTTGTCTCGAGTACGTGTAATGAAAGATCTCGGAGTCATGGTTGATTCTGGCTTGCGTTTCTCTGATCACGTTGGTAGGCTGGTTAACTCGTCATTGCGAATGTTGGGTGTTGCCTCTCGCTTAACCAGGGAGTTCGAAAACCCGACTGCTTTTATCACATTATACTGTTCGCTATCCAGGTCGCAGTTAGAATACGCCTCACCTGTTTGGAATGGAATTTCTAAAAGTCACTCCTTGGAGATCGAACGTGTTCAAAAAAAGTTTGTTTCTATCTTTAAACATCGCTACATAAAGGAAGATGTTCACTGTTTAACATATGAGTCTGCGTTAGAGCGTGTTGGTTTGCTTAGCTTGCACCGGCGTCGGGAGAACGCGGACTTACTATTTTTGTTTAAAACGCTGCATGGACTTATCAATTCTCCGAGCCTGTTATTTGAACTGTGCCTTAGGGTCCCACGTGTACCTACTCGTCTTCAGTCATCTTTTTATGTTTCTAGAACGTTTAGTCCGGTGAACCCAATTGTAAGAATGGCACAGCGTTTGAATCATTACTCTGAAAAACTTGATATTTTCCACCCTTGCTACAGGACGTTTGTCCTTTCTACTAAAAACTTGCCCGTGCTGGATGAGCATTGCTGAACGGCTCTCTTATGTCTGAATTTCGTCATCTCCATGGCGTGCTCTCTGGTTGTGCACTTGTTGTCCTACGTTCTTGTGTTCCGTGTCTACTTTCTGGTGGTGCACTTGTTGTCCTACGTTCTTGTGTTCCGTGCCTCGTTTTTTATGTTATTCTACTAATTACTCGCGCACTGCCTAGTATTGTGCTTAAATATGTATCTTCTTTTCTGCGGAGATGTATATAATATATTTTTTTATCCACCAGTGTACCAGCACCAAGACCTCAGGGTTGTTCCTGGGCACTGTATAATAAAGATTGATTGATTGATTGATTGATTGATTGATTGATTATTATTATTATTATTATATTCAGGAAGATAGAAAACTACACGTCATATTTATACAGTGGCTATGTGGGAATAAAGAAGCAAGTGTAGCCGAGCGGTCGGTGTTCGTTGTGTCTCGAGGCGCGTGTGTATTACGCGCCGAGAACATAAACTTTTATTTATTTTATCTGTTCAGATGACTGAGTATGGCTTGGCCACTACATAAATGCACATTCCCCCCTTTCTCGTTTGGGAGAATAAAGGGTGGATTTGATTAATCCTGCAATCAAACTTTTCCTTTTTGATGGATTTCGTTTAAGGGTGAGGGTTCTAGGTGTGCTGGTTTGAGAGACTGTAGGCACACTGCGTACTCTTTTCCGTTGACATGGACAATAAACGTGTCTGATATTCGCTGTATCACTCTGAATGGTCCTTGGTAATGTGGACGTAGAGGTTTCTTGTGTCTTCAAATCCTTTGTCACGTAAGGTGATTTCGTTCGACCGGCCCGATTTGACTGGGCTGAAAGTTCTCGAAGATCTTTCGCAGAGTCTCAACATATTGTTAAGGTCTTGTTGAAGTTGTAGTGTCGGAAGTCCGATTGTAACTTGAGCGGGGTTCCATAAACGAGCTCGGCGTTGGAAGATCGAAGGTCTTCTTTGAGGGCCGTGATTTGCCATGAAGCACAAGGGTTACTTAAAGAACCCACTGGTTCGAATTTTCACGTGCTGTAAGGGCCGATATTAGATGGCGGTGAAAGCGTCCCACAAGAACATTGAATTGCGGATGGTAAGCTGAGGTTCTCAGTCTGGTCGTCCCAAGAATACGGTTGAGCTTTGTAAAGAGCCAAGACTCGAATTGTTGTCCACGGTCTGTGACGATCTTGGAAGAGTACCCGAATCTGTATACCCAGGTGAGATAAAGGCGGTGGCGACAGTAGAGGCAGTGATGTCAGGTCATGGTGTCGCCCCTGGCCACCTTGTAAAACGGTCGAGGCAGGTGAGGAAGTACCGGTGTCCCTCCTATGATCAAAGGGGCCTTGCCAGATCAAGGTGAACTTTGTCAAACCGTGTATCAGGTTGGAGGGAGGTCCTGGTCGGGGGCACAGCGTTCCGAAGTACAGTGCTCGTCAAACTTATACGGAACACTTGGGAATTATTGAATGTAAAAAAAAGATACAATATGAGAGAACTGCGCATATTTATGTGAACTGAATGTATGCTACGGACATAGTGGGACACAAAGAGAAATATCTTAGGGCTAACGCCCGCAATGCACGCATACAGAGAAAGAAATACAAAAGAAAAAAACAAGCCAAGAGTAGGCTTAGCATGTGTTCCAGATAAATTTTCTGAGCATTGTACCTTGACCTGCTCACAGGAAATGCAGGCGCGTTCACAATCCCGGACGTCTGTCTTGATGGGGGGCCACATGTTCGGGTAACACAAAACCTCGTCATGAGCTTTTGTGTTACCCGAACGGCCGGGTGTGACAAGCTGTGTGTGGTGTCAAAGGTTTTCGACGCGGAGGAGCAGAAATGAACGGCCGCGGCTTTCCAGTTTTCATGTCGTATGCGACTATGATGTATACTGGAAAGGTGACGCCCTGGAGTTGCAGAAAAGATGACTGTGTGCATGTGGCTTGGCCACTAGAGCTCGAATGAGCAAAAGCACTAAAATGACTTTGACAATGACAAACACAAAGCATCCGAAGCTTGGGCACTGTCAACGCATTTAGCTTTGGCACGGAATCTCGTTTGCTACTATTTAAACAGAGCAGAATTTTAGTGAAGAATGGTAACTACTAACTTGTATTAATATTTATACAAACTCTCGGAACTATAGGAATAAGTCTTGCTAGAAGACTATTCATTTTGGTTTTAAATAAATCTGATCTAGATAAAACTTCTACGCTTCTTATGTGGATCTAAAATAGGAATTGGCAATAAAATGGTCGAAAACAAATTTAAACTTACGCTATACTGACTCATATCACCTTTATTGCAATCATAACTAACCTTTAAAATGAGGGGCTTCACGACTGTGGTCGGACTTGAATTGAAACGGAGGGTATGCAGCTAGAAATTGAGAGAGAGGAGGAGACGAGAGGGCGCGGGGTGTCAGAAATTTCATCTCTCGTTAGAATGATCAGTAAGTAGACTCCAAGGAAGCCGCCTTTGTCTCCCCTGCACTGTCCGAAATTCAAACGCCGGACGCCGGAGTTCCGCGTTCGAACGCCTTCGACGAGTGCAGTGGAGACGAATGCGGCTATAGGCCGTTTTACTGAAAGAGAGCGAGAGAGAAAAGGGGAAAGGGCTACTGGCGCTTTCCCCCTTGCTGGTTGTGAAGAAAGAGCGAAAGTCTCGGATGAGGGGCTTGACCGGTGTTGGGTGTCTGTAGTGCCCGAACTTCGTTCGCTCTTTCTTCTCTATTTTAAACTCACAAACTTCATTAGAGCCACGGGCTTCGACGGCGACAGTCCCCCGGTCATCGGGACACCATTGCTCGGCCATAGGGTGCACGAATAAGGACAGAAAGCGTCGAATACTGTCCGAGGACCTATGTAGCTTGCGAGAAATCCGGCAAGGCGAGAGCGGCTATTGCGTTCGTAAACCGAAAAGACGTTTCCTCAATGCCACCCTCTCGAGTGTGCTCGGAAGATTTTGTGATTAAAGCGCGCACCGGACGCTGTATCACCGATGAACATGGGGTAATTAAACTTGAGGAAGAAAACGAGAAGGGACGGACAAAACACAAACTTCCTGCAATGGAAGTTTGTGTTTTGTCCGTCCCTTCTCGTTTTCTTCCTCAAGTTTAATTATCCTTACCAACCCGCTCGTTCTGTCCCAACATGGGGTACACTCGCCTTGTGCGTGCGAGCTTTCTCCTGATAATTGCTGTTTCAGCTTGTGAAATTCTGGAACTGAATTTATCTTAATAGTGATCATTTGCAGTGGTGACTGACTCGATTTTATCATGTACAACACTTTGTTGAAGGCTCATTTCCGCCGCCGGGTGAGGCTGGAAATTGTTGAAAAGTTAGTTCTATCGGTCTTTCTGAATCGCGATCTCCTGCGCGATACCAGAGAGCCGGCAAACACGCTCCTTGGAGTGCCGCTGGTGAGTTGTTTCCGTTGATTGGGTGCTTTGAAGCGCTGGATAGTCGCTGCAGGGTACGTCTCGTCTGTTGCGATCTGCGTTTTCGAGCCCAGTGTGGACGTTTCTTTCTTCGAGTCATGGCATCCGCCAGTACGGCGACGGGGGGAACAGCGGCAGCGAACGTGTCAGTGATAGAAATTGAAGGCGAGTATTCAAAATATTGCATCAAATAGTAAAATAATTCGTGGCTGCTTTAAGCTTTCTGCGGTTCGATATAAGTACATCTAGAACGTCTTCGTCGTTCATTCACAAGGAAATATAAGAACACTGACGCGCAAGATAAATGCAGCACAGCAAAACGATCGGTGGTAGCTCCGGGTGTTTACAAAAGTCAATTGAGGTTCACGTGTCGTGTATCGTTTATTGATTACTCAACACGGCTACGTTGAAATAGGACCACTGCGAGCAAAAATTGATAAATGGTTCATCATTTCCAGTCATGCGGAAGGCGATGGAGCTTAAAACATTGCAGCCGCACTCGCCTTGCCGGATTCCATGCAAGCTACATGGTCCTCGGACAATATTTGACGCTTTCTGACGTTATTCGTGCACCCTATGACCGAGCAATGGTGTCCCGATGACCGGGGGACTGTCGCCATCGAAGACCATGGCTCTAATTAAGTTTGTGGTTTTGCAACAGAGAAGAAATCGCGAACAAAGTTCGGGCGCTGCATGCACCCAACACCAGCCACGCCCTCTCACCCGGGACTTTCACTCTTTGTACACAACTAGCAAGGGGGAAAGCACCGGCAGCCCTTTCTCATTTTCTCTCCCGCTCTCAAAATGGCGCTACCCACGATAAAACGGTCAATAGACCCACACGCTGTTTACAAACAAGCCCACGTTTGCCCACACCAGGTGTGGGCACTGCGCGTGCGCAGAAACTAAATTCGCGTGAAGTGAATCGTCTGCGCATGCGCAGTGCCGTCGACAGCGCCACCGCAGCTGCGTGACGTCAGGGCCGCGTGTCGGTCTATAGCTTGGAGCCTACCCATTAATCGTTCCAACCAGAGCTCGGTGTTTTGACGTCCCCGCGCGCTCTCGTTTCCTCCTCTCCCTCAGTGTCTGCCCGCGTAGTCTGCGGGAGTCTCTCAGCGTGTGCAGTTTGCTCCCGGATGAAGAAGCGTAGCTCCGAGCATAGCCTCCTATATACTGACAAAGCCTGGCAGGTCACCACGAGGAGCAGCCGCCGAAATGGAAAAGGTGGAGCGGCAGACAACAAATCAGAGGACAGCCACGTGATTGGCACCCCGCTGCGGCAAGACGCCGAAACACACTTCTCCCGAGCGAACAAGTGTGTTTCGCACTCTAAAAAAAGCCCGTGAGTCTCCTTTGCCGCACAACACTCGGAGAGCCAATCACCGCAACTTACGGAGGCAGCTCAGCGAATGACGATGCCGAAACATGTGTTTAGACCAAAAAACGCAGTCTGAGTTGTGACATTAAGCAATGTAAGCGTGACGTGTAAAATGTTGTAACTGAATTTATCTTAATATTGATAATTTGCAGTGGTGACTGACTCAATTTTATCATCTACAAAACTTAGTTGAAGGTTCATTTCCGCCGCCGGGTGAGGCTGGAAATTGTTGAAAAGTTAGTTCTATCGGTCCTTCTGAATCGCGATTTCCTGCGCGATACCAGAGAACCGGCAAAAGCGCTCCTTGGAGTGCCGCTGTTGAGTTGTTTCCGTTGATTGGGCGCTTTGAAGCGATGGATAGTCGCTGCAGGGTACGTCTCGTGTGTTGCGATCTGCGTTTTCGAACCCAGTGTGCACGTTTCTTGCTTCGAGTCATGGCATCCGCCAGTGCGGCGACGGGGGGAACAGCGGCAGCGAACGTGCCAGCGAAATAAAAATTGGTGAGTACTCAAAATATTGCATTAAATAGTAAAATAATTCGTGGCTGTTTTGAGGCTTTCTGCGGTTCGATATAAGTACATCTAGAACGTCTTCGTCGTTCATCCACCAGGAAATATAAGAACACGGACACGCAAGATAAAACGCAGTCTGTGTTGTGACATTAAGCAATGCAAGCGTGACGTTTTGCATTGCTTAATGTCACAACTCAGACTGCGTTTTTTTTGTCTAAACATATGTTTCGGCATCGTCATTCGCTGAGCTGCGTCCGTAAGTTCCGGTGATTGGCTCTCCGAGTGTTGTGCGGAAAAGAAGACGCACGGACTTTTTTTAGAGTGCGGGTCCTCGCCGCACCAAAAAGCTCTGCGCTGACGTCCAGGTTCCCCGAGAAATGGCTCTTTGATGCTCTGTGCTACCAGATCCTCGCGCTCCAGATCAACGACCGGGCACTCTATGGTTCCGTCGTCAAACTGCCAGGCTTTGTGAGTATAGAGGAGGCTATGCTCCCAGTCACGTGGACCTCCCGACATCACGGAGTGGATCGTAACGCGCAAAGGGATAGCGCAGCGGGCGTGTGACGTCACAACTTCAGACAGCAGCCAATTGTTTGCGTAAAGGGCGTGATAAGCCCGCTCTCCTCGCGATTACTTCAGCAATTACGACAAAGGGTTCTTCGCGATTCAAGATAACTAAGAATCCAAATGTGTACACGCACCCACCAAAGAATGGAAAACGTCTTATTAAAGCGCGCTCGTGACACACTCCACTCCTCAATGAATCTAAACTTCTCCATCATTTTGATAAACCCGAAGAACGCAAGAGTGTGTCGTGTCTGCAGAGCATCTGAAACCTCCCAAAGCTCCCCGCAGCCAAGCCTAGAAAATCATCCCTTACGAAAATTATCATTGAGTTTCAATTGTGTTTCTAATGTATTCTTATAGAATACATTAGAAACTCAATTGAAGTCATTGATAAATTTTGTAAGGGATAGCGTACCAATAATACACGCACGACACATTCTGTCGTCACCGCATGTCGTCTCCGCAGAATATTGATGGAAAATTTTTTCTATCAATTGAGATAAAGAAAAGATATGCACATAATAATGAAACAAAATTGCGTGACCTATAACACGACCCTTGAACTACCTCGCAGGTAGAGGCATATATGAAACCTAATTCCAAGTCATGGTTTACTCAACAAACATTAAAAAAAAACAGTATTACTTTTGTTTTTGCCGAGAACAAGCCACAGTAATTCGGTCACACCAGTATGACGAAAAACATTACGGAATAAATTATTTAAAAATAAAATTATCTTCAACATTAGTTTTAAAGATGCTTCCTTAATAATAAAGAGTGATATACTGTCTTCATACAAGGTATAAGGCTCATCGCGTTGTTGCATGAACGTTGATAAAGAGGTCGGAAAATATCATTTGTTTTTATTGCGCGTTGCGGCATGAGGAGATGAAGGTAAAGTTTAACACCAAACTGAGACTCTGGGTTAAGGACGGAGCATTTCTCGTCACTATGCATTGTGTCAAAATGAATATTGAATTGCACTTTCGCTCTTTCCGCAATGAAAAGGTCTCTTGAAGTCAAGTCACGAAGACGCTGGAAAAAAATATTCGCGTCTTTAAGTGTAAACCAAAAGATCAAAAAGATTTTTTTTTTCTGTATTTTAATCGGACGAACTTGATGATGATACGTTTTCTCGGACTGGGATTGCCATATGCGGTGGGATCTTTCTAGTTTAGAGGGGCCCAGCTGAATGCCTAATTAGTAATTTGTGCGCAAAGAACTCGATAACTTTATCTTTCGACTGCCTCCACGTTGGACGCGGTTATCTGGGCAGCCAAAGAACAACAGAGTTGTCCTGTTGCTCAGCCTATTTTCATTGTGTTCGCACTCTTGTTGAACATTCGCCAGATCGACAGACGTGCTTTGGTCAGAGAGGTATATTATCGCAGTCCACTTCATTTCCACAAAAACTAATCCTAGAAAACATGTTGTTGCACTGATATCTAGGTAGCTCTTTGTCGGCTCTCTAAAAAGACACAACCTCCACTAAACTGGCTCTCCACGCTGCTTTGATTCTCTGGAAAACAGCAAGAACATTCGTTGTAAGAACAATAATGGATTGCGGTACATTTTTTTTTTGTTCCTGCTTCTGCCGACATGAGCAAAAAGGAGCGTGAAAACCCAACATGAAACGTATGAACACTGAAAAAAAAAAAAGATCGCTGACCGTTATCTGCAAAAACTGTCGTTTCGGAGAAGGCAGAATGTATGGTTTATTAATCTTCCTTCCAGGGGGGGGGGGTAGTTGACGTTACTTGATCTGACGTCACGCGATGTGGTCATGTGACGTGACATCACCGCGTCGATTTGCGGAGTTACGTGACATCAGTTTACGCGATACCATAACCTCCCGTGACGTCAATTTTCTCGCTAAATTTAACGGGGAAATGCACGGACGGATGGACGGAATCATTTCTGGTATCACGTGGTTCCGCTTAAAACCATTTCGTATGTCTTAAACAAATAAAAAAAAGGTATAACAAGTCTAAGAAACAAAAGGTTTGCATCGCTATTTGTGTTGCGACGCCATGCCCCACCTGGTCGTCTATATGCAATGCCACCTAGAAGGCAAGGCCTACGCAGTACGTCATCGTTGGTAGACCTCCGACTCGGCCCCGGGCGGCAGACACGCTTAAGCTCCGCGTGAGTACCCGGCAAAGGGGTATTGTCACGGGTGGTGACCAAAAGAACAATAAATAAACATTTAATGTGGCGAATTTGTGCCCGAAAAAACAGAATAGAAAAAGGATAGCGTCGCAGCCGTTGATGGCGGCGAAACAGCAGGATCAAACACTGGGGCGAGACTGACTCCGCTCGCCTTGCGGAGTTTCTTATGTACCCTCGTGGGTTTCTGGATCATTCGGCGTAGAACATTCGGAACTTGATCAGACGAGAATGTTCTCGAACATACGAGAAGGCCAAGTTGAAAGAGTAAATAAAAGGACAATCCGCCGAGTGGTTACCGCGACAGTCAAGGGCGGTAACTACTCGGCCACGCAAGCGCTTGCTCGCCAACGCGCGTGGCAGTAGTACACAAGTGCGTCTTGGCGTCACGGCGCGCTATCATCGCGCTTGTTGTGAAAAAGACGTGCTTGCGGCGACGCGGAAGCAATTTTGGGCAGTACCATAGCCTCCTCTTTACTTTCAAAGCCTGGCAGTTCGACGACGGAGCCATAGAGTGCCCGGTCGCAGATTTGGTGCGCGAGGATCTAGTAGCACGGAGCATCAAAGAGCCATTTCTCGGGGAACCTGGACGTCAGCGCACAACTTTTGCAGCGGCGAGGACCCGAAACAGACTTGCTCGCTCGGGAGAAGTGTGTTTCGGCGTCTCGCCGCAGCGGGGCGCCAGTCACGTGGCTCTCCTCTCATTCGTTGTCTGCCGCTCGACCTTTTTAATTTCGGCGGTCGCATCTCGTGGCGATCTGCCAGGCTTTGTCAGTACATCGGAGGCTATGGCGGTACGATCCACTATACAGTTATTGTCATTGACAAGATGAGAAGGAAAGGGAGGCTTTTCAGTTGTCTCGCCTCCAGCCCGAGCTTCCTACATTCGACGACGCTTCGGCATCTCGTGAGCCCCGAGCGTGGACGTGCAGCCAAAGAACGAACGCGTGCTTGTGGCGAGGCGTCAGAAAAAAAAAAAAAGAAAAACGTCCTGCGATCCTCATTTTGTTAGTGACTGTATGCGGTATTATTTCACTCTTGCGATCTTGCATAGACGTCCGCCGAAACAGGAATCAGCTGACTTTCCAGGGCATGAAATTTGCCAGCAGTCGAGGTTGAGCGCGTCCTGCCTGCCGAGACCACGGGAATGGCTTAAATGTCGAAGGATACGCTGGGGTACATTCCGCGTCGGTACGTGACGCCTCCCACGATAGAAGGCGATCAAGTAGCAGATTAGCGGCCGAGGTCGTGGCAAGGGCAGAGGTCCGCAACATCTCGACAAAGAGCTTATACGTGTGTTCGCGCTCGTCCGACGCTGCGACTGTACTACGTTTACCTCTAAGCCAGGGGTCTCTGAAACCCCGGCCCGCGGAAGTCGTCCGACCGACGCGCGGCTGGTCGGGGTTCTTTCAGTGAAGCCCGGTCCGCGGCCTGCTTCCAACAGAGCCGCCGCAGCTACCGGCGCAAAAGGAAGTGCGCGAAAAGAAACAGGCTCCGCGACGCGCTCTAAATATGCGAACGAAGACACCACAAAGAACGAGAGAAACAGGAATCGAAACGCGGGTCCTCTCGCCGTGTTAATAATTGAACGCTGTCATCACCCGCATAACCATTCTTATACCCTTGTTACACGGGCACACTTAACTGCAGCTGTATACGCTAAGCCACAGTTAGCGCACAATAATTACCGACATCATTCTGCGGCTATGCAGTCAAAGCTATGGGCGAACGTGCGCTTGAGCATCTTGATCATCCATCGAAGCAGTGCACGCGCTCGTTTCACTTCTTATGAAATAGCTGTCCGAGAGTATTAGCCCCGTGCGCGACCGAAAGCGTCGCTGTGGTCGGCCTTCCACGATTGGCCGAACGCTGACTATGACGTCGGAAAGGGGATTTATCATCGACGGAAATAAGAGGAATGAAAGAACTTTAATTTTGACGGTGTTGGCAGTGTTCCTTTGAGAGCGCAATGATTTCAAGCTTCCACCATGCTAATAACAAACACCATCGAACTTGTTGTTTGCAAGGTAATGACGTCACAAGGGGGAAACACAGGAGGGCGCCACCAAAACATCTCGCCGCTAATAGTGCGGTATCTGTGGTGCCGCGTAACAGCAGTTAAAGCTGAGTTAACCGCGGTTAAGTGTGCCCGTGTAACAGTGGTATTAATCCCCCACTTCGTGCCTTTGTAACCACGGTATGCTAACATTCCTTTGCCTTCTCTCGTTTATTGGGCTAAGTGTCCTCTGTCGCAACCATTGCATATTGCCAGCCTTTGTTTTATCCTTCTCATTTCCCTTTTGCACTGCGCGAAGATGCCAAAGTACTCAATCGCTTTGATTTATACCCGGTGAGTTTTATTGGGCACGATTGTCGCCTAATGTCGAAATTAGCTGAATATTAAATTTCAAACAAGTATATCTATTCATCCACCTTAGGTGTTTTTTGATGCTTCCTCTAACATTCTTTTTTGTGTTTGATGCTCATTTAAGTTTATTTATTTAGTTCTTCCTCTTTTTTAAATACTCTTTTTTCCCGCCCCTAGAGACTGGGACAAATCCCTAGATACCTAATCCGGCCCCTTAGCCAAACAGGTTGAAGACCCCTGCTCTAAGCAGACAGCGCAACGGAAGCTATGGGCTCGGTGAGCCAGCCATGCATCCATCTTTAATCACATGTTTATGGTCCAGCCCTTATCCACGCTCAGAGAGCTGGGGCAGGTGATGAAAGGGAGGCTGTTGATCGGTCCGGCAAGCGCGTATAGCTCCCACCGCACTGTCAGCTTACGGGGCAACGGAGCATGCAGAAACACAACGGTATTGAAGGTTCGTAGCCTAGAGCCTCTCTCCCCATTCGGAGCCGTAAAAAAATAAATGCAAGCTCGTGAATAGACCTGGTAACATCTCCAGTAAACTTTTATATTTAATAAGGCGTTCGAGAGTTTCTGGCAACATACTTCACTGCATAGTTACTAAAAACACCCGGGTTTTGTTTCTAACTCTAGCGTTACCAGTATCTTCGGTATTACTGCATAATTATTTTAAAAGAACAAAAAAAAAAAAAACGCGGGTGGATAAAAATATTGCATCACTATGTCGTCTGCGCGACACCTCTTATATCAGTGTTCACTCTCCACATTCCAAGAGACGTGACAGCAAAACGTCAGAAACAAACCGTGGAAAAAGATGAAGGGTGTGCTTTTAGCCTGTTTATATGAGATATTGGGACAGTGCCGAGTACATTTATCTCGTAAAAAAGTGGTCTCTACTACACGCCATATTTCTAAATTGTGGAATAATGCGTATGCTGCTCATTTTGTCCTCACATAACAGGGGACGTCTCATTCCAAAACACCGCGGAAGTCCTGACTAAATAACTATCAGTTTCAGCCATCCGAAGAATACACACGCGAAGGAAACGCTGGGTATTGCACACACAGGCGAAACAAGTTTGATTTCAAGGTGCACGCAAACTTAAATACAATCGGGCAAACGTAATGAGTAATAACGTAAAAACCTGTGTACACGTCGCACGCGTGCCCGAAAGGGCAGGAATGCCCTTTCAAACTTCCCAGTCGCCGCAAGCGAAGGAAACAGCTTCGTGCTAGTTCCGTCGCTTCCGCCGCTTTGAGTCCGCTTCGTGCTGCCGCAGATAGCTCCTCGTCTTCGGCCCACCGTTGACGCCTTCTCTTTGCCACTTTCTCGTTAACATGGGCTTTTCACACCTAGGGAGCTTACGCGTCACTTCTCGGGCGTGATAGTCGGGGCCCTTTGCCCTTCTTATGGGGGTGCGGCCTTCCGTCTACTCTGCTCCGCGTTACCGCTGAGCAGTTACCGCTCCTTTGACGGAGAGTGAAACTTGCGTGGCGTGGCCATGTCTTTGAGAGGGGAGGGGGGGGGGGAGGGGGGGGGGGTTGACATGACACATGTACATGTGTCATGTCCAAATAAAAACCTTACTAGAATGGAAAGTTGGGCTAGTTGGTATGAATTCATATTGAAAAACAGCGCGAAAACCACACAGACAAAGAGAAGAAAACACACAGGACGAGGCGCTGACTATACTTCGTCTCACCCTAGCCACGGCCGGACTCGAAGCGCGCTCTCTTTTTCTTCTTACGGCCTTTGCAATCGCCCGGGAGTCAATGGCATTTTTTCTCCGTATGTAGTTCACTTGCTTGCCGCCAGGGGCGCAACCACCTCACCCCACTTTACCCCACTCGGAGAGTCCTTTCGAGCTGCTTTGCGCTGGTGTTCGAGCTTCGTAGGCTGTTGTTTTGACAACGGTTTATTAAACTCATTAGTGAGTTTGGGTGCGACGCCTGTGTTATGCTGTTGACTACGAGTAACAGAGGTGATCCTTTGTTCGTCTTATTGCAAGGCCAGGATGAAAGCGAACTTCATTATATAAATCCTAGGTTCCTCGCACTTCTGGACAACATTGTTGCTTTTTTTTAAGGCTGTTAAGCACCTTGCGCGTACAAATGTGCACGAAGTTATGCAACTACTCATTGCACCCTATCTTGAAGACGCGCCAATCCTAAGTTGCCCAGAGGGCATGGACAACAGTCACTCAAAGCGCTTGGCTGGTTTAATTTGCAACAAGTTCCTCAGAATACTTCTGATTAACCATGCAAAGACGGTCACGGACAGAAACGAAAAATCAGCTGCATATGTGCACAAGCCCTCGAGGAAGCACTTTAGGCTGTAATATGCACTGTGCGAAAATTGTACAGACTACTACACCCTCGTCTAGAGCAGCTGACCGACTTCATGTGCGGCCTATGAAATGATGAGGCAGACCACGGCAATAGATAGATTGGGCCTGCTTACATTTCACGAGAGTGTACGAATTATTTATCATTTAAAGTTCCTCCACGTAGAAGGGGTCGTCTCCTCCTGTTCTTGAGTTGCAGCATACGTCCTGGAGGTAAAGACGAGTGTAGTTTTTCCGCAATTGCATTCGCTGTCTTTACTTACTACTTTTTACTCCCGAATCTCTCGGAGATGTGCGTCAAATATTCACCGTTTTGGGCTCATCAGAAGCGCATTATATAGTGGCTGAGGGTCTAGACGTAAGGATCAGGTGTCAAAGGCTATCAAAATCTCGGCCGCAAGTTGCGACAGCGCTGAGATACACTGTCAGACGCACTCTGTGCAAACGGTAAAGGGTAGCCCAGGGGTTAGAGTTCCTGTATAGGCTCCCTACGGGAGCCAGAGTTGCGCGTTCACGCATGGCATGTGGATCCAGCACCTCACGTGACTGAATTCGGCGAATAGCAGCGCCGATCGTTCGAGGCGCGCGGCGGCCTCAAAAGCCTGGGAACGTACGCCGGGGCGCGTGCAACGTCTACTTTGCTGCACGACACTTAATACGGCTCCTCACGTGATCGGATCTCGGCGAATAGCGGCGAGGGCGGCACGCGGCATGTGGAATCAAACGCGCAACTCTGGCTCCCGTAGGGAGCCTATAGACGCTTTAAACACGCGTTCGACTCGCGCTATAGTGAGCCGCCATTGCCGACCTTCTCCTGTCTTACCGAGATTCCTGGCCACTGAAGCGGGCGTTGACGAGCCTCCACAAAGGCATATGCTGGGGAGAAGGACGCAGTAGCAGCTAAAGTGGCAATAACCTGTCCTGCTGTGGTAATGATGATGTGAAGCGAACGAAATAAGAGGAAACAAAAACTGAAGGTCGGTTATGGCGGCGCCCATGCACAGCTGCCTGAAAGCGTCTATACAGGAACTCTACCTGGGGTGAGGTGACAGCGCCCCCCCGCGAATTGCGGCGGGAGGTGGCGATTGCCCCATTTGCAAAGGCCGTAAGAAGAGAAAGAGAGCGCGCGCTTCCAGTCCGGCCGTGCATGGACTAACCGCGAAGGCTGTGCTAGCGCGAGCGGCCAGCCTTGACTGCCTTGACTCGAGCATATGCTGCACGAGCGCTCGTGCAGTCGCCACGGCTTCATTCAAAGCGACTAGCTCGCGCTTTTAGCACGCGCGGCTAACAATAGTCCATACTAAGGTGAGACGAAGTTTTTTTTTTTTTTATATCAACTATATATTCAGAAGACACACCGAGAAATTTACGCGAGGACTGCTTTTTTTTTTCTCTTCCACCAGTCATTCGCCATTAAGCGCGCAGCATTATAAATTATATCAAATTAAAACACACCAGCACAAGTATCAGTCATCGCGTCTTTTTCCTCCTTTCTTCTTTCTTCGATCTTCAATCTCGATCTTCTCTAGTCAACCCATGTCCAAGAAAACCATCTCACTGTCCACTAGGTTAATGGATGGTTGGCTCACGCACCCGGGTTTTCGTTTTGCTATATGGTATGCTTCTACTAACTCCCTCGATAGCTGATCTTTGTGTTTAAACAGCACGTTTGTGTCACTAAATCTTGGCTCACATCCACATTCACGGCAATGGACAGCTAAATGAGAGTACGCGCTACCTTTTAATGAACTGTGGTGTTCACGTAGACGGATGTTTAGGCAACGCCCCGTCTGACCTATATAGGAATGACCGCATGAGAAAGGTATTTCATAAACGGTCCCCTGTGCACATGACACGAACTTCATGCCATGCTTGACGTGACATCCAAAAATTTCTGGCTTACTTTTCCTGTCAGCACGCTTCTTAACCACGTTTATAATCCTGCTCAGTTTGTTACGCGCTGAAAAAATTACGTTGACCCCATGCCTCGAAGCGACTCCCTTTAACCCGTGCGAAAGACGATGGATATAAGGAATAACGGCGACGTTCTTTTTGTCGATGGTGTACGGAATCACCTTGTCACAAGCTGAAATAATAACTGAGTCAGGAAAATTATAGTTTCTGAGTCTAGCGACCTGTGCTGAGAAGCTTTCTTTCATCTTGTGAAAACAGGTTTTTGTCAACGCTGACTGTAAGCAAGAATACGCAATACCATTTTTTACGAGCTTTGAGTGTGCCGAACGATAGTCTAGTAATTCCTTTGCGAATCTGGGGTGGTGCATCCAGCACACGTGATCTTCTTTCACGTCGACTAGTATATCTAAAAACTGGATTTTGTACTCCTTAGGAGTCTCGGAGGTGAAGCGAAGTCCTAACTCTTTCTCTGCGAACGTCCTTAACACTTCACTCATTGTTCTACTAAAATCTTTTTTCTCTACGAAAACCAAGTAATCGTCTACATATCGGACAACTTGTTTGGTGTTTTTCGCTAGCCTGTGCGCAAGGGCCCTATCAACTTTACCTAGAAAAATACTGCTTAGCATAGGTGCCACTCTTGAACCTATACATACACCTGACTTTTGTACATATGCGTTATCCTGCCAATCGATAAACGTGGATTTTAGATACATAGACAAAAGCTCAAGGAACCCTTCTACTAAGACTTCAATTTTGGTCCTAAACCTCGTTTCATCGTTGCGTTCAAAAATACATTCTTTTACGCTTTTCATGAGCTCATCATGGGGCATAGAGTAATACAAATCTTTGACATCTATGCTAAATGCGCTACATCTCTCTGGATTGTTGTCTTTTGAGAATTTTATAACAGACAATGAGTTTGGAATGTTAAATGGGTCATCAATTTGCAGTGAGTTGAGGTGAGCTTGCAGATATCCTAAAACAGCCCTGAGCCAGGAATCCCGCTCCGACACTACTGTGCGAAATGGTATTTCTGGTTTATGCGTCTTTGCGGTTAAAAATACCTCTAACATAAGGTTTTTCTCTTTCTTGGCTTCCGCTAAGACCTTTCCCAGGTTTAAGCTACTTAGGGCCGGTTGCACCAACGTCGCTTACCTTAACCCAAAGCGGCTCTTTCCTAAGTCGGCTTAGCGCCCTAAACCGAGCTCGGATAAGCACGGGTTTAAATTCCGGTTGCACCAACGTTAACCCGGCTTTACAGACACGCCCCTAGCTAAACGCTGGATTTGCCTAGGGAATGTAGGGACAAACAGAGCGAACTAGGGAACGCTCAGGGGGACGAATACGATTGGCGGAGAGGAATCTCGTGATGTAAACAAACGCTTCCACCCCCCCCAAAAAACCTGCTGTGTAGCGTCGTCGGCGTCTGCTTTTCACTGTATTTCTTCGGTGAGTAACGAATTAAAGGTCTCAGTAAAGTTCTTGTTGTGGTGGGGAGAGGCGTCAGCTGTAGAAGATCCTCTCCCCGATCGCGGCTGGTGATTTCGATGGCGAGGCAGTGGCAGCGACGACGATTTGATGCTTTTTAACTATACATTTATTAACAAAGAACAAAGGGCCGGCGGACGACACACGTCCGCGACCGACCTTGGGACCTCTCCCGCTCCAACTCTCCCGACCCCGCTCCCTGGGGTCCGCCTCCGTCCCCCAAGGGGACACATTCCTACCGCGCGGCGGCGCCGCGCGCGCTCGCGGAGGGGCCATGTGTTCCCTCCCACGCACCGCCAGCCCCCCCTCCTCTCGAAGAGGGGGCCCTCTCGGCAATGCCGGCGAGCGGCCAAAAATAAACAACTATTCGAGGAAAACACACTTTCTGATCCTTACACCTCCCTTCTAAGAATATTTTTTGGGGTTATGATGCTCCAAATAATATTAAAGACCAAAAAGGATCAGAAGGGCTTAGAAACGATCAAGCGCAAATCTGGAGCTGCACACAGCAAAAAAAAAGCTCCTGTAATAATGAGCTTGCCTTCGCATACCGAAACCGAAGTAACCTGTCAAAGTTAGATCGCAAATCACCACAAAGTACAAACCGTTCCCACACAATGGAACACAGCAATAAAACAACTCCGCCGAAACGATGCGTGCTACTAACAGCAGACAGCAATAAAAATAACGACCAGTAATTACCAAAACTGTCGATCGCACGACACCAAAACATTGATCGAGGCCAACCGCTGTCCTAGCAGCAAGAACGGTGCCAGCCGGCCAAAACGGCATAAATCAAGTAAACGGAAACACAACTCGCGCATACCAGCTTCACACATGCATACGGGCACAGAAACTCGCCGAAATCAATGCAGTGCCGTTCACAGCGCATGCAAGGAAAACAAGGGACAAAGACAGCAACTCATGCGCCTCAGCGGACCCGCCAAAGTTCACTATCACGCCGGCGTAGGTGCGACCGCTTCTGCATAGCCATCGTTAGTTCACCTAACAGGTCCCCCAACAGGCCGAAATCCCTTCGCTCCCGACCTCCGAGCCCGCGGCCACCTCTCCCGTGGAAGACTGCTCCAAACTGCCGATGCACCCGTGCCGGCTCCTCCTTGAACCTTGTCTTCCGAGATGCCTTGTCCTCGGGATCGGTGTTTCGTCCAGTGAAGTCACCGACCTCGCTCGTCTCGGGAACGTCCAGGGCTCTCGCCTCCCTCCCGGGGTCAACCACCGGGCACTCGCTGATGAGGTGCCCAACCGCTTTACAGGCGAAACACTTCCGCCGCTTCTTGTCTCTGGATCGCTTCGCTCCAGCTTTCTCGGCTACCTTTGGCTTTTCAGGGACATGTTCGGGCCTGAGGCAAACCCTCTCGGTTTCTTCGAAGTGTTCAAGGCACCTGGAAAGCTCCTTCGGCTTCATCCAATTGCCACACTCCGTCAAAACCACATGCCTTGCCACCTCTGCTATCGCCATCGCCTTAATACGATCGGATATCAGAAGCTCCTTGAGCTCCTCGAATGTTCTCACCTTCCTGCTGTCCAGGTAGGCGTCCAGAAGCGTCCTGGCCCGAACAGACGCGGACCACCATGTTTCGTGTGGAAGTTTCTCAGCTTCTCCGAACAGCTCGCGGAGACGGTTAGCAGACAAACCCAGGTAATCGAACACGTGCCTCTTCAGCTCGCTAAATGAACACTGGCCCCGCGTCATGAGCCTCGCGGCCTCCACTGTGCAATCGCTCGACAAAAACTGCAAGACCAACCTGCACTCTAGTGTTTCTGGAACACGGCAAACTTTGAACATGATTTTGATATTATCAAACCAGAGAGGCAATTCCGCCGCCGCTTTCGGCATCTCAGGTATTACACCGCGCATTAATTTCAAAAATTTTAACAAATCGTCCAAATCCGTGTCCACACCAGAGTTTTGCTGAACCGCCATTTCGGTCTCGCCACTTCGCCCACACGGAACTAACCTTGGCAGTGTCCAGCACTCGCAAGTCGCAACCGTTCCTGCAATCCGCTCAGGCCCACGCTGACCTTGGAGCTGTTCGGTCGTTCCGGGCCCCCGCCGGAACAATGTCGTCACTACACCGCTTGGAGCTTGAGTCGGTCGCCCTCGCCACCACCCGCTCGCGCCTGGACGTCTCCGGACGATTTTCCGCCGCAACGCCGTTCACGTTGTCGCTCCTTCGGCGATCGGAAGCAGACACCGCCCGGATTCTCTGACGCCCGCCGCTGGTGGGAGCAGGCCTGCGATGCGCCCAATATGGCTGCCGTCGTCCACTTTCTCGTCGCCACCGGGTCCAGGTCCAGCCGCGATCCTGTCGGCTGCGCCAGTAAAGTTCTTGTTGTGGTGGGGAGAGGCGTCAGCTGTAGAAGATCCTCTCCCCGATCGCGGCTGGTGACTTCGATGGCGAGGCAGTGGCAGCGACGACGATTTGATGCTTTTTAACTATACATTTATTAACAAAGAACAAAGGGCCGGCGGACGACACACGTCCGCGACCGACCTCGGGACCTCTCCCGCTCAAAACTCTCCCGACCCCGCTCCCTGGGGTCCGCCTCCGTCCCCCAAGGGGACACATTCCTTCCGCGCGGCGGCGGCGCCGCGCGCGCTCGCGGAGGGGCCATGTGTTCCCTCCCACGCACCGCCAGCCCCCCCTCCTCTCGAAGAGGGGGCCCTCTCGGCAATGCCGGCGAGCGGCCAAAAATAAACAACTATTCGAGGAAAACACACTTTCTGATCCTTACAGTCTCCAAATTCAATCATTTTTTTCGCTCAACTTTCAAAAACAGGAGTCAACGCTTTAAATAAACACGAATGCTCTTTACAACTGTGATTGTGTGTTTAATATCGGTTGATAACACAATATTTTGACAGTGACAGTAGTTTTCGTGCTCACATTTTGAGATAAAGGAGCTATCGGGGGCCCCAAATCTCACCGAACGCGAGAAGGACGCTCTACTCGCTACATGAAGATAAAACATCATCGAGAATAAGTAGGCAGGTAAAATGACTACTAAAATCAAGTCATGCCCGAGACCGATGAAGTTCAAAACAGTGACGTACTCGCGACGGCAGCTACGAAAATGCCCGGAAATCGTCGAATAGAAGTCGTCGAGTTGTCGTCGCCACGAATAGAAGTTGTCGTCACCACGAATGAAAGATATAAAGCAAAATATTCCTAAAAAGCGCGATCACCAGAAACGTTACGGTTATGGAACGATACAGTTTTTTGAAGCCAAGATTCTACTGGCGAGACAAGGAAAATTCACTGAAGATTGTCTCGAAACTCAGAAAACGAAAACAATTGACTTTTCGCTGTTTTATAATTTAAAAGCGCCGCAATCTGATGCAAACGGCAGAAGTGTCGACGATCAGCTGATCGCCGAGATCATGTACTGCCACTATTCAACGCGCTCATCGGATTGAAGGATATGCGTTGCAAGTAGAAATAAACAAGCTGGTAAATAACAATACGTTAAAGTTAGGCGAAAATCAGTAAGGTATACATACGAATAAGCTCGTTGACAGAATAACCAACGGGAATACAGACGTGAGCCCCACAGCTCCGTACGTATCTCGGTTAGGGCTAACACGCACTGAGAGCGGAGAGCCAGCTTGAAAACAGGAGTCGATAAACACTTCACGCGACAATATTTTGCATCCTTGTCACAATCGAAGGTCATTCTGTCGAAACTCTCACGTTGTTGTAGCCTAAAACACTTTGTACAACCAATTTTGTCCACCGCGTCGACCACCACAAACCAGCCGCCATGTTTTAAATCCAGGATTAAGAAACAACCTTTGGATTTGGATTTGGATTTGCGGCTAACCCCTTTTTAACGGGGGATCCCAGCGAAGCTGGATCAAGCCTGGCTAGCGGCTAGCGTAGCCACAGTTGTTTTCTGGCGCCTTCTCCTCCACCAACACTGCAACCTCTTCTTCGTGTTCTCCACCGGTGGAGGTTCGTCGGCTCGTTCGTCGCTCTCCCTAAAACCCAGTGCCACCGCTAACTCGACCCCACACTGTGCCTCCGGCTCGAGCCCCGTGCACTCCAGGATGATGTGCTCCGCAGTTTCGTCGGCGCCCTGCGCGCACATGGTACACCCTACGTCGGCGTCTGAGTACTTGGCCTGGAGCACTCGGGTTCGCAGCATGCCGCCTCGGGCGGCAGCGAGCATCGCGCTGCCCTGGCTATTATCCATGAAGTTCAGCTTCCGCACCTCCTGCTTCTCCCTGGCGTACAGGGCCAGCGCGGGTTTTCGATGTGCCGCCTCCGCCCACCGCCGCGTCTCGCTCTCGCTCACCCTTGCGCGGATGTTCTGCTGCTCCGGCTGTTCCGCGGTCGGGTAGAGTAGTGGGCCGTCGATATCGTACCGCTGCGCCAGCTGACGTGTCCGTCGCACCCACCGGGTTTGGGAGCTCCGAAGATGGACGTACTTGAAGGCCTGTCTGGTCCAGCGCTCCTCACACATCCGGCTCAGGCGCCGCTCGAAGTCCAGCTTTGCTCGGGCCTCCCTGGCTTCGAAACTAGACCAGCCCATGTCTCCTTGGACGGCCTCGTTCGGCGCCGTTCGGCTCACACCCAGTGCCGCCCTTCCAACCTCCCGCTGGCGCACCTCGAGGTATTGCCGGGTGCCTGATGACAGGCACAACACCTCGTTGCCGAACGTGAGCCCCGGCACTGCCACCATCTTCCAGACCGCACGGGTGACCTCGTAGCGGTTGTATCCCCAGAGGGCTCTGGCAGTTGCTATGCCCTTGTTCCTTCTGCTCTTAGCTTTGAGCTTCGTCTCCTGTTCCTGCAGGTAATTGCGTCCCTTCTGCAGGTGTACGCCCAGGTACTTGTATCGGTCCACCCACTCCACCGGGTTGCCCTGGATGAACAGGCTGGCGGCCTCTTCTCCCTCCGTTCCCCCAAAGACCATCAGCCCTGACTTGTGAGCACTGAAGCCGAGCCCCAGGGCCTCTCCCATCTCTCCACACTCGTTCATGAGAGCTTGTAGCCCATGTAACGTGTCGGCCATCAGTACCACGTCGTCTGCGTAGATCAGTCCTGGGAGTCTCCCTCCCGTCCTCTCCCCACCTTCCAAGTACTCCAGAGTGAAGCCTTCTCCACTCTCCTGGAGCTTCCTTTCCATTCCTGCAATGTACAGCATAAACAGCAGGGGCGACAGTGGGCAGCCCTGCCTCAAGCCTCTGGAGCAGGCCACTGGGGCTGTTGTCTCGTGCTGCCACTCTGTCACCACCTCCGTCCCCCGGTACACTTCTCTGATGAGGCCTATCCACTCTCTGCTGAGTCCCAGGCCCGCCAGTTGCCTCCACAGTTTCGAATGGTCGACGGTGTCGTATGCCTTGTTCACGTCGAGGAAACAGAGGTAGAGGGGCCGGACCTCCATCTGGGCTATCTCGATGGCTTGCGTCAGCACAAACAGATTGTCCTCCAGCCGCCTTCCCCATCGGAAACCATTCTGCAGCTCCCCCAAGATGACCTCTTTCTCTGCCCATGTCTGGAGTCGGTTCCGCACCACCTGCATGAACAGTCTGTACAGCACCGATGTGATGGCGATCGGGCGGTAGCTGCCGAATGAGGACTTGGGTCCTTGGCCTTTGTACACCAGCCGTGGCTTCGACTTCCGCCATTCAGCTGGAATGTGTCCACTTTCCATGATCCGGCTCAGGGCCTGCCGCAGGAGCTCTCTTGTCTCTGGCCCCAGCTCCTTTACCAATCTCATCGGTATCCTGTCCAGTCCGGTGGCTGTGGCCGCTTGCATCCTCTTGATAGCCCTCTTTAGTTCTCCCTGCGTGATGCCCTCCTTGCTTGGTTGTACGTCCCGCTCCAACCTTCCCTCCGCCCCTTCATCGTCTACGCCATCCACGCTGTCCCCTTTGAACATTCTTTTGACCCTCTCCTCAATGTATTTGATGGCCTCCTTCGGCTCCAGCCGTCTCCCCGTGGTCTCCTCCTCGAGTGTGGCGTCTTCTCTGGGTTTGCCCATCTGGCTTTGAATGTGCCGCCAGAACTTGCGTGGGGCATCCCGCCCTGCTTCTTTTAATTCCTGGAGGAACCTCCTGTCTGCTTTTGATATCTTGCTTTGGATCAGGGCTGTAACTTCCAGCTTCCTGCTTCGGTACTCCCTCCATTCCTTGGAATCCTTCTCTAGAGGGGTCCCTTCCTCTTCTCTCTTTTCTCTGATCTTTCCTCTGAGATTCCTGCATGCTTCCTGTCTCCTCCCTATGGCCTCTCTCACCTCACCGTCCCACCAACGCTTTCTTTTCCTCCCCTTGTAACTTGCTGGTCTCTACACTTTTCCCAAGTGGTGGGTCCACCAATGCATGATGTCGTTCCATGCCTCAATCTCTTTGTTCTCAGCCTCTGCTTCCAGCTTCTCTGCCGTCGTTTGGTCCTCCTTTTGAGTAATACTGTGCCGTCCTGTCGACCCTCTCTTCACCTCCGCTGGCTTTGCTCCAAAAGCAATCAGTAATCTGTTGTGGTCGCTTCCCAGGCTCTTGTTGCCCTCCTCGTCTATCTCCATGTACTTTAGTCTCTCGTACAGCTCTGGGGACATCAGGCAGTAGTCGATGGTGGAACTTGTCTCTCTGGCCGTCCACGTAGTCTTGCCTGTGCATTTGCTTTCTGAGTTGGCTATTACCATGTTCAGGTGATCTGCCATGTCCAGCATTAGTTTTCCATTGTGGTCCGTTCGGCCATCAAACTCTTCTAGGTGGGCATTAAAGTCCCCCATTATGATGGTAGGCCTCTTCAGTCCGTTGCAGTCCCTCTTGATGCACTCCACCAGTTCCTGGTTCCTCTCCCTGCTGCCTGTCCCAGTCCAGAGGTAAACAACCGCCACCGCCACTTCCTGTCCCGCCAGCTTCCCGGTTAACCAAAAGCAAAGCGCCCAATGTTGAGCGCTTACGATAAGCGTAGTTTAGTGCTAGGTTTAGCGATAAGCGATTTTGGTGCAACCGAACGAAACCGAAACTTAGCTTAGGTGCCCGGCTAAGCTCCGCTTTGCGCTAAGCGGCGTTGGTGCAACCGGCCCTTAGAAGCTTTAAGGCTTGAGCTTTAACCTTTGCTGGCTGTTCCGTGACCTGCCTAAAGTTCTTTTGTACAGCTGCGTTAGCCTTCTCATCAAAATTACCTTCCGGCAGAATAACAAAAAAGCCCTCTTTGTCGGACAACAGAATACGTAACCCATTACTTGTCAGATAACCGATAACCGGCTCTAAATTTTTGCTTCTAGGGGGCTTCCCTTTGTTTTTTGACAAAATCCCCACGCACTCCCCGATGCATCTAGGCCTTTGTTCCTCCGCTACTCGCCCTGACACTGACCGTGATAAAACTAGTTTATCTACCCGGTCCAACCCCGGCTCAAAGCAAAACTTCGGTCCTTTTTTCAAGAGATCTTGGTGCACCTCTGGAACCGACTGCTCTCCAAGGATCAATATCTTGCCTTCTTTACTGGGCGTCTTCTTCTTGGAAGATAGCGTGAGGCGGACTGTATGCCAAAGAAACTCAGTGGTCTGGACGCGTAACAAACTGAGCAGGATTATAAACGTGGTTAAGAATAATCGTTCTGACAGAAAAAGTAAGCCAGAAATTTTTGGATGTCGCGTCAAGCATGGCATGAAGTTCGTGTCATGTGCACAGGGGACCGTTTATGAAATACCTTTCTCATGCGGTCATTCCTATATAGGTCAGACGGGGCGTTGCCTAAACATCCGTCTACGTGAACACCACAGTTCATTAAAAGGTAGCGCGTACTCTCATTTAGCTGTCCACTGCCGTGAATGTGGATGTGAGCCAAGATTTAGTGACACAAACGTGCTGTTTAAACACAAAGATCAGCTATCGAGGGAGTTAGTAGAAGCATACCATATAGCAAAACGAAAACCCGGGTGCGTGAGCCAACCATCCATTAACCTAGTGGACAGTGAGATGGTTTTTTTGGACATGGGTTGACTAGAGAAGATCGAGATTGAAGATCGAAGAAAGAAGAAAGGAGGAAAAAGACGCGATGACTGATACTTCTGCTGGTGTGTTTTAATGTGCTGGTGTGTTTTAATTTGATATGATTTATAATGCTGCGCGCTTAATGGCGAATGACTGGTGGAAGAGGAAAAAAAGAAGCAGTCGCCTCGTCCTGTGTGTTCTCTTCTCTTTGTCCGTGTGGTTTTCGCGCTGTTTTTCAATATGGATAAAAACCTTGGTGAGCATAAATACCCTGTCAGTGTCCCTTTAAAGGGGCCTTGCAAGGGACTTTTTTTACTGGTCTTTAATTAGCACCGAGCCTGAGCGCACTGAACGTAGTAACTTAAAGAAACTTTTCTTTTCTCGAATTTCGCTCTATTTTAAAAGTTATAGGCAAATTAAAATTACAAAACGAGCAAAAAATAACCTCATTCATGACGTCCTTGGTCGCTTGAGGGGCCGTGAACTAGAGGAGGGGTAGTGAGCTCAGCGAGCGCTCACGGCTGCCGCACTTCGTGTCGACGGCTCGAGAGGGCGCCCCTAAAGCATGTTCTGAAGAGGCTTTATGCAGCGAGCAGCCAGGGCGGCTCGCATTGCATTTGCTGCGCGATTAAACACTAATTCGGCATGACACTTTCATTGGCCACAAACGACAGCAAGCACGGGGTAACGATCAGTTCAGAACGGGAGCCACTTCGCGCTGCCATACCGCCAAAGGGCCAAACCGCAAGCCAAAGCTGCTCGCCGAAGGCCTTCGAACGCTCGGAACCGGTCGCAGCGACCCCGGAAGTGCATTTTACATGGGGGGGGGGGGGGGGGGGGGGTCTAGCGGTCGAAAAAAAAGGGGGGGGGGTGGGGGGGAGGGGAGGGAGTAAAAAAAAATAAAAAAAAAACATTATTGATATTTTACTGTTTATAGGAGGTTTATTATCACTACCTATACCGTGTTCCCATACATTCAGACTAGGACGAGTACGCCTCTTCAAAGTCATCAACATTCCAACCTGATATGGTCTCATGACCCATTTAATTACTGACTTTTTCAATTAATTTATTTACTCATATCTTACATATGGAGGCTTGAACAATAAAGCGAAAAATACAACAAAGTAATCTTGGTGGTTAAAGTATTCAGGGCTCAAACCGCCTTGTCCACCCTCTTCTAATAACTGAACTCTCGTGTTCCGAACTAACAGACTTCTGCATACATATAATACAAGAAATAATTAAGATTAAATGTGATTGTAATACAGCAAACTCTATCATTTTGGGTATATTCATGGGCATCTCCTACGAAGATCAAGGAGGTATTTTCAAGCTTCTCTTCTAGATGCTCCGTTTTAAGGGTAAAATGTTTCCATCAGTTTTGGAAATGGTCTTGTTTCTTCTAAGTTCAGTAATTTAGAACTTCGCAGCCATTTAGACGTATTACTCTAAACCATAGGTGGCCAGGCTGACCCAGCCTAAGAGCCGCAAACGAAACCACTAAACTTCCAAGGGCCGCCTGAAAGAGTAAAGGCAGAAAAAAAAGGGCGGGGTGTCCAAACTTTTTTAGACCAATAAATGAAACTTGAACTACTTTAGATATATCCAAGTCAAAAGCAGTCCAACTGCAGGTATGTATGGTAGCGGTAGCACAGGACCAAACCGCAACCTGTCTCAATTTAAAACTTGTTCCTTTTCTCTTCTTGGGGAAGTGCTCATGTGACCGGGAGGGAGGCGAGAAAGGAGGGGGGGGGGGGTGTTAGGAATACTAGGGAGCCACGAGCCGCAGTTTAACACGCAAAGAGCCGCAGCTTAGCCACCCCTGTTCTAACCTAAAAATAAAGAGTAAAAATCATACCTCAGAGGTTCGCAAAAAACAAAACAAAATTACAGCGATCATATTACTCGATGGCAGAAAAGATGTCTCGCACTGGCAGATCAGACACGGGCTCCAGAGCAGCTGCTTGCAGTCACTGCCTCAAAAACTTTTGGGGGACATCTCAAGAGCCGGTTCCTTGAAACGCCTGTTAGTGGTTAGAAAGGAAGGCTTCGGGATGTTCGCCGATATTTCTTTTTGCTTGTTTTAAACTTATCGTTTCGGAGGAAACTTTCTATATGGAACTACGTTAAAAGACCAAAAATATATTTAAAAAAATAATGTGTAGCAGGTATGTTGCTTCTGTAGCCTTCGGCAACACTTGCTTGCCTTCCAACTAACGAGTGTCCGTACAACGCTTCGAGGGTGCCCCAGTACAATAGAGAACTCCGTGACCGTCCTTCAGTCTGGTTTCAAAAAGAAGAGACCTCAAAGGGACCGCCAACGTCGACAGCTTTGCTCCCTCCGGCGAGAAGGGTGAGGCAACGCTTACATTTTGTTGCTCTGGCAGTTTTTTACAACGAGCTCACAAACACCAGCTCGTCTAGAAAAAACGCTTCCCCGTCGAAGAAAAAAAAAAGGGGGGGGGGGGGGTGGAGGTTTGGGAATTGGCGCGACGTCAGAAAGCCAGGGCCCAGAGGCTGTTTTAAACTAAAACCGACTAGCATTTTTTTTTTTTTATTTTCCGGGGATTAGCACTGCAGCCCGCCCGCACCTTAATTCTGCCCAGGGGTCTGAGCCTGGGTAGGCCTTGAGCCAAATGCAAGGGGGTTTAGCATATTGCCTAGCACCTCCTGGAAAATGACAGCCGGCGCTCAAGCCCCCGTTGCCCCCCCGGTTCCGGGGTCCCTGACCGGTCGGATCCTGGACTGCAGCGCCGCCGCGTACATCCGTGACCTTTCTACACTCGCCGCTCGTCGGTGCCTGATCCCACTTCACCTTTCTAGTATGCGCCGCCTTTTCCACCGCTTGGTGACGGGTATGTCGAAGGGTTATTTCTTGTTTCCGTACTTTATACTCTGTATTTGATTCTTTTCTGATCTAAACTACTGAACAAAAACTACCTCTATAACTAATTGAACCGGCTCGCGCCACTTATATTTTGTATTTCGACTAAAAAGAAGCTTTTAGCGGCTCTGACCAGTAGTAAGCCGAGGACCAAAGACATCACATTTTCGCGCGCTTTCGGCACCGTGGGTCGACCCCGTAGGTGGTGGAGGTTTCCGCGTCGTCCGGTTAAAATATGACGCACTGATATTTAGTTACTTTCTTGGTGCCCGCTTGCTTACCCGAACTCCAAGAGACGTGGAAACCGCAAAAAAGGCAGACGCTTAATTATGATTGCAGGAACCCTTTAAGTAATATAGTGTAACGTAAAGAGTGGCCACTCCTATAGGATCCAGCGACTCACTTGTCTACCAGCGCACCAAGCGGCTGTTGTGAAGTTGGTCTTGGCTTCCTGCTTAGGCGCATTCGTTCACTACATGGCTGAAGGCTTAGATGGCTGCTACCTGAATGGGTGGATAACTAATATAATTAATTTTGTTCGTATCGCGCGGTAGCTGGCGCCACCTAGTGTGCCGTGACTAACGAGAATTTTGAACTTTAGGTAGGAATCGATTGCTTAAACGCACGCCTAAATTCTAAATTCTAGAGCAGACCATGGACAATATGCAATAAAAAAATTAAGAACGCCGCACTCGACAGTGAAGAGAAGGGAACAACCGAACAAGAGAATTGTGTAATGCACAAATATTTATTGATACCACAAAGACAACCATTACAAAGGAACTGTTCTGCAGGCGTTCGTAGGAACGTCTACTCCGTTTCACCGTAAGAGTGACCAAAGGAAAAGCAACGAGAGCGAGCTCAATGCTTTAAACGTTCAAACGAACATGCAATGCGCGCACTCTAGGAAAGTGAAACCGTCGCTGCAGACAACACGTTCGTGTTTGTAGCGTCCACTCGCTAGAATTTATGGGACGCAGTAAAGAGCTTTTTGGGGACGCTGCTGACACCCAAGAGACGCTTGAAACACTCTCCACGTGGTCGCGCTTTAACCGCCTCACCTTCGCACCCAAGAGAGAAGGCCGAGAAATCCACACAATGACAGCAACAGCACGCAGCATCCAACCCCCAGCCACCTTGGCTGCCCTTGCGGCGACTGCCAAGTCGTGCGTCTTGCCAAAGCCCCAGTCGCAGTCGTTGTAATATTTTTTTTAAAAAACGTTCGAAGCTACTGATAGCCTTAGAAATATATAAACGAGAGTAAAATCATTTCTTAATGGTACAAATATAAAGAATGTATAAATAATTAGCCAGCACTGCGCCAGCTGGAGCGGGTGTTGGGAATCCTAAGAGCTGAGCCGCGATAGGGCTTCGGTGGCCACTGTTTACGTCGCTTTTTCATCGCGCTTGCTTTGATAACGCAGCGAGCGCGTCTCGAGAGCGAAGCTGCCCCTCATTATAGTCGGATGCAACCTAAGAACAATCTTTTAGCTCCACCCACAAGCGCATTGCGCCCATCAGAAGTGCCTCCGCCGTCGAGAAAGTAGTTCGCTAGCAACGTTGCTTTTTCTTCCTTCAGTAAACGTGTCTTAAACTACTGCAATATTTATTTAATTCATTCAGGACGTTTAAATAAGTTAGAATACGTTTTTGTCAACGAAATAGCTGTTTAGTAAAGAAAGAAAGTCATGTCCAATGTACCGTCTTCCCAATTCATTTTCTATCCAAGATACTGTCTAACATACCGACTTCCAGCGCCTTCGATTGAGGGAAAGCGGCGAAAACGAAACCAACATTTCTCTCGCCAAAATTATAAATAACAAAGCACTTATAGTTCCTGCAAATAATAAATATTTAGTGATTTACTTAGTTTTGTGGACTTTGGGCACGAAATGTGTGCCTTTATTTTGTTGGATGAATAGAAAACAAGAATAATTATACTTTTCGGGTTTTGACAAATCGGCACCCTCCCAAGTCATCGACACCACTACCGCGCCCCGCTAGAGTGCCTTCATACACACGCGCGCTTTTGCTTGAGTGGTGACATCTCATTCATTTTTACGCCCATCGTTTTTTTTTTATGCATTTTGAAGTACGCGCAATCCGGTGTCAATCAGCTCGAGCGCGTAGCTTTGGCTAATGCATAGACGCCATTTTAGCGCCCAGGTCACGCAACGAGTGCGCGGGAGCGTCACGCGCTGAACATTCAGTGCAACAATGGATGTCTTCACCCTGAGACAGACAGACATGTAGGCACCCTACGCCCCGCTCTCTTTGTCTTCCGTCATGGATCCCACTGAGGTGCACGGCAATCTCAGCTCACCCCGCGGAAACCACAGCGAATTGAAGCAGCGGTGCCGGTACTATGTTGAGTAGCTACGTGGGGCAGAGGCGACAGAAATCCAACGAAGCAGACGACGTCCGGCGTAGCTTCTCACCTCTCAGCAGTGCTAAGCCTCGCGCCCGCTTCGAAATTTTCGTTGGCGATAGCGTCGCTGGATTCTCACGTTGTCGCGCCAAAACTGCTGCAAACGCAAGCCGATACCATTAAGATTTCGTGGCGTAACCTCGGGCACGTAAAACACGGTGCAAAAAAGCAGAATAATAGACCCTTTCCGAAATTCAGTCTGGCCACTTTGATCACTATCATCATCTGTGGAACGGCATCTGTGCCATACCAATGGCGGCCTTCTAGTGACTGATAAAGGAAGACGTTGAAGATGCTCCTAAGCGAATGTTGCGAGGCCTGTACACTTGGGGGGGTCAGTACGACGCGATGTAGGTCGCGTCGTACGGGTCAGTACGACGGGTCAATACTGACGAGTCAGTACGACGCGACGACGGGACGAACAGAAGAGCTACGTAAGCGTTTATTTCTAATAACTCAGATTCAGTCAATCTGTGGGCGGTACACAATCGGCTTTGAAGCACTTTGGTGTATAGAAGTTTCTCGAGGCATCTGAGTGGGTTGTAGCTTTGTTCAGAATGCGGGTTCTTGGTCACCATCGAACTGAAAGTGATTGAGAAAGAACTCACACTGAACAATTCCTCGCGTGCCGTTGACTTGCGAAAGTGATGGTGCCGATACAAGTTAATTTCCGCCATTGATATGGCAAAACCTAAACTGCTTTACAAACCACCAGATGGCACTGAATTTCGGAAAGGGTCTATTGTCACGAGAAACTAGCGTCGCGTTGCTAAGGCCAGCAGCCATGTTGAGCTTTTTTTTTTTCAAAAGGATCGCGATTGGTCCACGGAATCGTGACGTCATGTAAACGATTGGCTGGCGTTTCTCGGCGTAGGAATACATTTTCCTCTGAGAGGCATTTCCGGTTTTTTCTTAGCTTGCAATCAACTATAGAGAGTTTCCGAGGTGGTTTCTGCCGTCCCGCAACGCCCTCCGGAACCCGCTACGAAATCCTGAACTCTGCAGACAAGGCTAGCGTCGCTCATGCGCAGTAGTGTTGTCTTCGTTCTGGAGGGCATAGCGGAGGTGGGAAAACAATTTACGAAGACTCCCTATTCTAAAAAAAAAAAAACGACGTCGCAGGCAGTGAGTGCCAATGGTAGCAGCGGCGCTGCACAACAACGAGCTCGCTCCGGCCGCGCGCACGGCAGGCTCTAAACATTTGGCAAAGACTGTACATTTGGCAAAGACTAAGCATTTGGCAAAGGCTGTCATAACTACATCATATTTTCACCATTAGTTTTATCATTCCCCTCAGTGTTTTCCACTGCGTGAATGTGCTAAATTATTACGCGCTTTGATTTATACCTGGCGACGTTTCTTTGCCACAACTGTCGTGTAAGCCATAATTAGCTAAATATTAAATTTCAAGTGGAAGTGTATACAATCAACCACCTTCGTTTTTTTTAATGCTTAATATAACATTGATTTCTGTGTTTAAAGGGCAACTCCGCTTCTCTTTGTTTTTGAAAACAAAAAAACACTGCAGTTCTCTACAGTATAACATAGGAAGACCACATGTCAAATATTAAGACCCTGTTCTGTCTAAATGTTTCTTTAACGGTCCGGCAAACTTTACAACGTGCCAAGTTCCCGAAATTGGCTGAGTCTAGTAGGCGAATTGAGGCGCGACCAACAGCGCAGTCAAAGCCACGGCAATGGCGTAGCCAACATTGAGCTAAACGTTGTCACCATTGCCCCTTTTCGTTTGTTTTTACTACTCCGGGCGCGCGTAACGGGTGACGTTCCTCTCGGAGCTCAACCTCAGCGGTGTCCTCAGCGCTTCTTGGGAGAGGTCCGGCCGTCCCTCAGTAACCGCCGTTTCCCGCGTCACAAACGCCGTCGTCGTCTCACTCTCACCGTGTGTGATTATTGTCTCTCGGAGTTTCCTTCACACTACGTGCGTAGACCGATGCCGCAGTTGTGCAGACTTCGTCGAATGACACCAAAACGTGGTGAAGTGTGCGGTGCAGACGACACTTGCGTCTGGCACCAGAGGTCGGCTTTTTGGGTCGCCCTCACTCCCCCTCACCCTCACAGCCACACTCACTTAAGCCCCTCACTCACCCTCACCCTCACAGCTATACTCACCTTCAGCCCCTCACTCACCCTCATCCTCACAGACACACTCACCTTCAGCCCTTCACTCACCCTCACTGAACCTCACGGCCCTCACGCACTCATGGCCCTCACGTCCCTCACGCACTCACCGCCCTCACGCACTCATGACCCTCACGCCCCTCAACGCCCTCACGCCACTCACCGCCCTCACTCACTCATGACCCTCACGCCCCTCACGTACTCACCACCGTCACGCCACTCACCGCCCTCACGCACTCACCACCCTCACGCCACTCACCGCCCTCACGCACTCTCCACCCTCACACCCCTCACGCGCTCATGGCCCTCACGCCACTCACCGCACTTACGCCTCTCACGTACTCATGGCCCTCACACCCCTCACGCACTCACCGCCCTCACGGCCCTCACTCACCCTGACACTCATGAATATTCCTGGTTCAGAAACTCACTCACCCTCACCTCACCTGTGAAGATGAGGGTGAGTGAGGGTGAGTGAGGGCCCTCATGAGTGAGGTTTGCCGAGGTATGTCTGGCACACGCCCGCCCGAACGGTGGCCGGCCCCAACCCCGGCCGTGGTTGCGTAGAGGATCACGTGATATCTCGTACCACGTGATAGCCATGTTTTTGGCGGCCCGAGGCAAATGTTGCCAGACGGAGCCGGAGTTTCGGTTTCGAATTTCTACTGATGTTTAAAGTAAGATTTACCTATATATATCCTATTTTTCGCGAAGCAAATGACGCAGTGCCTTTTATCAGTGCTTTTTAATGTGTAATAACTCATTATCTCGAGATTTCGGAGTTGAGCGGAGTTGCCCTTTGAGTACTGATCTAGGTTTATTTATTTATATTTTTTTCTTTCTTCGTTTGATACCGTAAGTGTGATGTCAGTGCTCCAAACGGACGATTGCTTGGTGCGTTGCTACGGATGAACAGATGGGGCAGGATTTCGCTCAGAAAGAACCATCGTTTATAAATCGGACGTGGAATGTAAACGTCTAGAAAGAAGAGATATAGAAAGCCTTGCCACAACAGAAGTTTGCCGAGAATCGACTGTTTCTGAAATATTTGCGACGGCAACTTCCGGTCCTCAAGACGTTTCGAGATGCATGCTGCCTCCAGAGAGTGTGTGATGTTTTTTTCTTTCTGCAGTCTCGGGGTTGTCTTATGTCTAGTAAAACGTGCTGCCGACAAGGGTAGTGCCAATCTGATATTCTTCTATGATATTTAAATAAACCAACATTTTCCAATTTCGATATGCCGATGTAAATTGCACACCTGTTTGTGCTGAACTATTTTTAATCGAACGAAAAACAACGTGCTTCGGGTTTCTTATATTTTATGTTAACTTCTTGAAAGGATGCACATCTGGTGAGCATTCAGTTCTTGGTTGTTTCTGTTCCGCAAGTTATGTTACGAGTAGGGTTCCAGCGTTTTCGGTATCTAATTTTCTTCAGATTCGGGGGTTATTTATCGGTGTTTATTTTTTCTCTTGGAATCGTGTTTTTCGGTGTTTAATTTCAGTCCTGGAAAGAAATTGGCGATTATCGGGACTTGTGTTGCAAAGCGACTGCATAATTACTAGAAAAACAGCGGCACACCTCAAATTACACATGCTTATTGTACCCACACCAAACACGTCACACAATGCACATACATATGGAAATAACAGAAAGCGTGTCGCTTTCAGTCGCATGATATCAAAACTTAAAGGCCGACGTACAACCTCGGTGTTTCTGCAGGGAAGATAATCCTCTGAGCGCTTCCCTCTCCTAAAGGGGTATGCACACGAGGGAGAAATCCCGGGGATTTCTCCCCGGGACGCGCGCCTCACGAGATGAAAACGCGAGGCTTTTGCACATTGCAAAGGCTGACGTTTTCGTCGTGGGATGCGCGTGCCGGGGAGAAATCCCCGGGATTTCTCCCTCGTGTGAATACCCCTTAAGCTGCGAGGGGAGCCAAGTTGGGCCAAGGTAAAAAGTGGAGAGGATATAAGAAAGGAGGAGGTGGGAAAAAGTGGAAAGCGCGAAGTGTACGTCAGCCTTTAAACTTATTGAAAAAAATTGGCATGTACATTGTCAGAGACTTGTCAGTCCTCGGAGCACGTTCCTTGCGGCTGAGGAAACGCAGTCCAGAAAACGCACGCTCCACGTTCGCGCTTTTCCTGGCGTTGGCCTTCTGCACGCCCAGGAAAAGAGGACACATGCGTGGACCCTATCGCCCTCCCCGCCCCTCTTCGCCTTTCCTCCTTTCTCCCATATACCGGAAACCTATGCCTGGACAAAAGACTTGAAAACCGTTGTGCTAAAAAAGATAAGGGATGGAAACGGGGCAATAAACATGGTTTCAAAAGAAAGGGACGACCCGAAGGACAGTTCAGTGGGGCTGTGTTCCGGGTCAACGAGAAAAGAAAGCGGACTAGAAGATTCTTTCAGCAAAGTTGCCGTTTTTTCCACAGCTTGAATTCGGTATTTTTCGGTTTTTACCGCTTCAGAAAAAAAAAACAAAAAAAAACGCCTCGGGGGTTAATTATCGGTATTTATAGGAATCTACCGAAAACACGGAACCCTAGTTATGAGGGATCAATATGTATTACAGGAATATAATTAGCGTCAAATTTGTCATGTCGGACTGTACGGCACGTTTGTTAGCTTTTTCACGTACAACAAAAAAAAAAATATGTGCCCTAGTGCATATCTCCGTAAAATTTCGGTGGTTATTGGGGTTATAACAAATGTATAATCTAACAAGAAAAAAAAAAGACGAAAACTACGCGTGGGTGGCACAAGAAATGAAAGGGGGGTTAATGCTTCGCCGAGCCGCCCGAGAGAGTCGCGTTCTAACTACTCCCGCTCGGCCGCTCGGCCGATGTCCAGAGTGGTGGGCGAAGATTGTGGAATGACGGCTGTCCGAGCGGCGTTTATCGCCGTTTTAATCAGACAGGAGCGCGTCGCGTTGAAGCGAGAAAGCCAGCAGATAAGAAAGGACGCGCGTGCGCACTTCGCGGTTGTGACGTCACTTCCGTTGCCAAATTTTCCTGCCCTCGACTTCCCAACTTTGCAGCCCCTTTCCAAGCGCGGAGAAAGACGTAGCTCTCTGTCAAAAACGAAATGTGAGACGACGGACAGCTTGGAAGGAGGAACAAGTTTAACCTCTGAAAACACCGAATTAGAATTTATTGGAAAGATTGCTATTGTCGACTAAATCTAACACTTTTTTATCATTTAAGAACACACCAATTCTCATGTTACGGTTCTTTAAGAGTTAAATAACTTTTTGAGAGAGTGAAATAAGAGCCCTTAAAGTGGATGGATTTTGACGAAAATCGTGCCTATATGGAGCAGTCATATATAATCTGTCTGAGAGTGATATAATGCTTTGTATAATTCCTGTTTCAAATATTGTGTTAACTTTTGTAAAATCGACAGACTTTAGATATAGACGCTTTCAGGCAGCTGTGCATGGGCGCCGCCATAACCGACCTTCAGTTTTTGTTTCCTCTTATTTCGTTCGCTTCACATCATCATTACCACAGCAGGACAGGTTATTGCCACTTTAGCTGCTACTGCGTCCTTCTCCCCAGCATATGCCTTTGTGGAGGCTCGTCAACGCCCGCTTCAGTGGCCAGGAATCTCGGTAAGACAGGAGAAGGTCGGCAATGGCGGCTCACTCTAGCGCGAGTCGAACGCGTGTTTAAAGCGTCTATATGTAACAAATCTGGCCGTGTTTATTTTTTTAGTTGGTGCTTAAAGCGACCATGAACACGATTTAAACATTTTGTAGGAAAGCGTGTTTTCCGACTCTGTAGGGGTCTGACAATATTCTCATTATTTTTATCCAATACTACGAAACTTACGTTTTTGTCTAAAAAGTTCAACGAAACCAAAACTGACCCTCGGCTTTCCCGTCATACAACCTCTCCTGAAATATAGGCGACGTCAACAAAGAACTGTCGGTTTCGGTAGAATTTAGTGGCAATGAGCGCAGGTGGTGCGGTGGGCTGTAGCGGCGCTTTGTGGTTTGAGAACGTTGAACCATGTTGCGACTGCGACTAACCAGTTCCCACGAAGCACGGATGACCCTGTGATCTGCGGCCGTTGGTCGACGCAAGGCAGTCAAACGCATTCAAAAGGCAACGGTGTGTATGAACCTTATATTTGTCGACATCGTTTATTGCCATTCGCGTTGCCCGTGGTGCTATCGCGTTACGAAGAACAGGAATTGTTTTGTGTCGGTGTTACGTACCAGTGCCTCCTCTATTCCCTCATTACCTGGCAGAAGAGGAGGAAACCAAGGGGCCGCCGCCGTCGTCACTGGTACAATTGTTTGCCACCAGGCACTGCTGTTGTAATAAGATAATTTTATATAATCATTCTTCATTTTCTCTCCAGGGAGCAGAGGGGCAGGAACAAAAAGCTACATTCAGTCGCTTGACAAGGTCCCTGCCCGGTACAGAGGGCAGGGGAGTAGTGAGGAACATGTAAAAAGCAAACGAGCGAAAAATAACTTTACACCCAATAAAAGAAATAATTCATTGAGCAAAAGCCAAATGGGTTAAAATGCATGAGTGACTGTGAACATCATAAATAGAAAAATGACAAGACTTTGTGACAGCTTCAGGTATGGCATGATATTGTACCAATTCCTGTAGTAATTCAGGTAGATTGCGTTTTATTACTTGATGCCCACATGTTGTGCGAGATGTGGGGACAAACCATACTTCTGTATGTCGTGTATTATACAGTGTGAAATGCTTGTTCAGATACAGAATTTCAAGTTCCAAGACATTGTTTGTGAGTTGAGCTGATATGTAAAGGCAGGTGAGTTTGAATTTGTACAGAAAAAAAAATACAATGTTTATGATCGCCCCGGTCTCCCTAGGTCGCCGCCGCCGCTGCTGCCGTACGACTAAGATGTAGCACGGCGGCCGAGAACGTTGCTGGCGGCAAACAACGACCACCTGCTCTAAATAGAAGTCACAAACGCTGTGCGAGCACTCTAGTGCTAACTCAACTTCAAATGAACTACGTGTTCACAAAGACACGGCACGATAAAAAAAAACGGACAAAACAATAACGAGTGTTGTTGACTTGTTGAGACTTGTTGTTGTGTTCGTTTTTTTTTTTTATCGTTCCATGTTTCCGGTTACTATGGAAGTTCTTCACCAGCTCGCCCGTGTTTTTACACGGGCGAGCTGGTTTTTACGCAGAGAAAAGTTATTTTACGTTACGTATTTGGCAGGTAATCGAACTATGGGGAGCGCTTTATCGAGCTTGTTGTCCCCACAGCCCGGTGTTTACTATCACAACATAAAAAAGAAATTGAACATCTCCGGGCACGGTCGTGGCACGAGCGCTTCGCTCTGACCAGTGCTTTACTCGCACGAGAGGAGCGGCCTTTGAATCCTCATCTTCCATTCCTCGGATCAAAAACAAACAAGACGATGCGGTTTGTTGTCCCCACAGGTGAAACGTACCGCTCGAGGCGTGACTGTTCGACCTCCTCCCGAATAAGTCACCGAAACATTCGTGTCTGGAAGGTCGAGTGCCAGGCCGTCTCCTTGAACTGGTATAGCCACGCTTAATACGAAGCACAGATGTCCCGGTGACTTGTGGCGGAAGCAGACGTAATATTTCATAACGTAACGTAAGATAAACAGATATACGGCTACGGAGCTCGCACTAAAAGCGGGAGCGAACACCATTTTTTTGGTGAGCAATGGGAAGTCGGGGAGGTGAACGCGTTAACTAAAAGCGCCTGATCGTGTCGTCCTTGTTTTTTCGCGCTTTTCAGATCATTTATGTGAACTCTGAACTACGATGTAAGATCAATTTCCTCTTACATCGTGCTCTAAGTCAAGTCGGGAAGGTGGGGCGGGAGTCTAATGATTTCCTATTTTTGGTAGTTATTTTCCGTCGAGTTCGGGGGTGTAGGTAAGAAATCACCATTCGCAGTGTGTTATTTTCCTAAAAATTGGCTGGTGCGTAGGTTACTTACTACGTAAGGCTGGCACAAAAAATGAGAAGGGGGGTTAGCGCTTTCCCGAGTCGCTCGAGAGAGTCGCGTGAATTGCCCGTGCCGAAGAGCATGTGGCCTCGGCCACTCGGCCGCTGTCCAGACTCCAGAGCCACGAGCAAAAATTTTGGAATCACGGCAAGCGGAGCGGCATCTATCGCCGTTTCAATGAGACAGGAGCGCGTCGCGTTGAAGCAAGGAAACGAGCATGCCAGCAGATGAGGGAGAACGCGCGTGCGCACTGCGCTGTGCGCGGCAGTGCGCCAAGGAGCGCGGCGATGCCATTCGGTTGGCGCTCCGGTGCTATCTGCGTGACGTCACTTCCATGCTTAAAGGGATTATCCGGTCAAATTTCGTATTCATGAAAACATTTAGACCTCATTGTCAATGGCTGTAGGAGCATCTTCCACGACAAATCTGAATTGTGTGTGCTTCCCTGGAGGAGTAATTGTATTTTAACCCAAGCGTGCATAAACGGCGTTTTCCTCTTCCACCTTCAAGGAAGCGGAGTTTCTGAGGTAACATCAGGCAAAGAACGCGCCGAACTGAAGTGCTCTTCGAATTTTGTCCTTCGCGTGAGCGGTACGACGTGGTTCACCCTCGCTGCTGCGCTAGATTTTTTTTTATTTTTTTTTAGAATGAAAGGGTATTTTCGTTGTGCGGTTGTCACGCTCCACACTTCTCCGCGACATTTACAGTGGCGAGTTATATGGAATGCTGCGGTGCGTCGGGAGCACTGTGTTCCCACGGAGGAATGAGGCATGGGATATGACAATTACAAGACTGGTGTGACGTCACGTCAGGCATGGGAGTGCAGCCGTTGATACTTGCGAAATTCGGCATGGAGTTTTGTTCAATTATCCGTCGTTGATTACACTAAATTGGGGTGTCGTTTAATGGAATAAAAATGGCCTATGATAATCATTAGGCTCCCACCAGGTAACCATCACGAAATCTTAAGAACTTCCGGTTTTCACCGGACAATCCCTTTAAGTTTCCGTGACATAGACTGCCCAACATTGCACCCCCCCTTCCAAGCGAGGAGAAACGTAGTTCTGCGCCCAAACGGGACACGGCGGTAAAATTCCTGAAAACACAGGGCGAAAATGCTTCGCAAAGCGAACGCAGACCATGCAGAACGCCGAGCACAAGCCACATCAACCGCTCCAAAGCAGACGACGCTAATCCCGTCAGATAATGATGATGATGTTGAACCCTGTTAACATGGCGCCCTCAAACGGTCGCCACGAGGGGTGCGCCGACGGTTCCTTGAAAGCGTTTTGCCAGTCACAGGTACCAAGTGAGACAGAACACCGTGATAAAGCTGACATCAGCTTTACTAACCCAATACATAACAAAAGAATGGCCTTGCTCAACGATGCTAGGCGCAAGAGCGACAAAGTCTCGGGCTCGTGAATCGGCGTCTACCGATGGCCTCGTTCCCGCATAAGTTCCCCCATAGTACACCATTGACGCAGAAAAGCCTCGTTGTATGAAAAGAAGGATGAATGTGCGGCAAAGATCGCGGCGTGCTAGACGAGGTCTGACTGAAGCTTTTGCACATGGAGCCGGAGGGGTACCGGGAACTGCAGCTCCCTTCACGGTTGGAACCAAGAATCGCGCGGCGAAGCGGACAACACACGGTGCTGCGCCATTTTTGTTTTTCTCACGAGAAAAAAAAAAAAAAAAAAAAAACTTATGATGTTGTTACGTTAAACGTCTTTCAAGTCGCCCATTATTCACGCGTGAAAAAGCACTCGGCTATCTGAGTCCATGCGTCAGCATATTGATATATTACTTTATTTATATTGCAGTAAACCTTTCTGACAAAAATATATAGTTGTGGTTGTTCTGCAACTAATTTTTTAACAACTCACGATTGAAGACGATGACGAGCTGACTCCATTCACTTCGACCAAAGCTGGAATTTTTCACATCCTTATGCATTGCCCTCATCGGTCCCTGCGTGATTATTGCTGGATCTGTTAAATTAATTTGCGCGGAGCGCGCAACTTCGCCCTAGAACTTCGTCAACATTTCCCGGAAGACACCTGACATCCATTTCAATCGTGAAACTGAACTTCCATATGGTCTTCATGGTTCCTTTAACTATATGTTTCAATGGAATATTTACTACGGCAATATTGTTTTCTGAAAGCTTAACTGAGATATGAATATAGCCTGTAGATTTAATATTAGCCATCTCATAACTACGTTTAATATGTCTATAGTCGTAATTTCTTCAGAATTAAAAGTGTTGTGTGTATATTTATAGAGCTGGAACTTGATCAACCCCAATAAGCGTCTGGTGTCTCAACTGCAGATGAGCAATTAAACCAGTGCGGTACAACCGCTAGCCTGGGGTCTTTAACGCGCACCACGCAGTAGTGGTACACGACCGCACGCCGGTGCGATGCTCATCCAGATCAAAACGGGCAGGGGCGGGGATTGCACCCAAGGCCCCTGGGCTCTGCAGCGCGAGCTTTCGCTCCACGTGCTCCGAGCTGGGGTGCGCTAGCCCACTCGGCCACCCATTGCCGGAGATAAAAGTATTCGGCTGAAAGTTGATTAGGTAGAGATACGGAGAAGAAACTACTGCAGGTTACGTGTTTTTTCGCGAGTTGGTTTCGCATATTTCCGAAAAAAAGCTGCATGTTTCTACTGCGTTGTCGGAGCCCTCATAAACAATTTCATTTGTATAAAAAATTATAAAATGATCATATAAGAGCCTTCATAAAAACCTCACTAAGAACATATAAGAATATATAAGTAACTAATGAGAAGTCTCTGATAACTTATATGATCTTATCTTGTTCTATATTACTATAGGGTTCTTATATGTTCTAATATAATCTTATTTGATCACATGCGCTTATTGGATCGAGAGATGATTTTTTATACAAATAAGGTTTTTAGCCAGGGAAATATAATATGAAGTTGTTTGCTTAATCGGACCTGCCTAAATACTAAAAGTTATTCGTTATCACGTCTTTTTTGGGACCTTCATGACTGTTACGTGTAAAACTGGAGTACCATTTTTTTTTGGCGTGTTGTTTATCAGCAAAGCAGATAGGTTGCGATGGTTTTTCGTTTTTGAATTGTGCCCAAAATTAGGGGCTTTATTTTGTGGTGTTGCAGTTCGTGTTGCAATGCGCCATTTTCTGGAAATGTGCGTAGATTTCGACGAGTCATCTACGGATACGTGAGCCCGACTAATGTTTCTTTCTAATATCAGTATCCTTCGTTTTTCACACCAAGCCTGACAGCAGTGAAGCTACAAACTGTTGTAGCCAATCAAGTAGTGCCGGAAGTGCATCGTCAAGGCTCTTGGTACGTTTGTGCGTTCGCTGGCACCGGCTAGACCCACTACGCAAAGAGTCAATCGCAGGATCACGGCGAAATCACCGTGCTCCGTGATCGTCGGGACGATACGATTTCGGCTTTGCTCGACTGACTCCATTAGAGATTGAAGTATATAGCACGTCTCTATTTTTGTGAACGTTGCAGTTTACGTTGCAGTGCAATACAGAAAGCTGACAGAGCACATATTCGTTTAGAGTACGATCTATACGGAGTCTAAGTTCGTCTGCTTCCTTTGCAGGGGTTGTGGTGACGTCAGAACGCCGAGCTCTGATTGGTTGGGATTGAAATATAGTGAGTAGACCTCAAAGCAATCTGCCTTGATGTCTACCCGTTGTATACTTCAATCACAGCCAATCAGAGCTCGGTGTCTTTCTGACGTCACCACAACCCATGCAAAGGAAGCAGACGAACTTTGGCTTCGCATTGTTCAAGGATAAGTGTTAGTTTTACACAATTTGAACAAGGTTATGATTACGGGTAATTCGGATCGTACCTGAGTCTTGGGCTTTCCTCGTGAGTATCTTTCGCTGGGAATTCAACGTGAATTTACAATTTTCATCACGCTCGGTTCATGGGACTTTTTCGAGCGAGATGTCATTTTCTACGCTATCTATGTAAACGAACTAAGTGTTCGCTTACATAGATTCGATCATTCGAAGCGAAGCCGAGAGCCGCGGTGTTTACGTAATGTTTCTTTGTTGCTTGAACTAAAAAAGTTATACTTACAGAGCGCGCGAAGTAACGAACGTTGATATTTGATTTGATTTACCCCTCGATGGCACTCGGCGCATCTGCGTCCTCACTCCGACGGTGTGAGAGGAACTCTCTTTATCTCGATGTCAGTTCTACTATTTTAGCTCTATCAGCTCCTTCTTTGTTTCCGAGAGTTCTCTCGTTAATCGATATGCCGCACTTTATGCTTATTCGGTTTCCAGTTCGTTAACCAGTCACTTTGGATTTCTCCGAGCTTGCGCTTAGAAAGGGCATTGACGTTTGCACTCCTGCAGGTTCTTTCTGTATGGCTGCGTTAGCGATTTCGCTTTGCGTTTTGATATTTAAGTGGCTCGTGACTACCTGACTGCATTGATCTGCAAGAAGGTCAGCAACTTTTTTATTCGTGAATGGGGTTTCATGGCTATTTTACGTAAAAAAAAAAAAAAAAATTGGATTGTGCGTATACTTTCGGGCAGCGAGAATTTAGTCATCTTCTGGTGCCTCCACTGCAGATGATAAGTTCAGCTAGTGCAGTACGGCTGCTAACCTGGAGCCTTTAACATGCACCACGCAGTGGTGACACGATTTCAACACAAACACAACCTGTATTATAATACAAACAAGGCAGTACCACCATTTGAGCGATCTACGAGCAAATTACGATAGATATATAAATGCAACGCACCTATAACAGTATATTATTTAGAGGACAATCAACCCGCGGGTGCCTGAATCGCACGAGATAAAGTAATCGTATATACTCCGCTTGCGGAACAGAGGATCGCAATGGAGTCAAATTTCTGACTCCAAGTATTGCGAGAGCAGCAACCGTCGCTCTTGCAGGAGACGCGACGGGCGCGGACATGAGGCGGCGGTTTGCCGCGCATGCGCCGGCAGCGCCGCGAACGCATCGTCATGCAACTCCCGGGTCCTCGGAGGCGTGCGCGCTCGCACTGAATTGTCGGTTGTCGTGCTATTGGTTTTTGTACATAGCCGCTTTAAATCAGCGATTGCGTTGTAAAAATAACGAAATTACTCCTATCTATATATTGAACCTCCGAAGACACAATGTTCGAAGGTTAAATAGACCCCTTAACTGTTTACTAATCAGAATACGTCTCTTGCCCCACAAAAGACTTTCGGTCGCTCCCTTTAGGCTAGTCTGCTGATGCCAAAATCTCAGGGACGATGAAGTTGTACAAAAATCAGGAAGTTGAGGATCTAGCGGGATTCTTCTGCTTGTGCTTTAAAACAAATAAGAGAGGATCGGTTGTCTCAGGAAAGCATTAAAAGATCTCTAGAAAATCTCTCACTACCTGGTCCTCTAGCCCAGTGGTTCTCAACCATTGATGTTTCGCTGACCCTTGTAGATCCGCGCAGATGATGGATGGCCCGGTTCATGACGGGGGGGGGGGGGGGGGGGGAGGAAAGGGTATAGGTTAATTATGATAATGATTTAATATTTGGATATAACTAAGGGCTAGTGTGAAGTAGACTTCTCTCATTGACATACACACGAGAAGCCTTGCCAGAAAATTGGAACGTTTCTTCTCAATCTGAAAAAGACAACTTTTATTGCCGGGCTTAACTGATGAGGCTGGGCTTCGCAGACCTCTAAAATGCCTTCACGGACCCCAAAGGGTTTGCGGAACCCCATTTGAGAACCACTGCTTTAGCTAATCACTTGGAGAATTGAGCATACAATATTTCATGAACGTTGAAAGAATCTGTGCTATAGAGGGGGTTGTTTCGTTTTAGTTTATTTCTCCTCCATGTCATACTTGCTCGTGCTCAGTAGACCGACCCTTCGAATCGGACTGTGCGTGATCTCTACTGATCTGTACACCCATTGAACACATTTTATGTCAAAATAAATATAACTGACCACACCCACCGGAAGCTAGCCTTCTTTCCGCGCTTCCAATAAAAGGGTACGTCCGTAAGCTACCTGTTTGTCACACTTTACTGTAAAATCTACATTTCGTGAATGTAGAAAAAAAAAAAACTATGTCCCACCCCAAATCCGGCGCTCCGAAACGCCGTTTCCCCTTAAGCGCTGTAGTAAGATTCGGCCAACGACGTAGAGGGCCTTAGAGCGATAAACTGGCAGCTGAAAGTGACCCCCAATTGGCCGCCGCCATGTTGCACATTTTTCACCACTATATCTTGTAGTTTTACGTCTAGATTTTTACGAAGTACTGCGCACAAATAATTGTTTATTGGTCTTTCAAAACAGTACCGATTGGATAAGTTATGTTTCGTTTGTTTTAAATCCAAAATGTGCTTTTACGACAGAAACTCGGGCAGTTTCGCAGTGCCTCTGCTAGATGCAATCAGCCGTGGTGTTGTATTTGGGGTTTTTATCGGAGCTAGACACTGATCTCTGGGACTAACAATACTGAAAAAATAGTTCATCATATTTTTTTTTTTTTTTTTTTACAGCGATCGCAATGCAAATCTCGGCTCAGTTTTGCGTAAAAACCTCAAGATCCGGTGCGGTCACGTGTCTTGTGGTCGCAATTGTACAACATGGGGGCAGCCAGTGGTGGTTACTTTTGCCTGGTGACCGGGATACCAGCCCCTCTACCTCGCTGAATTTGGTTCACGTGACCTCCTCTCCGCCAATGTGAAGTTGGCGGGGCAAGGTAAAGGAAGGCGATACTCGGATTTCACCATTAAGTCACTCTACTTCAAGAGTGAGCTTCAGCCTTCCTTCGTTCTATTTGTAGGAGCTAGCAGGAAGTTGGAAGGGTCCATGTTCCCGGAACGGGGGTGATCAGCCTAGGCGCGTGGATCTCAGTGGCTGATTTCGGCGAAAGGAAATGTATCGATTTAGTTTGACGCAAAATCTGACGGTCCGGTCCCGAAGTTGTCACTCCAAATTAACCGCGGAGTGCCTGTTGTAGTAGATTCTTTAGAGGACAATCAACCAGCGGTTGCCTGGAC
>JABSTQ010010937.1:0-105000 GCA_013358835.2 Ixodes persulcatus | reverse complement strand
AGTAACCGAAACAAGATGAATCCTTTGAAACTCCGCATTTCAAGGCGAGCTTTGAACTTCTTATGTGACCTATCTGAACTTGTTGAGATCGCCCAGTTAAATAATCTTTTAGTAGCTCCAGAAATGGACCTCGGAAACCAATATGATAAAGCTTTTGGAATAGGATGCTGTGGTTAACATTGTCGAATGCCTTCGAATCAATCAATCAATCAATCAATCAATCAATCAATCAATCAACCAATCAATCAATCAATCAATCAATCAATCAATCAATCAATCAATCAATCAATCAATCAATCAATCAATCAATCAATCAATCAATGTTTTTATTGAAGTGCCCAGGAACAACCTTGCGGTCTTGGTACGGGTGCACTCAGAAAACATGAGAAACATAACACTACACACAACAAACAAACACTAAACAATAAAAACACTAAAAACAGATCACATATGTCATATAAACTCTCTACGGTATACCACCACGATAGCGAAAGGAAAGCGAGAGTATAAAATTTGGTTCTGAGCAACTTAATCAAGTGCAAAAAATGGTGAGCAAAATTTAGGTGAGGACCTTTAGCGCTCTGATGAACTCCGGTGTGTTATTGTTAAATATATCAGTAGTGTCTGTAAAAGAGGAATTGTAGGTGTGCCCAATTCTTGACACGGGGTCGTGCAGATTAGTTATGCGAGCATTGTAGAAGGATGCATTTTGCCGTGTAGTTTTTACGGGAAATTTCAAACGTACATTTGAGATCAATGATGTGCAATCAGTGATGCCATGAATAAGTTTGTACAGAAATAGGATATCGGCATGTTCCCTCCTACGCCGCAGGGTGGGCAATGCCAAGCTATGTTGGACTGGGACTGCTGCATCATCGTTTGAGGTAGACGCATTGCGCTACGAGAAACGATGTCTGTAGATACATAAAGCTTATTCTGAACACGTTCAAATCTAGCCGAGTTTGTCGCGCAGATTCCATTCCATACAACAGAGGCATACTCGACTTGTGGTCGACATAAAGCACTGTGCAGTGTGCCGAAAGTACTAGGGTTATTAAACTCTTTAGTAATGCGGCACGTAATACCAAGCGTGCGTACAGCTGAGCTCACAATGTGGTCAACATGACTCGAAATGCGTAATGTACTATCAAATACAACTCCAAGGTCTTTGATTTCATTCACACGTGCCAAAAGAACTGACTGAATGTCATAAAAGAATATAATATTATGTGTCTTTTGAGTGTAGGACATGACTTTAGTTTTAGAACTATTTAGTTTTAGGGCATTTTGATTGCACCAGTTTTTGAAAGCATATACATCATTTTGTAGCAAAACACAGTCGCGTTCGTCTCGTACCTCTATAAACATCTTAATGTCACCTGCATATTGTAGAAAGGAAGAGTGACGGATCACAGCCGAAACATCATTCACAAAAACTGAAAACGGAAGGGGGCCGAGAACGGAACCTTGAGGTACACCCGTCGTAGCCTGATAAGCAGCAGACGAATTACCATTCGAGCTGACAAAGCACATTCTATCACGCAAGTAACTTTTGAGCAATAAAAGTAACGAACTGTGGACATCAAGCTTTGACAGCTTTGCTAGCAACATGTCGTGATTTACAAGATCAAACGCTTTGCTTAAGTCAAAGTAAATTACATCAAGTTGGCCTCTATTAGAGACGACCTGAACAGCAGTTGACATGAAACAAGGGAGGTTAGTCGTGGTTGAGCGACCCGCCATAAAACAATGTTGGCTAGATTTGAGAGAATGTTTGAGCTTAAACGACAATATTTTGTGCAAAGCTGTTTCGAAGAGTTTTGAAAATGTACAAAAAAGAGATATAGGCCTGTAATTTGAGACGCTTGTTCTTGAACCGGACTTATGTACGGGTACATCAAGTGCTGTTTGCCACAAGACGGGAAACACTTCAGTTCTTACGCAGTTGTTAAAAATGTGTACCAAAATAGGGATAAATATTGCACTATAGGCCTTCAATAGACCCTTTACGAAATTCAGTGCCATCTGGTGGTTCATAAAGCAGTTTAGGTTTTGCCATATCAATGGCAGAGATGAACCTGTATCGGCACCGTCACTTTCCCAAGCCAACGGCACGCGGGGAATTGTTCAGTGTGAGTTCTTTCTCGTTCACTTTCAGTTCGATGGTGACCAAGAACCTGCATTCAGAACAAAGCTCCAACACACTCAGATGCCTCGAGAAAATTCTATACACCAAAGGGCTTTAAAGCCAATTGTGTACCGCCCACTGATTGAGTGAATCTGAGTTATTGGAATTAAACGCTTACGTAGCTCTTGTGTTCCATTCCTACGTCGCGTCGTGCTGACCCCCTGAATATACAGGCCTCGCATAATCCGCTTAGGAGCATCTTCAACGTCTTCCTTTATCAGTCAGTAGAAGGCCACCATTGGTATGGCACAGATACCGTTCCACAGATGATGATAGTGATCAAAGTGGCCAGACGAAATTTCGGAAAGGGTCTATAGGACCGACGGAATGCCGTCATGGCCAGAAGACAAAGACGGCTTCATCTTCTTTACACACTCATGTAATAGCTCCTCATCAAAAAACGCAATACAGGTTGCATTACTAGAGGCAGCTGGCGCGGCGCTAATGGGAGAGTTCGGTTGATGCTTAAATACGGACTGAAAGGGGTGGGCAAAAATTTCGCAAACATCTGTGGTCAGGTTTTCCTGTGAGTTCAGCAATGTGATCTCCCTCCCACATTTTGTCTTTGATCGAGACCGAACATATTTCCAAAATTCCATGGGATTCTGAGTTAAATGCAACTCAACAGAATTAACGTACGTCTGACGATCACGCCTCATAACTTCCTTGCATGAAGACCTTAGACGCCTAAATTCTGATTTCCATCCAGGGAGACTGTTCTTTTTAAATTTTCTGTGAGCGTGCAACTTCTTATTCAGTAATCTGCGTAATTCATGTGAGAACCAAAAGGGAAACCTAGAACCTGCGGTTCTTCGTAACGGGATAAACTGGTGCATCCCTTCTCGAACGATGCGTGTGAACTCACGAACCTGTTCATCAACGTCAGTGCATCGAATGATCGATGACCAATCGTAATCGGCAAAATGGTTATATAAACCAACGTAATCTCCAGCGGAAAAATTGTGACTAGTCACATTAGAATGGCTCCGTAAACAACGCATCATGCCCTCTCGAAGAGCTACCACGATCACCAGAGGGGGGTGATATCTGTCAGGTGGAACTAAACTTGAGGCACACTCAGTTATACGTATACCTTCTAAATCTGAGAAACACAAATCAAGCATGTTTCCCTGGCAATTGGGAATGCAGTTGTGTTGCTTTAAATTCGTAAATGATGCAAAGTTAAGTAAGAACGTAGATTTCTGAGCAAGGTAGTAATTATTAGAAGACGCTGTGGCTGTTTCCCAGCTTATATTGGGGACATTGAAATCACCAAGAACAATAAAGTTTGAATTTGTCCTAGGGCACTAGTTGTACTTTCAATAGCAAGAAGACACTGGTTAAATTCATCAGAAGAGGTGTCGGGCGACAAGTAGTATGCGCCAAACAGAATGCGTTCACCATTAACACTTAGCAGTTATATACACACTGATTCAAGCGATGTCTCCAGGTCAGGACGTCTTATGCACGGTAATGACGCATCAACTGCTATCAAAACACACTCCCCCGTCTTTTTCTTAGTAGAGAATTTGCGATCACGTCGAAATACCGTAAAATTTGGTGAGAAAAAGTTAGAAGAAGAAATATCTGGACACAGCCAAGTTTCAGTGAGAACAATTATAGAATCAGCAGTAAAAGCGACGTTAGAAAAAAAAATTCGTTAGTCTTTGTGCGAAGACCACGGACGTTCTGGTAATAGTTATCTAGGTTATATAATTTCGTCGACATTTCCGGAGGAGGGCAGTGATTGGCTGACCGCTTCATAAATGCGGCTCTCTGTACACTCTAAGAAAAAAGTTGGCCTCAAGGGACTAACGACGGCATTTGGTCCTCTGAACTCGCAGTTGCTCCCCGAAAGGACCATCTGGTTCAAGCTAGGTACCGTGCGCAACACCTGGGGACTAACTGCGCTCGACTGGGACTAACCGATAGGCGTGCGCGAGCAAAAGCAGCCATTAGTCCCCCTCAGACAGGATGCATCTGTATGATTTAGTCCCCGAAGGCGAATGTTCGCTAGGAGGACGGATGATATTTTGCTTGTCTCGTAGGGCTTGTTTCAATTTTTTTTTTTTCGAGTCCAACTCCAACACTCTTTCAGTGAGACTGTTGAAAAAGTCCGGTACATAAAATATTCTTTGTCTTCTGCCATACCTCGTTGACATTCTCGGTACCTCAAAACGAGTGGTATGTCTGAGTGCCCGAGGTGCAATGTGGGGAACTTTAAAACTGTCATTCCAACAATGTCTTAAAACAACCGTCTCAGTAAACAGAGCTTGACATCATAGAAGATATATATGATCAATTTTTTCTTGCTGTGTTTCGGCATCAGTACCGTATATTGTACTTCTAAACATTCCAGTCAAAATATTGTCAATTTTCTTTTGCCATAACGTAGAACAGCCACCAAAAATGGTTATTCCAAAGCGAAGAACACTTATGCCAAAGCATTAATGACCATCTTATTAACATATTGTGGAACAAGAGATCTCATATTATAAAGTAGACAGGAAACACGTCTGAGCTTTTTAAATACAGTTCCCATGTGTGTATTCCATGAAAGGTCACGATCGAATTCCATACCTAGGTATTTCACATGGTCCACATAATCCACTGGAGTGCAGTCACATGAGGGGCAGATTGATGAATGTAGGAATAGTGGCGTATCTGGGATAACAACTTTCAACGGATTCCGGAAACACACCACACGTGTCTTTGTGTTGTTAATTTTTAAGTCATTTTGCTGAAACCACTCAATCAAATGTGGTTTCACGTTGGAGAAGAAAAATTGATTTTTCGTATTCTATATGGCGTGCAAGAGTACAGTGTCGTCAGCATACTGATATAGTTTGCAGCTAACTATTGAATTTGACATATCATTGACAAACACATTAAAACGTAACGGAAACAAGATGAATCCTTTGGAACTCCGGATTTCAAGGCGAGCTTTGAACTTCTTATGTGACCTATGTGAACTTGTTAAGATCGTCCAGTTAAATAATCTTTTAGTAGTTCCAAAAAATGGACCTCGGAAACCAATATGATAAAGCTTTTGGAATAGGATGCTGTGGTTAACACTGTCGAATGCCTTCGAATTAATAATCAATCAATCAATCAATCAATCAATCAATCAATCAATCAATCAATCAATCAATCAATCAATCAATCAATCAATCAATCAATCAATCAATCAATCAATGTTTTTATTGAAGTGCCCAGGAGCAACCTTGCGGTCATGGTACGGGTGCACTCAGAAAACATGAAAAACAACACTACACACAACAAACAAACAGTAAACAATAAAAACACTTAAAACAGATCACATATATCACATAAACTTTCTACGGTATACCACCACGATAGCTAAGGAAAAGGAATGCGAGAGTATAAAATTTGGTTCTGAGCAACTTAATCAAGTGCAAGAAATGGTAAGCAAAATTTAGGTGAGGACCTTTAGCGCTCTGATGAACTCCGGTGTGTTATTGTTAAATATATCAATAGTGTCTGTAAAAGAGGAATTGTAGGTGTGCTCAATTCTCTACACGAGGTCGTGAAGATTAGTTGTGCGAGCATTGTAGAAGGATGCATTTTGCCGTGTAGTTTTTAGGGAATTTTCAAACGTACATTTGAGATCAATGATGTTCCATGAATAAGTTTGTACAAAAATAGGATATCGGCATGTTCTCTCCTACGCCGCAGGGTGGGCAATGCCAAGCTATGTTGGACTGGGACTGCTGGATCATCGTTTGAGGTAGACGCATTGCGCGACGAGAAACGATGTCTGTAGATACATAAAAACTTATTCTGAATAGCTCCTCATCAAAAAACGCAATACAAGTTGCATTACTAGAGGCAGCTGGCGCGGCGCTAATGGGAGAGTTCGGTTGATGCTTAAATACGGACTGAAAGTGGTGGGCAAAAATTTCGCAAACATCTGTGGTCACGTTTTCCTGTGAGTTCAGCAATGTGATCTCCCTCCCACATTTTGTCTTTGATCAAGACCGAACATATTTTCAAAATTCCATGGGATTCTGAGTTAAATGCAACTCAACAGAATTAACGTACGTCTGACGATCACGCCTCATAACTTCCTTGCATAAAGACCTTAGACGCCTAAATTCTGATTTCCATCCAGGGAGACTGTTCTTTTTAAATTTTCTGTGAGCGTGCAACTTCTTATTCATTAATCTGCGTAATTCATGTGCGAACCAAAAGGGAAACCTAGAACCTGCGGTTCTTCGTAACAGGATAAACTGGTGCTTCCCTTCTCGAACGATGCGGGTGAACTCACGAACCTGTTCATCAACGTCAGTGCATCGAATGATCGATGACCAATCGTAATCGGCAAAATGGTTATATAAACCAACGTAATCTCCAGCGGAAAAATTGTGACTAGTCACATTAGAATGGCTCCGTAAACAACGCCTCATGCCCTCTCGAAGAGCTACCACGATCTCCAGAGGGGGGTGATATCTGTCAGGTGGAACTAAACTTGAGGCACACTCAGTTATACGTATACCTTCTAAATCTGAGAAACACAAATCAAGCATGTTTCCCTGGCAATTGGGAATGCAGTTGTGTTGCTTTAAATTCGTAAATGATGCAAAGTTAAGTAAGAACGTAGATTTCTGAGCAAGGTAGTAATTATTAGAAGACGCTGTGGCTGTTTCCCAGCTTATATTAGGGAAATTGAAATCACCAAGAACAATAAATTTGAATTTGTCTAGGGCACTAGTTGTACTTTCAATAGCAAGAAGACACTGGTTAAATTCATCAGAAGAGGTGTCGGGCGGCAAGTAGTATGCGCCAAGCAGAATGCGTTCACCATTAACACTTAGCAGTTATATCCACACTGATTCAAGCGATGTCTCCAGGTCAGGACGTCTTATGCACGGTAATGACGCATCAACTGCTATCAAAACACCTCCCCCCGTCTTTTTCTTAGTAGAGAATTTGCGATCACGTCGAAATACCGTAAAATTTGGTGGGAAAAAGTTAGAAGAAGAAATATCTGGACACAGCCAAGTTTCAGTGAGAACAATAATAGAATCAGCAGTAAAAGCGACGTTAGAAAAACAATTCGTTAGTCTTTGTGCGAAGACCACGGACGTTCAGGTAATAGTTATCTAGGTTATATAATTTCGTCGGCATTTCCGGAGGAGGGCAGGGATTGGATGACCGCTTCATAAATGCGGCTCTCTGTACACTCTAAGAAAAAAGTTGGCCTCAAGGGACTAACGACGGCATTTGGTCCTCTGAACTCGCAGTTGCTCCCCGAAAGGACCATCTGGTTCAAGCTAGGTACCGTGCGCAACACCTGGGGACTAACTGCGCTCGACTGGGACTAACCGATAGGCGTGCGCGAGCAAAAGCAGCCATTAGTCCCCCTCAGACAGGATGCATCTGTATGATTTAGTCCCCGAAGGCGAATGTTCGCTAGGAGGACGGATGATATTTTGCTTGTCTTGGGGATCGGCGAGACTCAGCCCAGCACGGCTGAAAGTGTTGACAAAACTCGGACGAAACTGGCGAATTTGTTTAATGTGCCACGAACGTTCAGACATTACATGGTAGAGCTTCGCGCGTTGTGCGAATGCGAGTTAACGAACGTGTTGACTCTACTTCACCCAACTATCTCGTCAAAAATGATCTGTTGAAATTTCACAAGTCCCATTCACGTAATTTGCCTTCGCGCAAAAAAATAGCATTTATCCAAACGGAACACCTCCAAATACTAAGACTTTTTTTCTCTTAAATGAAAATTAACAGTTTGTAGAAGCCGCGCTTTTAACGCCGGAGTCTCGCAGTCAGAACAAATGGTCACTTCAATCGCTAAAACTGAGTTACTGAGAACAAGTCGAGCCTCGTCTCTGCGTCTCCCCGTGACCAACCTTTCTGGGTAGTCCAATGTCGAACTCAAAATCCGCAAAGACACACTTGAAGCACGGCACGTTCCACTCAAAAAGCACATTCAGGGCAGTATCCAGACGCCTTCATGTCATCGTCGTTGCTGTATAAGGTAACTTTCCAGATGAACAACCAAGAACGAACCGCGCCCGGAACTTCGTCCATATCAACACCCTGCTAATACAGTCTTCGTCAGAACTTAGAAGCTGGTCGCCTCTTTCTCCCTGTGTCGTCTCATTGCGGGATCCGGTTTGGATTCGCGGTGCTGCAACACTGCACTTGATCTGTTCTGAAGTCACCAGACAAGGGAGCTCGATTAAGGTATGTCGAAGCACTTCTCTTTAAGGTATATTCATTAACTGCGGCTTCAGAAAGTGTTTTATTTTAAGCGCGTTCTCTATACTTCGTTTCACTTTATCTGCGAGTGAAGCCAAAGCTAAAAGCGCGAGACCATCGCTTTTTGCATTTCTCCTCAGCTCGCGCGCTCGAGCAAAGCCTGAACGCACGGAGCTTCCGTGCTCGCGCTTCCAGTTTTGCCTTCGCTCGCACATAAGGTGAAACGAAGTATAGCTTGCAAAGCGCGCGCCGTGCTCTATTCTTTTTGGCACCATGGTTGCTGATTTTGTTATGCAGCACAGAGACCTCATATTCAATCGTATCGAGCGAAACGACAGTTCTACCGATGGCTTTGTTTTTGTGTTTTGCAGGCCCTGGCAGGATTGCTTGAAAATAAAGGCCTGTCCTCACATGCCGCAGAGCGCTACAAGCATAGCGCTGACCTTGCGCTAAGCGCGTGGTGACGGGATCAGTCACCAGCTTTGTATCGCACCGTCAAAACCGTTGCTCAGGGCAGACGACAAGTAGCTCACGACACGTGAGCAGCGCTACATCACCGCTTCGCTGCGTGTGAGAACCGGCATTAATGGAGACATTAGAGAGTTTTAGTAGATCGTTCGATACCTCCGATACCCCCGATAACGATACTCTATATGTAAGTGCAAAGGCGGAGGCAGAGCATCGGGTATCGTTATCGGAGTCATCGGAACGATCTACTAAAACTCTATTGATTCGTATGTGCACTAGACTTTCGCGTTGATGGCGGGAGCTCGTGCCGTCATTTTGAAGCATAGTTTGAGCACGCACGCGCTGGGTTGGTAATTCGCAGCGATCGGTCTACTAAAAATCGAATATTGCGCTGGTCTGCTGTCAACAGATCGCATGTTTGATGTGAATCATTGTAGCACTTATGCAGCCTATTTGTTATTTTATTATGCGTGTGTTATATCTCATACTTTTGTCCAGCGATGGGGTATTTCACGCTGCCCTGTTACTAATAATTCAAATTTCTCGCAAACAGGCAAGAAGCTGCCGGTGCCCCAATAAACGGTGCTGGGACCACGACCGGTTTCGACAGACGTCTCAGTGTCCAAGCCATCGTCGACGCAAGTGCACTCTTCGGAATTTGGCCTTATCGTGGATTCTACCGCTCAGGAACTTCGACTTCAGTCATCCTTGAATGTGATGTGCATCTGCGAGGCAATAAAGCTACGTTTAACCTGAACTGCACCATTTCGTTTCGGAGATTTGTGGCTCAGGACCAAATGCAAAGGATAAACCTTTAGTCCCAGGGGTCTAAATCCAAGGGCGCAACGTTTAGACCCAGGGGTCCAAGTGCAAGGGCCTAACAGTTGGTCCTCGGGGTTCATTTGAAACGGTGTAACAGTTGGTCCCAGGGGTCCAAGCGCAAGGGCCTAACAGTTCGTCCTCGGGATTCAATTGAAACGGTGTAACAGTTGGTCCCAGGGGACCAAGTGCAAGAGCCTAACAGTTGGTCCTCGAGGTGCAATTGAAACGGTGTAACAGTTAGTCCCAACGGAGCTAGTGCGAGGGACTAACGGACGGGGCGCAACAGTTGCTCCCGTCACCGTTGCTCCTCTAGGGGACTAATGGTAGTGTCAGCGCATTTGGTCCCCCGAGGGACTAAGTCGCGCTCCCTTTTTTCTTAGAGTGTAAGCTGGCCAGTGAATTCTTTAAAAAGGCTTCCTTCTGGCCAGAGAAGGGGGTCAAACAGTTTCTCGATATCCTGCTCAGCAGCCGTCACGTGAAACGAGGAGTAACCATCGTGACGCGTTTTCAGTCGGGTGCACGCAAGCTCACTCAGGGTGCCACTCTGCTCGATGTGAGCCTGGAGGCTTGCAGCGTCGCAGTTGGGGCCGAGTCGTGTCACAAACACATCACGTTGTCGCCGTGGTTGAGAGGGAGGTGGCGCCACGGGAATACCGCTGGCTGACGCGCTTCCCTTGAGCAAAGGACGCCTCATCCTGGGGAGCTTTGGCCTTGTCTCGCGGAAGCCTCCTCCGTCCAGGTTCAACTTGTCTTGATGGCGGGAGTGCATCCTCGAATCCAGAAGAGAGGCCACGGAGCGTGCGCCTCCAATGGCAGCAGGTACAGCGGCGCCTGACGCACACGTAGCCTTCGTTACGGGGCGAGTGTTGCCTCTTTCATCTCGCATCATATCAACCGGGTCCTGGAGGCTGGTCGCCGCAGAGTAGGACGATGGGGGCTGCTTTCCGCCTTGCCTGGGCTCTTGGCGGAAGCTCTTCAACTCCGCTTGTATGTTGTGCAGCATGGTTGCCTGCTGCTGGGCGTCGTGCTTGTGCTCTCGACGGAGCTGCGCGTTCTCATCCCTGAGCGCGGCAACTTGATCCGTGAGGAACGAGATTCCCTCAAGCGCGTCGAGCAGAAGGGCCCGCAGAGAATCGACGCCCGCGTTGAGGATGTAGGGAGAGGAGGGAAGTGACCTCTCACCCTTTTCGGGACGAGCCTAGGTGGTGTTGGACGAGCGGCGTCGGTGGGTGAGGGCGACACGGAGAGGTGGGAGAGGGAGGCCACGTTGCGGCGGCATGGCGACGTGTTTAGGGCTAGCACCACCGCTGATCTTCTCACAGCTCGCACAGGTGAAAGAGGGCACGCCAGATTGAAGAAACTCGTGTGCGTCGGCAGGCCAACATACGCACTTGGTATGCTCACGCTGTCTGCATCCGGAACACCGCAGATATTGTTGTCGTCCGTAGAAGCAGCGGGAAAATAATAATAATAATAATAATAATAATAATAATAATAATAATAATAATAATAATAATAGTAATAGTCAATCAATCAATCAATCAATGTTTATTAAAGTGTCCAGGAACAACCAATAGGCATTAGTGCTGGCACCCAAAAAATTAGCAAAAACACACACATACAAACACAGATACGCACGAGTGCAGAAGGAGAAGGTAGTTCACCGGTCTGAGAATAAAAATACTAACAAGTATGAAAGACACTCAAATCAACAAGGGAAATCAAAAGGACAAAACAGAGACATCACCAGGTGTGAGAGCAAAAAGCAAATACTTGAATATCGTACTGACAAACATCAACGCTTCAACTGATCAGTCCTTTTCTTGCAAGAGGAAGTTTCGAACAGCATTTCCGAACTTGCTCCCGCATGAGTTAAAAATATCAATTGTGTCAGAGTAGCGGTTATAGCACTCAGCCGATCTTTGGATCCGGTTTAAGTGGCTAAAATGTCGAGCTATATAAAAAGATGATTGAAGCCGTGTAGGCACACGTGGAACCCTGAGGCTCACTTCGGACAGAAGGCTGGGAGAGGTAATCGAGCCGTGCAGGGTCTTAAACAAAAACAACAGATCTGCCTTCACCCGACGCTGCTGCAGGCTCAGCAAGTTGACGAGTTGCGAGTTACACCCAACGTTCAAAGAAGGATCACCTTTCTCAAGGTAACGTTTTTAAAAGATAGAAATAAATTTGTTTTGGACTCGCAAATGAACGAAAAACACAAAAGGAAACTAAAAGATGAACACACTTAACACACTCAGGATTGCTCAGAATAGCACAAATCATACAACTAGCAAGATGAAAAATGAAGTTTAAGGCAAGATAGAAAATTATTCGGGTCCAGAGTGGTGACTGTGGATGATGGGAGGTTGTTCCAGTCGCTGATAGCCTGAGCAAGGAATGATCGATTAAATGCGTTCGTAGAGCTTGAAATACGTTTGATGGCACGTGTGTTGTTAATGCGCGAAGTTGTTCAGTCGTGGGGCGATTCCAACTAATTTTTTAAGGTCTGGAATGTGGTAGTAGATTTTATGAAGAAGGCAGAGCTGAGAAACTTTCCTCCGGAGTTGCAAAGAGGACATGGCTTGTTGGCTTTTCAAGGCGGAAACACTGAATGAAGGATCATAGGTAGACAAGATGAAACGCGCAGCAATGTTTTGAACTGAATAGAGATTGTTAATTAGGTAAATTTGATGGGGATTCCAGATAGTAGCGGCATATTTTAATTTACGTCTGACGCGCGTGTCGTACGCCAGCTTGCGGACAAGGTGAGGTGCAGATCGTAGGTTACGTCTCATTAGTTCAAGGGTTCTTGAAAAGTCAGCAGTGATGGCTTCAATGTTATTATTCTAAGGGAAGCCTGCTGTTAGTCTTAAACCAAGATATTTATACATAGCAACACTCTCAATTAAATCAGAGTTCATGTAGTATTGGTAGTACAGTACAGCATTTTTCGTAGTGAAGCGAATTAGTTTGCATTTAGGTTTGTTTAGCGACATCAGGCAGTGATTGTACCATTTCCGAATTTCGATTAGGACACTTTGAATTTGGATGTTACCTTGCACACTTGTTGCTTTGTTATAAATGAAGCAGTCATCTGCAAAAAATAGGTATTTGTGATGCAGTAGTGCTAAAAAGGTCATTTATATCTATTAAAACCTATAGAGGCCCTAAAACAGACCTCGGCTGAACTCCAGAAGACACGTTTGTTAGGAAAGGTTCTTGGTCAATAATGGACGCTAGCCGCACGCGGGACGAGAGATGGCAGGCCCAAAATGGCAGTCAGGTCGTACGAGAGTTTGGAAAGATGGTCCAATCCGGGTCCAGACGCCAATCACAGCTTGGCGTGCATTCACTAGGGCCGTGATTGGCCGGTACCTCATTGGGTTTGGTCATCTTTCCGGCGCATTGTACGACCTGTCGGACGTTTGCTCGTGCATGTGTACGAGCAAATCTAGCCCCCAGTCCTTATCACTTATTCGGGGCCATGAAAAAACTCGCAACTACCGAGAGGTCATCATTTCTTGGTCATTGATTTCCTGGAAGCAACTGTCCGGGCGTGGTTGCGATCAGACTTGTACACGTTACTGAAAAATAGTAAGTAATTACAATTACAAATACTAAAGGCTAAATTGTAATTAATTACAATTACAATTACCCTTTCATAAAAGTAAGTGACCGTTACCCCAAAAAGTAATCCGTTACTTTCGTGGCGTTACTTTCAACAATATTGCCTTCAATTAAGAAACAAAAGGAAGAGGTTTATCCAAGTTCTTCTGTTGAAGCCTGTGCCGTTTAATGACCTTGATTACTTTGAGCAACAGCTGACTCACGAAAGTCTCGTCAGACATTTTCTGTTATTTCTTACTCAATATGTTGACTGCACGCTGAACACCCTTTGAACTAAAGCACTGAATGGGAGTGGCATATTGTGTCTCAGAAATATTTTATGCTCTGCATTGAGCTTTTTTCAGCGAAGCAATGGAAGCACTATTTACCTCAAAGAAAGAGCAAAGCTTCGTCGTTGCAGCCGTTTCCTGATATTCGAGAGTTTTAGTAGATTGTTCCGATCGTTCCCGACAATAGCAAAACCTAGTTGTAACAGTAAGGTGATAATTAAATAATAAATAAGTTTTGGCTCTATATTCTACTTCCTTTGGTTCTGAACAGGTCGAGCTTCGGTTGAGTCGTTGTTGAATAAAAAAAACCTTTTCCAGTATATAAATATAAATAATCGAGAAAGAAAAGGGGCATTCATAACAACTATTAATTAGAACATCGGTTAAAACAAGGAAATGTAAACGCACGTTTGCCGTGTGTACCTTTCTTGGTGCCGTTCAAAAACGCACGGAGCACGAACCGACTGCTGTTTACTCCGCTGTTCTCCAGATAGACGTCCGCTGATGCCACGGGCAGCGAAGGGCAGAGTACAAGCCGCGCTATGGCCCCACTCACGAGTTTCACTCTCCCCTCAAGCCCAGAATATCTAGTCTACGTCAGCCACATTATGTTTTATTTGTAAAAATATCTGCTCGAGATAAGATGCGTCCCCGTAAAAACAGAAAGAAGAAGAAAGGAAGACTATTACCATTTTCCAAGTGCTCGCAAAAAGCTGGCTCACAAAAAGCGTGATTGAGATGCAGATAACCTGGCTGAAATTCACAAATAAGTGGGCCAACCCTAGAAGTTGGACCACAAAAAAGCAAGTAACTTTTATAACAGGGTCAAATAAGGTGAAAAAAAGCAGAAAAAAATACATCCTGTTTTCTAAGAGAAGATGATAAGTGTGCACCGACCAACGGGGATGCTTGTGGCAATAACACCTTCACATATTATCACATCTCTTTTAGTGGATTTTAGGGTAGACGGAGCGTTGTCTCGTGTTGTGACATTATGAAAATGGTCGCAGTCACTATAACCGAGAAGGACATTGTTAATTCTTGTCGGCGCACTGACCGCCTCGATCTTCTCGAAGAGGCACACAATCACTTAGTGTCCTCCACTCCCCGTCTTCGATCGCAAAGAAAAAACCGGGATAAAAAAAAAAAAGCGGATATAACTTGCCCCCCTCCTTTTTTTTTTTTTTTTTGTAGAAATGCCCATTTGGGTTTTTTGACAATGTTGTTAGGATTTAAAAAAATAGATTCAGGGGCTTGGTGACGAAAAAAAAAAAGGCTTTGCGGAACTGAAGAGTGCCAAGCCTCCCTTTGCGCTGTCAGTGTCACTGCGCTCGACTTTACCAAAATAAAAACAACCCTTTCTTTAGGAAGGGGGGGGGGGGGGGCGGGAGGGGTCCTAAAAAAATGTAACGGATTACAAGGAATCCGTTACGTAAAAATGTAAGGGAATTACTTTAAAATTACTCTAGAAAATATGTAATTATTCCGTTACTAAATTACTGATAAATGTAAGGGATTACATGTAATTTCGTTACTTGTAACGGATTACGTACAAGTCTGGTTGCGATTCCCTTCCACAAAGTAGTTTTAGCAGGGCATGAAAAGGACATCGTAAGGTGGTTAGTTGGGCGAGTTGGTAATGATTGAACATCGGTAAAATTGCGCACAAATGTTCTTTTCCTTTTGTGCGCAATTTTAACCATGTTCGTGAAAAGGCCGCAACACAGGTGGCGCGAGTGTGTTTGAATTCATGCTGTGTATGTGAAGAAGTTGAACATAACTACCGACCTTCAACTGTCCGCTATCTGTAGCAAAAATAAGTATAAACCAATCTCACACGCACCTCGTATCACGAGGTCAATTGTTATCAAGGAAATTCCCTAAAAATAAAAAATAAGCCTTTTTGGCAACCTTTATCTTGGGGCTTTAACTGGAGTGGAGATTTCTTTGCGGAAACAGGCACCTCACTTTGGGCAAACAAGCACGCCTTATGTTTGTCATATGCCTTTCATGAGACTCAAGCGCAAAATTTATCAACGATTAGATTAAGCAAACCTGTCATTAGGATGTACGGAGGAAACCTGATTTCCTTTGATCGAGTAGCGAAGCCGAGCACGTAGGCCGAACGGTCCCGGTATGACGTGTGCAAAAACAATGGCCAGTCTGGCCGTAATCGTGGGGCAGAGATACCGATAACGAGCGCTATTTCCTCGCGGCCATTGTTCGGCGGGTCTCTGTGCAGTCAACATGGGTCTGACGGCGCCTCTCTTGGTGTTGCTCCTGGCGTCCGCGGCCAGCACCGGCATCGCGGCGGGCATATGCCCATCCGTCCATTCCATCTACCCGTGCAAGTGTATCAGCACGGTGCTGGGCTTGCGGGTCATGTGTTCGGGAATCAGGAGCCCTCGGGCTCTGACACTTCCGTTCGACATTCTTGCGAAATACCCCATCCACACCCTGGCGATGCGCAACATCAACTTCTCCATCACCGTGGACCTGTTCAGCGGACTCAACCTGGTTTCCATCAAGATCTTAAACTCGGTGTACAGGGTGAGCGAGGTGACGAACAAGGCGCATTCGACCTTCCTCAACTTGGAAGAGAAGCTCGAAGTACTCGAGGTGAGCCATACCACTCTGGACTTCGGCAACACCAACCTGGGCGCCATGAGGCGACTGTCCAAGATGAGCATCGGCGACAGCAGCGTCGACGTCCTGCGGAAGGGCTGGTTTGACGGACTCAGCGACCTTCGCACCTTTTCGATTTCCAATTCCAAACTCGGACACGTGGAAGACGAGGCTCTCTCGGGACTCGCGAACGTGGATATCATTGAGCTCAGGTCCTGCCACCTCGGACTAATTCACAGGAACTACTTCCCTCCCATTGCGTACAAACTTGAAGAGCTTGACCTCAGGTAAGCACGGATGCCTATCAACATTCACTCTCAAATCGAAGGTGTCTTCTAAAGTCTAACGGGATCGTAAGAGGTGTCTCCGTGAATCTGATAGCCCCCTCATAGATATAGAAGCTAAACTTGACCTTACATTTTGTGGTATTGTATTCTACTGTAAATACTACCCCGGCGCTGAGTGGTAGAGAGATATTAGCTTGATGTGACGCCAATTTATTGTTTGTGCATCAAGATGAGCGTGTCCTCAAGAACAATGGGCTTGGTGGCGTGAGAGAAATACCTTGAACGGCGCCTCCATCAAGCGGGCATCAATATTTTTTGACAGGGCCTAGGACTGCATATTATACTAAATAGCTCACATGTCACAGAGTTCTCTATACATTCTCCCCACATGGTGTGTACAAAACCTCGTGCTTTAAAGTTAAATGTTTGCTTAATTTGGATCAGGGGTTTTCAAACTTTTTGCCTAAGATGCCAAGTTAGGCATCTGTCGCATTCTGGACTGCCTGAAAGCAAAATTGTAATTATAAACAAAACAACAACAAAAAAAAACACGAAATGAATATACCTAGGTGAGAATTTAAATAAAAAAAAAAAGGAATGTTGGAAAAAGTATTAAAGAAAGCCTAAGTTGGATGAATACATATCTTTCACTTTGAAATGTAATAGTTAGCTAATTGTGACGCTACGGAACAATTGCGATCGCGAAAACTCGCCAGGCATAAAACAAAGCGCATAGAAACTTCGGAACATTCGCGCAGCGCAAAAACCTAATGAGAATGGCAAAACTGACTCTGACGCGGTGTAAATAAAAACGCGAAAGAATTTTAACATAGTTACACAAACATGAAGCCGGGAGCTAAGAAGGGGGATGCCGGTGATGACAACGTTCCGTCAGGGTGAGGGGTAAAATTGAAGGCATGTTACGATGCAGTCTTTCTCGTTCTTCCTGGTATCTTCTTTTTCGCATTTGGAGCGCGCCGCGGAGCCGTGTTTTTTCAGGCTGTCATCTTTTGGCGCCTGTAGCAGCGGGTCTTCTAGAAGCGGGACGCGCGCCGAGCTTCATTGGAAGGACCGCGGCCAGCCGCGGGCCGAATCTGGCCAGCGGGCCGGGGTTCGGAGACCCCGGATATAGATCATTGCATTTAGTGTTGAGTAAAGGATGATTATACCTCGTTGGATTATTATATTGAAAAAAAATGACGTTTTGGTTTTGATGTTACAGGCAGGGTTCTAAAGTACCTAGGTACAGGTAACTGGAAATCGGTATCTGGGTACTCTTGCTGAACCTGAGGTAGAAAACCTAGGTACTTTAATTTCTCGGTAACTGTATCTGAATCTGAGGTACATTTTCCAGTAAGTTGTAACTAAGTGAAGCTACTTTTTACAGGTAATTTTCTATTTACTTTGTCAAGATGGAGAAACTATAAATCGTGAAGTATTACCACACTACCATGTGCCGTGATTAACGTTCACTGTAAAAAAATAACCGTTAAATTTACAGCGGTATACGCTAATAAAAACTGCGAGTACGCCGTGAAAAGGAATTACCTCAAATGCACCGTAAACGAGCAAAAAAGAGCGAGAGGGAAACGCAAAACTCCTTGGAGCAAGAAAACAGAAAGAAAAGACGCGCATCGCTAATTGGTCACCACGCTTGACCTTCGGAAGCAGCGACGGGTGCTGCGGGAACCCAGAGAGGCTCCTCTCACCCCTTCACCTCCTTTCTTTGTTCTTCCTTTCAACATGCGACGCCGCGCCAGCCAAGAAAAAAAGAAGAAAAAAAAACAGCTAAGAGCCAACAATAGAGCAACAATGCGACGGGCGAGATTCGCGGAGGAAAGCGCCCTTGGTTGGGACAACGCGGAAAGAAGTGGAAGAAGCGGACGTTCGGTTCATTTTCCCGCCCGTTTCCGCGCCATTTTGTCCTCGTTCGTTCGTGGCATTCCCGGCTTTTTGTGCACCTGAAAATTTGGAGCGGAAGGCAACTGGATACTCGAGACAGGTATTTCATTATCAATCTGTTGCCTGCTTGGCAAGGATAGTGTGTTGGTGGCATCTATACAACACCCTAATAAGATGTTTACTTGCAGAATTTGTAGTTTCTGTTCAAGCACGCTGCTGGTTGCGCAATTCGAGGAGCACGTTTTCAGTTCTCGAAATATTTCGTGTGTGGACGAAGGATGCTGTCGCCAGTTTGCTACGTGTGATGCTCTCAGGTGTCATATTCTGAGAAGACATAGGCATTCGAACGCCTAAGGGTAAGTTCGGTTTGCTTCGAGGATTTTGGAAAGCTTTCAGTGCACTTTGTCAGCATGTTTAGAGGAGTGCCGCACAAGGGAGGCTTTGCTAAAACATCGAAAAGGCCACATCACTGACGGTACTTTGGGTTCGTGTACGTGCTCCAACTGTCAGAAGGTATTCGGTGTGAAATCATAATTCACGGCACATTTGAACTGGGCGCATTTACGAGGGACGGGTTTATTGAGGAGTTTCAGCGACGGAGTCGCCGCCCTGGTGGCCGGTCGCCGAAAGAGAAAGAGGGGGATAGGCAGGATAGGTTCGCTGGGCGTTGGCTTTGTGTAAAGGCGTTGGCCGCGAACGTAGGCTTATAAACTTCGGCAGCAAGAATATTACGCGGCTCTAGTGTTCCGGTACGAGCAACGGAGGTGACACGATCCGCTACGACTAGCTACGACCACCGGCCGCGGCGATGCCGGCGATGCAGGCGTCGAAGGAGCGCAACCTGTGTGCTACGCAGTCAGTCGCCGTCGCCCGACGCAGCTCGTTTGGCATTCAGGCCTTTCCGCCCCGGGTTCTTCGTTTGTACTTGGACCCGAGTATTATTTCCTGTGCTTGTGTGTGTGTGCTCAGTGGCTGGATATGGACCTCAGTAGAGCAGTCTTTCAGACTCAACAGCGACTCAAAGTTGACGGCGGAGGGGCTTGCAGCAACGCTTTCGGTTGGTGCACGGGCGTGACGACTACACGGATAAATTTTAAGATTGCTGCTAGCAAGGTGGGCCATAGTCGCTTTATGTTGACACGATTTTAAGTGTAAGTACTCCGTGCAAAGGCGAATCTATCGCGTTTATAACATATACCTTGTTTATAATCCACATTTGTTTTTATCACGCACGACCGACTACTAAGCAAATGCTTCTGTACCGATCACGGAGTGAATGTCTTCGGCCTTACATTGCGGAACGCCCAATAAAAATTCATGTTCGTTCAGCGAGAAAACTTCCCTTTCGAGTGACCTTTTTGACTGATACTTTCTCCCGTATCTAGGTGCTTCAACCATCCCGATCGATTAGGTTTGCTTCCCTAGTTCAGACATTTTTCTGCCACATGCGGCACTAATGCTTGGCACGATGTATGCCACTGGTGGTATTGTGAATTGGTTTACTTCCAAAGCTAAAAGTGTAACAGGTGGGACCATTCAGTTTGCTAAAAATGTGATATGAGAATTCCATTGCATAACTAGCATTTTACGTTTAAGATTGATAATAAACATGCTCATGTGATGATGCAGGTCTACAGCATAAAAGCTTTGCTGATCCAGAATGGGTGTGCTATAGGCTAAAGCCTCAAGGTTTTTAATGTACCAAATTGGTGATTACATGGCAATAAATATTGTGGTGGAAAACTGCCCATTGACTCGGTGAGTTTTCATCGTGACCATTGGTGTGCTGTTGGCAAATTAGGTAATGGCACACCTTTTCCCTTACCATCTGGCTTCGAGGGACATCGCATCTAGATGTGCTTAAATATATTTATTTCAAGGTTCAGTTGACCCCTCTGCATCATTACAGGAAGGCAGTCTCAAGCCACAACAAACAGCAGTGAACACACAATGCATAATAACAGGCACCAGTGTCCAGGCGTATAGTCCGCAGAAGCCAATTTGAGCCTAAATTTTTGTTTTGTTTTATTTAGATAGTTTGCATTTATTGTATAATCCACAGGGCCTGATTTCCGCGCCCAGTGCATAGTCCGCCAAGCTGGTGTGTTGTGTCTTTGTGCTTTTTTTCCTGGGTGGCATTTTTTTCAGAAGTTCTTCGGCGAACGCTCTGTTGAACCTGAATAACGGCTATTGAGGCCCATATCCAGCCACTGAGCACACACACAAGCACAGAAAATAACACTCGGTGCCAAGTACAAACGAAGCACCTGGGCGGAAAGTCATGAATGCCAAACGACCAGCGTCGGGTGACGGTGACTGACTGCATTGCGCCCCTTCGACGCCTGCATCGCTGCGGTGGGTGGTCGTAGCAAGTCGTAGCGAGATGATCTCCACTTCAAGCAAACAATCCTGCCATACCATAGTCAAGGTATGTGTGCAAGTGTTCGACGACGTGGGCTCTCTCACACTGGTGCAGCTGTCAAGAAAGGTACATATCAACAATGTTCGCGCGTTTGAGGCTGAAACTATGACGCATACTTTATCTAAACCTAAATTTATCGGTTTGCGGCTACTAAAATTTTCGTTGACGTTGCTTAGACGATGTAACCATTCAGGCCTCGCATTAAATGGTGTTGCGAACTCTTCGGTTGTGTATGAAAACCTATTTTTGCCCTAATAAAAGACATTTTCAAAAATACACGTGTCTTCTGTTGGCACATATCTTCCAATTTACAATGCAGAGGCAAAAAGAAAAGCAACTGTGTACATCTACCACTTAGCATAAGCACCTTTTGCCATTCATTCTTCAGCACACTCAAATATCAGCTTAGGTTGTTATTGTTTTAGAAGCTTTGCCCTGTTTTGTAAAAAGAAAAAAAAAATTTTTTAAAAGCTTTACCTTTGTTCTCCTGGCATTTAATACAGACTTGTTTGTCAGCAGATCACACACAGCTGATATCACCGTGGCACATACAACTCGAACGACCGATGAGACTATTGCTATTACAATAAAGCTTTCCACAAGAGCCAAAAGGAGGCTTGTAGGGATGCACAAGTACATCGAAATGAGATTGGCGCTTCCGGGGCTTGTTTACATTATGCGTAGAAACAGGACGATCGGCGACCAGCTGATCGCAATATAACACCAAGGATACCGATGTTTCGGTACATAGAACGCAGGATAAAGACCTCAATCGTCCCTTGTATGCTGTAGCTGTCATACTTTCCATCCAACCGCTTTTTAGCGCAATTAACTAGAACAACCGAAGAGTTCGCAACACCGTTTAATGCGAGGCCTGAATGGTTGCATCATCTAAGCAACGTCAACGAAAATGTTTGTAGCCACAAACCGATAAGTTTAGTTTTAGATAAAGTACGCGTCATAGTTTCAACGCGCGAACATTGTTGGTATGTACTTTTCTTTGGACCCGCGTACATTCTGTTCAACTTGATGACAGCTGCACCAGCGTGAGAGCTCACGTCGAACACTTGCACACATATCTTGACTATGGCAAGATTTCTTGCTTTCGTGGCTTGACCACTTCATTTGTAGCATCACGGTAGGTCTTGCTTGAAGCGATGATCGTCTCGCACACGGCAACAAACAGAGAACGACGTGATTTGTTTAATTTATACGCTACCGGTCTACGGGCGTCGCAAATCTATCCCCCTCTTTTCCGCCATGTTGGATCGATCGGAGCGCCCCCTATATTCGCTGAAACTCCTCAATTGGGTACGGCGCATCGCCTGCAGCCCCGCTTCAGGTTGAGGACCCTTCGACTCGGTCGACTAGTGCGGATTCTAATGAAGACGGTGCTGTTAACGTGATGCATTCCCCTGATGATTACTACGACGTGTGAATGTCTCTCTGCGGAAGAAAAAAAGAAAAAAAAACGTAAAATACAATCTTGTTTTTTATTATTATTATTTGAAGTTGAACGGAAAGCTTCTTATGCCGGTATCAACCGTTTAAAAAACCATTTATGAATTTCAACGTTGGCATCTCTTGTAAAACAACGCATGTTCGGGAAACTTGCTGAAAGCCTTCAAAACGTGCTTGGTTCAGTCGAGGCTACCCCAGTTATGCGTGACATTGAGTACAACGTTATGTACCTGAATGCTACCGTCTTTCTTCCAGAACAGATGAGGTCTGCATATTTGAGGAAGCGCTTATGTGGAAACAGTGAGTATGTACATGGGACGTAGTCGTGGCCAAAAGGACCGGTTTGCGCCGCATGTCCCCGTTAAAGAGACACTAAAATACTCCCTAGAAAACAAATCTGGGCCAGGTATTTACCGAGCCTCAAAACGAATCCCACTTACCCGGTCTTTTGGAGGAATTCTGTGATGGGCCTGCCACTAAGGCCAATCAGTAACTGACATGAATCAAGATGCACCACCCATCTCCCCAAGCATTGTAGTTCATGGTGAGCATTCACTGATTACTTTCCGAACCCTAAGTCATCAATATTGCCTATAATTTTATAATGATTTTGAACTACAGTTATAGTTCTGCAATTTACTACATCTTATATCTACCTTCCCGCCTTTTGTTTTATCATTACTTTCTTTTCTAGGGGAAAGCATCTGCTCAGCCAGCATGCACTCAATCTTCATTGATGGAATAACTGTGATGGACGGAATTCACATGTTCGACCACGCACTGGCTGTATTATTCAGCGCGTACTATGTTTTCAAGATTGCGTACACAGAAGAGATTGAACCACCTTGGAGTTTATTCAAAGGTATTGAGCTCATTTGTGCTTCTTGGCATCATTTGGTGTGTTTTTGTTCGTTTGAATATTTCATCTCATCTAACATACATTTCAGCAATTGTTCCAGACGTGAGCTCCTTGTTTTAGAATGTCCATTGCTTGCATCAAAACTTGTGCTGCGAAAGTTATTGTCAATGCTAGAGCCATGCTAGGGTGAGATAGTATAGAATAAAAAGCAAGTCTGATCATTTTATTTCGTGTTCCCTGTCCTTCGCTTACTGACATTTATTTGATACACTCTAAGAAAAAAGGGAGCGTGACTTGCTCCCTCAAGGGAGCAAATACGCTGACACAACCATTGCTCCCCTAGGGGAGCAACTGTAACGGGAGCAACCTTTGCTCCCCTACCGTTAGTCCCCCAAAGTTGAACCCTCAGGACTAACTTTTGCGCCTTTGCATTTAGGCCACTGTTACTAAATGTTGCGCCCTTGCCTCATTTATTACTAAATTGCGCCCTTACGCACCTAGGTGGCGCTAGTCAACGTCAAATTCAAAATTGGTAAAAAAAAAAGATATGTTATCGCTGGTTTAGATCTTTTCCACACTCATCACATTCACATATACACAATGCTTATATAACATTTGCACACGTATTCTTGCACACGAAATATACATTTTAGCACAGACAAGGAATTACAACACAGATGACACACGCACAACACACACAAATGACACACTAATTCAATTATATTTCGTTATTGTCAAACGCTAATTCAATAGCCAACCGCAAAAGCTACCCATGCGCCTTTTATACTGATCAAATGAAGGGAGTCGTTTTGTCAGTGACCATCTCAACCGTGAGCGATGTTACAAATATGGTGCTGCTTTCACACCAATATTGTTCTCCAATATTGTTGCTAAACTTTCCAAGGAGTGTATCTCTTACTAAGAAGTAACGGTACGCACAGTAATTATTTCTGACATTCTATAACACAGCGTCCCAATAGGCTCCCAGCATCCATGTTCTCGCTTCCCCGCATAGACTGCCCCACTCTGCGCATGCGCGTCTCCGTGGCAACCGCATCGTCTCTTGCAAAAAAAAAAACAAAAAAAAACAAACAACAACACAGGTTTTAGAGAATACAAAAAGAAAAGAAGACAGAATTAACCTTTTTTTGTCCTTGAAAAGGTTTTTAAAACGTTCTACGCGGCTATTTTCATCCCAGTTAAGCCAAAAACAAAATATAAACGCTTTCAAAGCACCTTTCGAAGCATGCAAAGGGGAAGGACGCCAGGACAACGGTCAAAAGCCGCATGGCTAGTGCATCAACAATGGCGGCGCTCGAGTCAGCGCTGACTTCCACGACGTGCTGGAACAGAGGCTACGATCGCTATAAAGTGAGCTCCAACTCTTAAACATGGCCCCTCCTGGAATTTTTGATGCTACGATTGTCTGTGGATACCTCCCCCTACGTTCCGAAACAGTAAGTGCGTCGCTAACGCTGGCCATCGGCGATGCAGCAGACGTCGCCATCTTGTCCGCGCGTCTTTTGCTCCCGCACTGTTGTCCCGCGCGCCTCTCGCTGCTTTTGCTCCCCGCGCCCCTCTGTTAGTCCCGGTCGAGTGCAGTTAGTCCTCAGCATTTGCGCACGGTACGTAGCTCAAATCAGATGGTCTCTTCGGGGAGCAAATGGGAGTTCAGAGGACCAAATGCTGCCGTTAGTCCTTTGAGACCATCTTTTTTCTTGGAGTGTAGTGTACGAATACACGCTACCAAACGATATTTTTAATGTGTGGTACTTTTCGTTTAAAATTCAAATATAATTAGCTCTTCATAGCATTGACTCCTTTATAACTTAGGTACCTGCCTCACGACGCCACCGGCGACTATAGTCTTCGTTCAAAAAGACTTAAAATGTGTATTCAAAATAACAAGGCTTTTCTTTCCACTTTCAATTTTTACGAAACAAAAAGATAAATCAGTTCCAAGGGCTGCTGTTGCAGCTTTAGATCCAGTAGGGATATATTTTCTGAACTTTAACATTTTCAATATCCCGAAGATGTGGAGGTCTTGCTAAAAGTGGTTCAATTAAATATTTGTTACATAATATTAGCAGTGTGTCCATTCAAAGATGTGGAAATTGCTTAACATAAAGACAACAAATTTTAGAGCTATTTATTAGTGTAGAGCTAGAAAAAAATATTAATGATCTATTTTACTGTTCAAAATTATAATGATATAATGTATAATGTGTTGCGTTGAGAGTTGAGAACTGGCAGATATTCCCTTTCGTTCTTTATTTGCATTTTAAAACTCATCAAAATATGTAATTAGGTGAATGGCTGATCGGTCCTTAACCTGGTGTGAGATTGGTAAAAAAAGTGTATTGAATTTAGAAGTTCATATGGGGGAGTATTATTAACCTACAATACTGGGTGCGAGGCTACTTGGGCTTATTCGAAAGATCAGTGCTTCAAAAGCTTTAGTCACTGGCCAATTTAGGTATTTATTGTCTAATTATTTTTTAACTGGCGTATTATGAGCTGCGGTAGTAAACAAACTACTTCGTAAATCTGTTCTTACAGATGTTGGGATCAACCCTGAACGAGGAACCCAAATAAAACATGAGAAAACATACGTAAACGTGAAGGTTCTTCAGTGAATCGACGACATGTCGGAATATAAATGGAAATGCAAATAAATATAACATCTTTTACTTTCCTTTGACAGCACGGGTCAGAAATATTAATGCATCGAGTGCTGCTAGAGCAGCCGACCTCGCCGCAGACAAAATTGTCTGTGCATGACTGCTTATTCACTCTAGATATGCGCAATTAAAGACAGTTGAATAGTGCAACACAACAACCCCAAAATACTCCGCCGAGCTTTTTTTTTTACGCTGTATGGTTTACGCGGTTCAAATGACTATAATGGTGTGGTCCAGTAAGATAGTTTCCAACGTATTACGGTCGCATAAAAATGGACCGTAAAATTTACGGTCAAATACCAGGCAGCTAATGCTGCCAAAATTATACAGTAAAAATAACGGTGCACTGTAAATCTGGTTTACGATAAATTTAAACGGTGACCGTAGAAATCTACGGTCGCCGTTTAAGTTGCACCGTAAAAAAAAACGGTGCGCTGTAAATCTGGTTTACCGTAAGTTTAAACGGCGACCGTAGATTTCTACGGTCGCCGTTTAAATTTATCGTAAACCAGATTTACAGTGCACCGTTATTTTTACTGTACAAGTTTGGCAGCATCAGCTGCCTGGTATTTGACCGTAAATTTTACGGTCCATTTTTTACAGTGTTGAGTTGGGTACGACTTAGGAGGCATTGACTTAATCGAACGACGTTTGAGCGAACGAATCCATGACCTTTCATCGAACGACACCTTAGCGAACGGCGGTGTTCGTTTGAGCGAATGGTGGATTAGCGATGCCGTTCTAGCGACACGAATTTATCGAATCGCTTCGGAACTCCGTTTAGGGGAAATAGCGACCTGGTCCCTTCATATCAAACCGAAATCGAGTTCAGTGCGTGTTCGAAGCTCCTATGACAGCTATACAAAGGAGGAGATAACTTGAAATACGTGCGCAGTTGTTGATGCCTCTATCTTGTCCTGGTGGTGGCTCTCTTCTGCCATAAAGACATTATAACATATAATTGAAAATAAATTATAATTACAATCGCAAAGCTATGTAACATCGCGTTTATAATACAGTTTCCACTCAATAAATCGGACTCAAATTTTTCAGTTATCAAAACTGAAAATGTCCAGAAAGAAAAACAAAAGCTTACTTTGTTTTCAACTAACAAAAGAAAAGAAAAAAAAAAACGAGGAAGCTTAAAGTTTTTCTTTTATCGTCGCGAAAATTAGGTGCATATGCACCTAACATGCGTTTCTACATGCGGCCGACGTCCTATGCACTCTAAAAAAAAGAGGGTGTAGCCCTTACACCCCTTGTCACATATACGACATCCCTAAACCTCAGTTGGGCGTACAGCGGACGCCCAACTGACGCCCCCAAGTTGGTAGCGTTCAACGGACGCTACCAACTTTCACGAGCGGCTTGATAGCCGATGTGTACAACTTATTAAAATAGCTTACGTAAGTGTAACTAACTGTAAAAATGTTATCGGAGGTTTTCTTGGCCTTACTGCAAAACCTCGGCGTTTTCTTTTTGTACTCGATGCGTACATTAGCTGTTTAATATCTTCTATGCCACCGTCATCAAGCCTTTCATAAAAGTTGGGGCCGTCAGCTCGATGTCAGTGCGCTGTACGGCGAACTGAAGTTTTGGGGTGTCCTATATGTGACAAAGGGTGTAAGGGCTACACCCTCTTTTTTTGAGGGTGTGGGCCCGTCGACGTCTGCACCGGCTCTGAGGGCAAGATGGGCAAGAACGTCAAGAAGCAAGTTTCGGCGGTTTCGGCGTGACCAGTGGAAGCTGTGCCCTCGGTGAACAATTTCTTTTTTTGTGTAACGCAATTATATGTATGCTGAAATTACGCTTTCTACTCGTTGATTCACAGCGTCCTTCCGAATTTCCTCGATTTCTGGTACCGACTTCCGCCGCTTGGCATCGGGCGCTCGCGCGTGCGCAGAACGCTTCTCGAAAAAGGTCCATTGGAGCGTGGCGATAAGGCACGCGAGGACTCAAATTCGATGTGGACATCAAATTGACTTGAAGAAAGCACATTTATCGAACTCGTTTTTGTGCATATTCTTAGTATAAAAAGCTTTACTTTCAATGTATTCTAACAATTTTTGGGAAAATAAATAAAGAAAGTATCTTTGAAGTAACTTACCTGTACCTAGGTACATTTTTAAGCGAGTACCTAGGTTACGTATCTAAATACTTTTTCGCATGAGTAACTGTAACTGCATCTTAGGTACATTTTTGAAGTAACGTTTACAACCCTGGTTACTGGCAATGGTGCAAGTTCCGGGAGCATGCTAAATTGATTGTGTGATGGATGATCCGATGTAATTGGCTGCTTTTATGCAGAGTGAAATAACTAATAATTCTACCTTCTTAGAATGTCCAGCATACCATTGATTTAGAACTACCTAAATATGTGTGAAGCATGCACATGTAAAAACTAAGAGACACGCTTAAACCTTTGTGAAGAGATGTACTACAAACCAAGTAAACGGAACAGGCCACAAGAAAAAGTGCACAAATTAAGCATAGCCTTAGAAATTTTTATATAATTCTAACCAAGTCACCGGATATTACTATTCCTGTAATATAGGCTTGTAGCTCTCCTGATGAGCCGAGCCGGGCATGCTAAAGCAGAAAAGTAGAAAACTGTGTTTGAAATGAAGAAGAGAGATGTGTCTGCTTTTAAATGCGCTCATCTCGCTTGTGCGTTTTTACTGAGGAGCTGACTTTGGTTTAGCTTTGAAAGATTTGCAGCCAACGTTTTCACGTACCACGACGTAAAAGCAATTAAACTATGTTTTCGTTTTGTACACTTAAGTCTGGTAATAATTTAAAATCAAATACCAAGTGACGACACTAGTGAAACGCTGGGGTCGGTCAATCACCAATTGATATAAATTAGAAATGTGTTTATTTTTGTAGACGGCAAAATTGAAGGCATGTATTTAATCGACACAATTAGTTTTGAGTGTAAACGGAGTGGTTATTTATTTATTTTATTCAAAATGCTGATTCGCTGGTTGCTATAGGCGAGTGTTGTTTGTTACGTATGAACTTCTGTAACGAAGAAGAACTGACTTTTCTCGGTATCTGTAAGCTCAAGGAGAAGATAATAAAGTAGAGAACGCTAGAAATTCAGTTCAGTGACGTTCTGTTGGGCAGGTAATTTTAGGTTGTATTTAAAACCTTTAATGGAATTACATTCAAACAAATCTGGAGGCCGATTGTCTTACACAGTTAGGAATCGCAGGACAAATATTCATGCTCTTAGTATATAATCCCCCTTTCACTGTGTCAGCCACAAATTCTTAAATTGAGCGTAGTTTCAAATAGCGTAGACAATTTATGTTTAGCTGATTTTCATTAAAAAATAAAGCTGTTACAACACTTTTCTTTTTGTTGTTGTAGTGGAGTTATACTTAGTTTAGTAAGCATGGGACTGGCAATAGCAGTCCTTTAGAATCTTGACGTAACAAATTTAGCAGCTGCTATTGAAACAAAGGTTAAGGTTTTTCATCCGTTGCTCCTTTGACGTCTCGTCCATGAACCGTCTTGTGTTGTATCTAGATTCTTTCGAAAACAGTCTGTTTTTTGTAGAATCGCAGTACAATAAAAACGGCTTTTGGACGTAAGACAAAATCAGCAACGGCCAAATTTTAGTTAATTTTTATTAGGGGTGTGCGAATAGTGATTTTTGAAACCGAACCGAATACGAATCGAATAATTATGGCACCGAATCGAATACAAATACGAATTGAGTAATTTTCGAATAGTTTTCGAATAGTAAGTAGAGAGCTACTAAAGAAGAGCAAAGAGAATATAAAATTATTTTTATTGTTCCAAAACGTTTCTTAAAATTATTGTAGAAACGCGACCAGACGATAACGACTGGAGTTCAACGATATATAAATAAATAGAGACAAAAGATATTAAAATATTAAAATGCTAAACTTAATATCACGGTTCACGCGGATGCTGAACATAACATCACAGTTCGCTTGAGCCCGGTACATCCTGAAGCATTGTACTTAGTAGGAACTTGTTCTAGCAGATGTCCTTGAATCGAGGATAAAGCAAGGTGGCAAGGGCGTGATGTGCCTGTGTGCTTACGTCCATGAACCTTGTGTTCACTCATCTGAGAAGATTCTGGGAAAACGCATTGTCTTCTTCCACTTTCGCTATCAAAAAGCAACATCTTCACTCAAAGAGTGGAACAACCAATGGAAAGTGTTTGGAAAGACTCGACACAAGCAGCTGTTGTGGCTTCTTCAATTGGTTGCAAGGGAGCGGCCGAAAAACTTCCACACCCTACTGCACTTTGTCTTCGAACAATTACTTCCCACTTCTACCATTCTACTCCGCTCATACAGAGCGGCGGTACCTGTTGCAACCAGTTCTGGTTGCACGGTACCGCCGATCTCTCCACGACACGCTTTCCGAAAGCGTGCGCGAGCAGTCTCGTGCGAAAGCGGTTCCCTAAAGGCTGAATCGCATGTAAGCTATTTAGCGAGCGACGATACGAGCGACAGCGACGAGAGTCAGCTGCGAGCGACGGAGATTTTTCACTGCCGCTCGACGCGTCGCTTTGTGCTTCGGATTTCTGGAAAACGTCCTGATCGCCTTAGGTCGCTTGCTCACTCTGCTTTCATGCGGCTTGCCTCATCGCGCGACTAACCGAGCGACAGCGAAGCGGGTCGACGTCGTCTGTCTCGTCTCTCGGCAAATCGCTTACATGCGTGTTATACTTAACACAGTGCTCCCTAATGGAGGCAGCAGCAACGTACGTATAGGGAGAAACTGCTGCTGCCGATGATGATAATCATTGTCTAGGAGAAGAGGGTATGTATTGCCATCTTGCGGGCACCTATGGCAGGCGTGCCGGCGCGTTGTGGGGCGCCTGTGAAGGGAATCTCGCGGCGCGACACCGTAACGACTATTCGAAAATTATTCGAAAAATATTCGAAACTTTTGAAAATTATTATTCGATTCGAATAACGAATCGAATACGGGTAATATTCAATTCGTTATTCGAAAATGGCGAATATTCGCACACCCCTAATTTTTATCCTTGACCACTTGCCTTATTTTTTTAGGGTGATTAGCGCCATCCTCAAAATACTTAGGTGTTTACATACCTTCTGATGGAAACTCACACTAACTACGTAACTAACAACGCCAATCACATGCTTGGTTATCTCAAACTAAATTTTTCAGTGACCAGTGTCACTAAAACTCCTCTTATATACTACTTTAGGACGTACTAATCTTGAATATGCATGTTCTATCTGGAACCCCGGTCATAACGCTATCATTGCAACATTGGAATCAGTTCAAAATCGCGCAGCACGTTTCATACTCTTTAATTACCATCGTACATCCAATGCTACTTCAATGAAAAATAGCCTTGGTTTACCCACACTGATGAACCGTAGACGCATATTCCACCTGGCTTTATTTCATAAGATTTACCATAATAACCCTTTCATGTGCCGTGAACTTCTATCAACACCTACTTATGTTTCATCCCGCGTAGATCACCAGTACAAAGTCGGTATCCCCAATTACAAAACTAACACTTATAACTCCTTTGTTCATCGCACTAGCTCTGATTGGAATTGCCTTTCCGCTGACATAATCTCCATAACCAGTAATATTGATTTTAAAAATTTCTTGTTTGTTAGTTTTTGATTAACCATTTTCTAAATGATATTACTGTTATAACATTGTATAAAATATTTTTGAAGTGTCTGAGCAAGCGTGCATTAATTACTGCATTATATTTCATTGTATCAACAACTGTACCTTTGTCACCTCCCTCCCCCCCCCCCCCCCCCCCCCACACACACACACACACACACACTCTCCTCTGTAATGCCCTTCGGGGTCTTGAGGGTAAACAAATAAATAAATACTACTGACGTTCTAGTAAGAAACTTTAAAACAAACAAAACAGTGGTCTTCCAAGAAACGCACAGTTATATTAGGACTCAGGCCGTCTGCAATTAGCATTGCTCCAGTACAAACTATTGAGAAAGTATCCAACTAATTTTAATGAACCTCACGTAACACGAGTCGTTCACATAAACTTTATTAAGTACGGTTGGTAAAGTATCCCCTAATCCACTTTTAAGTATATGCGGCGTCCTATTATTTTTTTTTGTTGAGCTCTACATGCAGGATGCGGTCTAAAAGAATTGTGTACCGTTTATGACAGTTTCATTACTCCTAAAAACTTTTATCGAAATATCGAGGAACTGCTTTTCATTATTTTGTAACAAAAGCGTGTGAATGAAATTGGGTTGTATACTTCGGTTTTATGCTTGCTTCCAGTAATTTGCGCAAGAAGCATATTCGCTTTATATAATTATTAACAAGACTGCTAATTCAAAGAGGCAAACATATTCCTGCCAGATATTCAGCCCCCTCTTCATCGTCTTTAGTTCGTAAATATCATTAAACGTCCTCAGGATCTCCAGTATCAATATCTACTTTTAAGAGACGAGACAAACGTACCTTGATGGCGGGACACAGATCTCAACCGTCTTCAGCACCTCCGCCCGTGGTTTAACTAGATAGGATGTATGATAATCCGATTCAATATGCGTAGAATCAAAGGAATCAATGAATCACTATACACTCTAAAAAAATGCCTACGAGTCTACTTACCCCCAAAACACTCAAAGAGCCAATCTCTGCGATCTAGGAAATCAGCTCAGCGAATGATGAGGCGGAACATCCCAGCGTGTACAAAAGTGTCTCCGCGTGGCGGTCCGGGGTCAGTTTTCGCTCTTGCGTTCTACCGTGCTATACTCCTCCGACCTTCGACGCCTGTGATGCTACCTCTTTGTATTTTTTTTTTTGCTTTGGGCACAAGTTCTTTTTTTATTAAACGTTTAGTTTTCTACTGCGCTAAGCGTTTCTTTGCCAGTCATTTGTGACAAAATGTACGTTTTCCGAGTTCGGACGACAATCCTAACAATGCAAAGGTAGGTGTCCCCGGCACATTGATCACAAATATGTAGTATCGTGCTCCCGAGTTTTTGCCACTGAAAGACCGTCCAGTTAGGTCGTTGTACACTTTTCACTAGTCAACAAGATTTTGTAAGCTGCCCCCATTACGCAATTCACGTATTGCTGCACATCACGAATATTTTTTAGGTCGTACTCAATTTGATGCTGTCCCCTAGTCCTATTGGTTCTCGTGCTCTTTCAAGTGGCTTTATTTATTTTTTTTTTTTTGGGGGGGGGGGGGGGATATTTGTTTGATACTGATGGTTTGGTTAGTTCAACTTCTCTGCAATTCCTGAGCACTTCGGTTTTTTTTTTTTTCTCACTTTTTTTACTATATACGAGGTGTTTCAGCTAACTTGTGCCAATACCTTATTTACTCGAGTAATAGCCAAACTATTTGTGAGCAAGGCCCTTGCGTCTACCTTCCCACAGAACACATACACAGCCAATCATCGCGTTGCGCATAAATAACATAGTGAACAACCAGATCGAGAACACGATTCTCCGTACAAATGCAGTCTTCACGAATGGTATCTTCGAACGAAGACGTTATCTCTGTCCTGTAAACAGCTGGAATCATGCTGTCGATCGCGGTGATTGCTAATCTGCGTGCTCCGCGGAAAAGCAAACCCTCAGTTGTTTTTTTATATAAACAGTGCGGCTATTACTGGAGTAAATACGATACTTATACCAGGCTAATAGTGTCTATCCAACGCAGTATTGTTCAAAGTTTTATTGACCATGTCAAGATATTTTTCAGATGTTCCAAACTAGCTAATTGACACTATTTAATAAGTTAACTAATTTCTATAATATGAATTTCCACGTAAGCCCTTCACTACGAAAGTTGTAAAGCGCATTGAAAAATATTCTATCGTGTCGTTCCACCAAAAGTCTTTACGTGTCTAGTTTTTTCTGAGCTCTAATGAGAAAAAAATTCTCGCTCGATATTTACAAAAAGTGTTACGTGGCTACCCCCTATCGACCTGCGACCTTAGTGTCCTTAGTGAAATGTTATATTTTTAATACCTTGCGCGCTGCTCTTTTGAAGCAAAAAAAAAAAAAAGAAATTACTCACAAATGCTACCTTGACGGAAACGTCAGGGTGAGATGTTTCATAACATGCTCTACAACGTTTTTATGAAGTGTTTACGCACAAAATATTATCAAAAATTTATCTAATTAATTATTGTTAATCAGCCAGTGTGGCACATCGCAAAATTATCTTTGCTTGCTCGATAGGACTGTGAAAATACTGCGTTGGCTGGACATAATTTTTTTTTAAAGTCTTGGCACAAGGTAGCTAAGCCTTGTATCTGCTTGAACAGTTTTCAAAACCGTCAACTGAGTTATAATTTTGCACATCTCAACTACTCTCACCTTGCCATTCAGGAATTACAAAATGCAATCCAGTTGTCTTGATAGCTCCGTTCTGCGAAATAAACTGTAGGTCTTTCTTCAGTGAATGAGGAGTGAGTATGCTAATACTTTTTTTAATGCGAAACGTTCTTTGGCTACGTGTTTGACATTGTGTTAAACCCAAAAGTGAAGACTGGATGATAGAGTGGCTGCGAGTTTCGACACTGATCGGTTTTGAGGGGGGGGGGGGGGGGGGGAGAGAGAGAGGCCATCGCTGTAAAAAGGCGTTTGCGACAAGCGGGAATGAAATCCAGACATTTACATGCCTGTTTTTTTAAAAATGTCTCGACACATCACCGTGAGTTGAGGTGCTATTTGGCGGTAAAGCCTTGCGGGGCATCCGCTCTGCGTCCGGCAGATAGCAACTTGACACTCTGTCACACTTTTTTAAAACCCGGCTTAGCGCCGGTATCTCAATTTCATTATATTGTTATCGAGTATACATCCCAAGCAGCACATAAACGTGAAGAAAACGTCGAAAGAACGTCGAAGACGTCTGTAACGTGACGTCGTACAACGTCGAAGGTCCGGACGTTACCTTCCTTCGACGTCGAGGAAACCTTTAAATGTCCGCGAGAAAAGGTGCACAGGAGGTCGAGAAAACGTTCCCAATGACGTTTGTCACGCGTCACATGCACGTCTCAGTGGGCCGTTGGGTCCTCCCTCGACGTTTATGATACGTGTGTTTACGACATCCGGACTACCAACGACGTTCACAGAACGTCGAGACAACATTCCAAATTACGTTCCCTAGGCGTCGTGGGGAAGACGTTGTGTCCACCCCCCCCCCCAACTAAAAAAAAAAAAAGAGTTACTTTTTGAGTATTATTGCGAAGGCAAGTTGCTCTCATGCAAGTACGAAGGAAGTAACTAAAACACAGGTTTGGTACGAACTGTTTATTTTAGAATGTTCAGACACGAGATACAATACGGAGCGCCGCCGAAAGACGTCTCTGGATGTGCCAGCCAGAAGTATATAAAACAAACAAATTCACGTAAAGAAATGAACAAGGGAGGATGTCACGCTGCGCGAAATGTTCCACCGCTTACCTTGTTCTGCTTCTGATTAATCCGCTGACGCGCGTGCTTTACCCACCCCATCGCACATAGCTGGTACTCTCGCTGCGTGCACGGGAATGGATTCAGAAGTGGGATCCCGTCCGCTGGGCGTTCTTGACTGGAATCGTCATAGGCGTCTGAAGAGCCTTGATCGGAGACTGGACTTGACGCGCCATTATCTGCACTGCCCCTTCTTTTCGGGGGGCGTCATTCATATCCTCACAGGTACCTTGATCCGAGCAGTAATACGATTCAACGTGTGAAGCGTCATGGCCTTGAAAAAGGTCCACGAGCCGTGACTGAACACGACGGCGTTTTGGGCGATCACCGACTTCTTCCTAAGGGGCGACTTGAGCGACTCAGTCTGGACAGCATTATAGAGAAATCGAATCGCAGCACTTCCACTGTATGCAGACTCGAAAAAAATCACGGCGACAAGCGGCCTGCCTCGTCGACCCCACCCCGTAGACTGACTTTCGGAAAATGCTGGACCGGGTTATACCCAGAGCTGTTCTCTCTGGGCCAACATAGAATTCAGTGAAATATTTTAGGAACGACTGAGAAAATACGTGCACCCGGAACTAACGCTTGTCGATTGTTCGTCGCCACTATCTTCTCCCATTTTTCTCTCTCGCCCTCTTCTTGCCGAGTTTCCCGATGCATCGCATGGGGCTCTATGGCGTCATCTGGGGCATTAAAAGGTTGGCATCATGAGTGCCAATCTACACAAACTGCTGACAGTATCTACCGGATTTCGTCATTGCCGGGCATTTATTTTTTGTAGTAGAGTTCAAAAATGCGCAAGTGTGCAGTGAAATTGTGCTCGGATATGGTGTATGCCGGCGTGCAATTTTTGTTTGGGTACGTCATCAGTGCCAAAGAAAGCAAGATCTGTTTTACAGTCACTTAACAAGACTGCGCACCGATCTACCGAAAGCGCTCATGTGCTGGAAGTTGGTGTTGTGGATGAATTGTGATGTTGATGCGAATTTTGTGGTTGTGCGAAAGTGAGCATGGGTAACAAAACACGAAGAGAAATTGCCGAAAAACAAGAATGGCACAATTCGATCCGTTTTAGACGCCATGGGCTTCAATTCGCAAATCAGAACCGTAACAATATTTTAAACAAACCAAAAGTATAACAAGCACATGTAAAAGGAATGATATTCCCAACATGCCTTCATAATTTTTTTTCCTTCAGTGTACATTGAGTTTTGTATATGCCCTCCCTAACGTAATCCCATGTGCAATTAATAGTATCTTGAAATAAATAAATTAATGTATAAATAAATAAATTCCTGAAGCTCTCAAAAATTAAGCTTTGCTTGAGGCTCTTGAGCAGTGTCACCTTGACCACAGCTGTGATTAAGCTTTTAACAGTGAGCGCATATTATACGTGATTTACGGCTGGAGATGGAGCTGGAAAAGCTAAAAAAACACAAAACAAAGGTTGTGGCATGACATCGCCAGGGCGTCAATGACAGGACAAAAATGAAGCGTAATTTAAATATGTCCTCAACGTTGAACAAAACGTGAGTGGTCGACGTTGCCAGTACGTCCTGTATGACGTTTACGACAGTTAGGTGTGAACGCGACGTCGCTGAAACGTCACTGACGGGACAATAATGTAACGTCACTAAGGACTTCATTTTAACGTCGAAGAAACGTGAGTGTTCGACGCTGCTAAAACGTCTTGTCTTGACGTCGTGGCGACGATGACGACGTAGAAGTTGAAACATGACGTCGCCAGCACGTCACGGACAGGACGATAATGGAACGTCATTTATGAACTTCACTTCAACGTCAAAGAAACGTGAGCGTTGGACGTTGCCTGAACGTCGTGCCTCGACGTCGTGGGAACGTTGACGACGTTTGAGGTGAAATACAACGTCGTCACAACGTCCCTGATTGGACTATAATGAAACGTTATATAAGGACGTCACCTCAACGTCGAAAAAACGTGATCGAAGTCACGCGGGACGTCACGGACGTCAGGGACCTTTTCTCGACGTTTCCACTACGTTTTGTGCTGCTTGGGATGCCACGCGTTAAGCCAGTCGTTATACTAACCGATAAAGTGCGCCGAAAGTGTAGACGCCACACGTTTCACGTGGAACACAATAGCCCAGCAATTTGCTATGTATTTTTGACACTTTCAGCGTTAAATATTGGTGATAGTGTTTGTGCGACTTTTGCAACACACCAGTAGTCTACTTCGTTTTTGTTCACTGTTTCAAATGAATTGCGAAAACCATTTTACTTTGTGTAATTTTGTTCTTATACCGGCTTAAAGTCGCTGTCCACCAAAAAGCGGATTAAACATTGACTCAAAATAGATATCGCTAAGTTTTTTTAACATTTCTGGTCAAACAGCGGTGATTTAGAACATTTCGAGTAAGTGACAAATTACAACACTTCGGGGAATTGGCGAACCCAAAACGTCATGACTTCTATGGTACTTACAAAAGGTCTGGTTTACTGACCCGTTGAATAAGTATAAAGCTTAAGACGACATAATATTTAGAGCTGCGTCGTGTCTACTGAAGTAATCCTGGAACTCTTTCTTTTCAATGCCCTGCGCAATGGATGAATGCTGATGTTTAACTGGCTGCTCGCACACGCCATATTTGCCTCGAGATTCGTTTGACGCGCCTCATGTGGTAAAAAGAAGAACTACGCTTTGTTTTACACTTACTTGGAGCGAAACGAATGCTACGCACGCGAGGCCGAAGCCATGGGAGGCGCCAATGCAGCGCTCGCACACTGCAATCAACTGCTAAGAGCTCGTGCTCTGTACCCTTGCCCGTAGACTGTGCCGCTAGCGTGGATGCTCTGTCTCCACCCGCATTGTGGACAGAGGGAATCACCACGTGTCTCAAAGAGAACCGTGGATAAACTAGAGCACGATTCCCCTAATTTGAGTCTGGGTCTCGTGGCAAATAACGTTTTGACAAGACTTGGTGATCATCCACGTATGCTGCCGATAGTGCTTGTGGTTATACGTGTCCTCGTGGTTCGCGTTATAGACCCTTTTCTTTGCAAACACCACCAGGCTGTGCTCCAAACTTTGAAGTCCCAGCGAACTATCGGTTCATAAAAAAAAAGCCCACCTTAGCACCACTGCTTCTAACGTGGATGAAACCTTTAAAAACCAGTTCTTGAGGTGGACGTAAAAAGAACAAAGCGGGACGCGAGATCTGTAAAAAATTTTAATATTCTCGTAAACTAACTTGTCTCCCTTACAAAAAATGAATTGAGTTTCAATTGAAAGTGTAAAAGATTTACTCAATACACCGCATTCAGTCTCAATTGAAACTCAATCGACTTTTTCTATTGAGTTCCTATTGAACTGTTCCAGGGTTTTGGCCGGGTCTTAACTGAACTTTTAGCAATTGTATTTCAAATGAATTTTGGCAATAGTGTTTCAATATAATTTTTGCTAATGAGTTTCAATAAAAATATTGCAATTGAGTTTTAATTGAATTTTTGTAACGTGTTTCAATAGAATTTATTGCTACTGCGTTTAAAACAAATTGCAACTGGTTGAGAATTTTTTGTACAATTCCTTAAAGCATGCAACATGAAGGAAACAAAGCACATGGAGGAAACGAACACAAACATCATAACTAAGCACTCACAACCCACTAATCGTACTCCCCTTGACTACCCCACCGCCTTATATACCCTACATAAGAAAGGTATTCATTTGGCCGGTGACCACCTCAGCATTTATTAAGGTTCTCAGTTCGCTATTTCTTCCTTGGAAATCTCATCAAGTTTCGACATCATTGGACTCTATCCCTTAATAGAAAATATTGGTACAAGCAATAATCGTTCGGTGCAGTAATCCACAAATGACCAAACTCAGTTGCATTCCTAAAGAGTAAATTCTATACAATCGATATTGAGTTTCTTATGACCAAACTCAATTGCATTCCTATTGAGTAAATTCAATAGGATCGATATTGAGTTTCTTATGACCAAACTCAATTGCCTTCCTAATGAGTAAATTCAATAGAATCCATATTAACATTCTTATGATCAAAGTCTATTGCATTCCTAATTAGTAAATTCATTAGATTTGACATTGAGTTTTAAATGATCAAACTCAATTGCATTCCTAATGAGTAAAGTCAATAGAACCGATATTGAGTTTCTTATGATCAGTCTCAATTTCATTCCTAATGAGTAAATTCAATAGAATCAATATTGAGTTTCTGATGATCAAACTCATTAGACATTGAGGTTATATTGAGTTTCAATTGACTCTATAGGAACACAATAGAAAGTCAATTGAAACTCATTGATCATTTTTGTAAGGGTTACTCCAAGACGTTCAATCGTACAGCCGAAAGCCCTCGCTAAATCTTCAAATTGGTTGTCCGTGCAGCAGTGGTGCTTTCTAGCACTGGTGACATAAACAAACTCGACGGGCTTACAAAGACGGAGCGACCGGAAGTCGCTTGGGACGCAAGCAGCGGTTCATGTTTGTAGACGATAAAAGGGTCTATAGTCAGATAGAAGTTAAGAATGCGGAAGAAGTTCTTCCCACACCATCATTACCGCCTGCCAGTGTTCTTCCGTCATGCACGAATAGTCCGCTACCGATTCACCCGTCGCACTCACGTGTGTGGGGGTCTGTGCAAACTGATCACCCGCAAGAACGAAAAGGCAGACTGGACACAGAAATACGCAGACATGGATCCGAACAAGCCCGGCAATCGAGTGCTGCCCCCTCATACGCCCTGGGTCGTGGCAACGACTTTTTCTTCCACAATCCCCCATGTCATATAACTCGGTATTGCTACTGCCTTTCCTCGTTGGTCCAAGGAGCGAATGGACGCCTTGGCTGGCACGTGGTGCTGGTTACTTTGGCGCATTCTGAACTTGCCTCCGACTATAGGTAGAACACGCATCACAGCAGGGCGTGTTGGCTAGAACATAAAGAAGGCAAGGCGACATGCTTCTAACCGCAGACAATAAACAATATGGATTATCTTCCCTTAGAAATGCCTTCGTCGCCACTCGGCACCGACAATAGGCGAGCGCCCCGCAATCAGGTCGCCCAAGTGAGTGATTAGCGGTGCACTTGACTCACTCAGAGCTCTCGCGTCGCTGACCTTAGATTACTGATAGTGTGCGCCGATAGGCCAACTGATAGGGGGGCGGCGCAAAGGCGGCCCGAAGGGGCAATGAAATGATTTTCTGTCTGCGACGAAGTAATTCTTTGAATTGGTTATTTTGCTTATAAAAATGCAGGACTGAATACCATGCGGAGTTCTAGACACCGCCAGTTTAAGAAGCACAGGTTTATTATCTTCGGGCTTGTTGCGCCAGTATTCAGCATTCTTGGGCGCTCTTTTTGGCCGTTGTATTGTTGGCTCTGAAGTGATATTACCCCTTAACCGATTTAGTTTTGGGCAATTTCCGACCCTCAACTACTTAATGTTTGCTATCGAAATTGCATTTGTTGCCTTTAAAACCATGTTTCTAGCCACGGATAAAATGGAAGCAACGCTTTAAAAGAATAAGTGCTGCAATCTGTTGGTAGAGCCTCAAACTAAGCCATGGGCGAGCCTGGGTGGTCAAGAAACGGTTAAGTGCATGAAGCGGGGAAAGCAGACGAGCTAAGCTCGTCCAAAACTTGGTTTAAGATGCTCATTCGACCCTGCATTTCTTAAGACGCCTACAGATAATTTCTGTGTAGTCATCGCCATGTTGAACTGTGGAACTTCCGGTATGGGGGAAAACATAGTTTTGCCTTCGCCACGTAGATGAAAGATGCTCACGGCTTTATCGCGGCTGTGAACCCTTCTCGTACTGCCTCTTCTATATTTTATTTTTCGCTCGATCCAGGTTGTAATGTCGCGCTTTTTTTTTTTTATCGCGCATACCGGATGTTTTAACTACGTGGTTGAGGACAGGGGAGAACAAGAAAGGTTTTGTTACAATTCCTTAAAGCATGCAACATGAAGGAAACAAAGCCACATGGAGGAAACGAACACAACATCATAACTAAGCACTCACAACCCACTAATCGTACTCCCCTTGACTACCCCACCGCCTTATATACCCTACATAAGAAAGGTATTCATTTGGCCGGTGACCACCTCAGCATTTATTAAGGTTTCCAGTTTGCTATTTCTTCCTTGGGAATCTCATCAAGTTTCAACATCATTGGACTATATCCCTTAATAGAAAAACATTGGTACAAGCAATAATCGTTCGGTGCAGTAATCCACAAATGACCAAACTCAGTTGCATTCCTAATGAGTAAATTCTATAGAATCGATATTGAGTTTCTTATGACCAAACTCAATTGCATTTCTGTTGAGTAAATTCAATAGGATCGATATTGAGTTTCTTATGACCAAACTCAATTGCCTTCCTAATGAGTAAATTCAATAGAATCCATATGAACTTTCTTATGATCAAAGTCTATTGCATTCCTAATTAGTAAATTCATTAGATTTGACATTGAGTTTCAAATGATCAAACTCAATTGCATTCCTAATGAGTAAAGTCAATAGAACCGATATTGAGTTTCTTATGATCAGTCTCAATTGCATTCCTAATGAGTAAATTCAATAGAATCAATATTGAGTTTCTGATGATCAAACTCATTAGACATTGAGGTTAAATTGAGTTTCAATTGACTCTATAGGAACACAATAGAAAGTCAATTGAAACTCATTGATCATTTTTGTAAGGGTTACTCCAAGACGTTCAATCGTACAGCCGAAAGCCCTCGCTAAATCTTCAAATTGGTTGTCCGTGCAGCATTGGTGCTTTCTAGCACTGGTGACATAAACAAACTCGACGGGCTTACAAAGACGGAGCGACCGGAAGTCGCTTGGGACGCAAGCAGCGGTTCATGTTTGTAGACGATAAAAGGGTCTATAGTCAGATAGAAGTTAAGAATGCGGAAGCAGTTCTTCCCACACCACCATTACCGCCTGCCAGTGTTCTTCCGTCATGCACGAATAGTCCGCTACCGATTCACCCGTCGCACTCACGTGTGTGGGGGTCTGTGCAAACTGATCACCCGCAAGAACGACAAGGCAGACTGGACACAGAAATACGCAGACATGGATCCGAACAAGCCCGGCAATCGAGTGCTGCCCCCTCATACGCCCTGGGTCGTGGCAACGACTTTTTCTTCCTCAATCCCCCACGTCATAGAACTCGGTATTGCTACTGCCTTTCCTCGTTGGTCCAAGGAGCGAATGGACGCCTTGGCTGGCACGTGGTGCTGGTTACTTTGGCGCATTCTTAACTTGCCTCCGACTATAGGTAGAACACGCATCACAGCAGGGCGTGTTGGCTAGAACATAAAGAAGGCAAGGCGACATGCTTCTAACCGCAGACAATAAACAATATGGATTATCTTCCCTTAGAAATGCCTTCGTCGCCACTCGGCACCGACAATAGGCGAGCGCCCCGCAATCAGGTCGCCCAAGTGAGTGATTAGCGGTGCACTTGACTCACTCAGAGCTCTCGCGTCGCTGACCTTAGATTATGATAGTGTGCGCCGATAGGCCAACTGATAGGGGGGCGGCGCAAAGGCGGCCCGAAGGGGCAATGAAACGATTTTCTGACTGCGACGAAGTAATTCTTTCAATTGGTTATTTTGCTTATAAAAATGCAGGACTGAATACCATGCGGAGTTCTAGACACCGCCAGTTTAAGAAGCACAGGTTTATTATCTTCGGGCTTGTCGCGCCAGTATTCAGCATTCTTGGGCGCTCTTTTTGGCCGTTGTATTGTTGGCTCTGAAGTGATATTAACCCCTTAACCGATTTAGTTTTGGGCAATTTCCGACCCTCAACTATAATGTTTGCTATCGAAATTGCATTTGTTGCCTTTAAAACCATGTTTCTAGCCACGGATAAAATGGAAGCAACGCTTTAAAAGAATAAGTGCTGCAATCTGTTAGTAGAGCCTCAAACTAAGCCATGAGCGAGCCTGGGTGGTCAAGAAACGGTTAAGTGCGTGAAGCGGGGAAAGCAGACGAGCTAAGCTCGTCCAAAACGTGGTTTAAGATGCTCATTCGACCCTGCATTTCTTAAGACGCCTACAGATAATTTCTGTGTAGTCATCGCCATGTTGAACTGCGGAACTTCCGGTATGGGGGAAAACATAGTTTTGCCTTCGCCACGTAGATGAAAGATGCTCACGGCTTTATCGCGGCTGTGAACCCTTCTCGTATTGCCTCTTCAATATTTTATTTTTCGCTCAATCCAGGTTGTAATGTCGCGCTTTTTTTTTTTTTTTTTTATCGCGCATACCGGATGTTTTAACTACGTGGTTGAGGACGAGGGAGAACAAGAAAGGTTTTCAATATTTCTTTTTTTTTTTTTGATGGGATTAAAGATACGTCTCCACTATTGCATCCTTTTCTGCGCCAGATCCGTAGAGATAAATTCCAGGGAGCGCGGCGCTTCCGGGTATCTACAGACCCCAGCGCACCGTAGTCTTTCGGAACATTAGATCTGCAGGAGAAGCTTCGCTCCTAACAAGCACCGTTGTCTTTCGTCGTCCTTTGACTCGCGGTGCTCGTGAGAACCCCAAGTGTCATATAGGGTAAAAAAGTCGCGTCGAAGGCGTAACTTGAACTGCAGGTATTTTGTTGAAACAGGCTATTAGCGTCGCGGGGTGGCAATTCACGATTGGCCAAGCGTTCACTTTGACGCACTTATTTAAATTCATTTTTTTTCATCGACGGAAATCAGCGTTATGTCAGGGTGTCAACTGTGACGATGTTGGTTAAAGAGCGCGATGACTCCGAGGTTCCATCTTTATTTTTACGCACACACCATCGAACTTTTTTCTCCCAACTGATAATAAGTAGTCAAGATTACATCTCAGACGTCACGGCGAGGCAAATTTTTATTGCGACGTCACGGACGAAAACTATGCGAGGGCGCCACCGTCACATCTCGGCGCTAATAGCGAACCTCGTGCTGCAGCCGGAACCTGGACGCAGCACGAGGTTTTATTATACTGTCAGCGCAAATGGGCTAACGCTGTAAATAAATAAATGAAAATCTCTCCCATCATTGCCCGACATTGTTACTTGAGTTATCTTTGTTACCGGGCGAAAAGTGCGTGGCGTGGTTTACGCGGGCGACAAAATCCGAACAAAAAAGATGATGATAACAACAAAGAAACAGCTGAGCTATACACCAACACAGCATTTAGAAACAAGCCCGCTCTGCCCACACCGGCTGTGGGCAGTGCGCGTGCGCAGAAACCATACTCGGGAGGAGTGAAGCGTTTTGCGCAAGCGCAGTACCGACAGCAGCGCCACCGCAGTGGCGCGACGTCAGGGAGTTGAGTTGGTCTATTCGCGACTCCAATTCACTATAGGTGGCGCCACTCTTTTTCCATAATGGCGGGTTTAGTGAGGGTCGGAGATGCGTGCCGCTGCTGAGCCTGTCTAGTCTGTTGGCTCCACTGAGCGATACAAATTATTTCTGGTAACAATAGGAAGCTAGAGTGTTATGAGCGCAGATCACCTTTTTATGCTGAAAACAAAAACGGTATTTAGCAAAATATTTAGAGCAGAAGGTGTGTTTTAATTCCGGAGCGAAACCGAAACTAACCTTGATTTTGGATTTAATTTCTTGGTATAGGTCTTAATTTCAGATTCTTTCATAACTCAAAGTGTGTCTCACACCGTAATTATTTAGTTAAATAAGTTGTTTGTGGAAACTTTTGTCCCTTTAAAGACAGTATCTTTCATACGCCTTAGAGGTAACATAGAATATTATTTGTTGAAAAAATCAGTGCTGATATTTGTGCGTTCTTTCTGCCTTTTCTCGCTCAGAGAATTGTGATATAAAATAATGAACTGCGGGACTTTCAATGGCTTTTTGGGTATTTAGATGATAAACCTAAATGAATTAAGAAACGCTGTTCTCATTAGAAAAATTCAAAGATGGAATCCGAGTCAGGCAGCTGAAGTGTGCGTGTTCTTAAAACAACGCATGACGCGTGACGCAATTTTACATGAATGCGTCATGCATAGCTTGACGCATTCATGTAAAATTTGATTAATTAAGGGTGCTATCACAGTAGCGACTTTTGACAATCGGCAAAACTTCCAAAGTCGCCGCCAATATCCTTTCAAACGAAATCCTCCCCCCACCAAAAAAAAATTAATTATTAATTTTTTTAACATTTATTTACTTTCGTATTTGCTCGCCGTCGTTTTGCCAATCTCAGCCTTTCCAGTTCAAAGGAACGCTTACCTGCTTGCGCGTCTGCTCACTGCAGCACGTTTCGTTGGCATTGAAAGCCGGTGAAACAGTAGTGAGTTTTAGTATTGCGTATACGAGCGAACGCAAGCTCTGTGTGTTTGCGTTAGCTTAGCGTGTTCCACGCTGCGCGTGTGCGGAGCCCGAAATCGCGGTCTTTGATCGGAGGATGGCAACGACGCGCACGCTGAACGTGGAGCACGCCACCCAAACGCAAACTCACAGCGCTTGCGTTTGCTTCTATACGCAATACTAAAACTCTCTAGTAAGGTACAATCCCATACCGGCTGCAGCCCCACGTTGGGACAGTGAAGAGTGATGTTTGCATTCGGAAATTACATTTAGTGAGCCATGATCGCGAGCAGTTCCGCCGCGCCCGCTGAGCAGGAGAATCGGGGGACCCTCACTAGTGCGCTTCCCGTTTCCGCCGCGGGAGGGCGAGCGTCGAGCTGGAGACGCGAATACTCTTTTACACTTTAAGTCCGACCTTCAGCCGACGCTACGATTTCATGAAGCCAATCAGGCAATGCCAAAAGAGCATCGTTCTTTTCTTTGTGGGTTTGCTATCGATCGCTGGCTAAACCAATCACACAGCAAAAACTATTGGCAGAGACCTTGACCCTCAAGTCCTAGAACGCTAGAGGTGCAGAAGTGATCATTTTAATTTGTCTAGAAGACTATACACAGTCGTGTACACAAGTGGTTCTCAACCATTGGTGGTTCGCGGAGCCCTTGTGGATCGGCGGAGATGACGGTGGACCTTACTCATGGTGAGGGGAAAGGAAATGGTATAGGTTAATTATGCTAATGAATTAATAAATGGATAAAACTAAGAGGTAGTTAAAGCATAGACTTCTCTCATTAACAGACAGACGAAAAAACCTACACGAAAATTGAGACGTTTCTTCTCAATCTGAAACGAAGGCAACCTTTGTTGCCGGGCTTGACTAATGAGGCACGGCTTCGTGGGCCCCCGTTTAAGAACCACTGGTCTATAGTATAGGAAACGTGGCATATATATACAACGTGAAATTCGGAAAGACGAGCCCCCCCCCCCCCCCCCCCCCCCCCCCCGAAAGATAGCCCACCACTATATAGGACTTGATTTGCTATATTTCTTTTAAACACCGAAATATAGCCAGCTTTTAGTAATAGTAGTGTAGGTATCAATGATGACCTCGGCGTAAATGCGGCTAGTTCGCAATGACTGGATATAAGCGAACGTCTCTGACTGGGAAGTACAGTCATCTTTGCTTCGTTGCCCCTCGCGACCATAGCAAGCTTGGAAAGAACACGACCTTAAAATAGCATTTTTTTTAACTTTCCTTGATTTTGCACCGAAAGTTAGCCCACTCCATATTTTCACCCGATTTTCTCTTGATGTTAGGTGGGCAATATCTCGGGATTTTACGATATTACAGGCTGTTTCACGTAAGAGTGACGAAAATTCATGAAATTAAAGTACGAAAGGTGAAAAGATAATTTTCTCGGGACGGGATTACTCGTGGTGACGGACGTCAGAAAACGCGATATACTTACTAATTAGTTTGCTAATTAATCAAAAAAAGACTAATTAACTCTTTAGTTAATGAAATAGAGATATGGTTCCAATTAGAAACTTCCTGAGCGTCATCGAAAACCACGAAATAAGTAATTTTCAGAAAGACTTTGAGCACGTGAAAAGCGTAGTAGTGTGCTAAAGTTACCACTCGTGGAGCACGTACAAGGCTGGGGCTCTCGACTGAACAATCGTGCTGTCGCCTTACCGCAACCGCTAGCCTGGTGACTGCTCCACGAGTTTTAATTGTAGGGCACTAATAATTTTAGTGGCAGAAGTGTACTCGCCAATACTCCTGCATTTTTATGATATCAACGAACACAGTGCCTGTTTCAGCAGCCAGCGTACCGCAGGCAGATGTTCCCCTCCGGAGACCAAAGCACACTTTTAGTGCAAGTGCCTGTGATGTTTGTAATTTTACAGCGGTAGCTTTTAGCGCCCTTTCCCGGCAAAAAAAAAAAAAAAAATGCTCATGTACGAACACAAAACCTCACTTTACAGCAGGGAAACCGCTTTAAAGCAGTTCCCTCTCCCCGTTGTTTCTCACACACAACCAACGCCACCTAGAGCTGAAGGCCGCAGCGCTCCTCCGGTGACGTCACGCGAGTCGGCCGGCGAGCGCCGCGGAAAAGCCCTGTAGTGACGGTGTCACGCATAGATTTACCGATGGAGTATGGCATTTTTATTGACACAAAGGTGTCTTAATAGAAAAAACGGGAGTTATGAATATTATATGACTGTGAAACATATTTGTTTTAGACGGACAGCGACGTGCAATTATCGTTATGATATGAAAGAACAAGGTTAACGACGTTTCGAGAAAGATAGTTTTTTTTTTGTTTTAGGCAACCAACTCTTGGGTGCTTTATATATATCTAGGAGCGAGAAGACACAAACGAACAAAAAACAATTGCCTTGAAACATTATTGCAAGAAGTGAAGGGACCCGCCAAAATCCATAACACCAGCAGAAGTTACCCCACCTGTTTGCACAGGTGGGGTTGCTGAATTCGTTTGTGGAGCTATTTAAAAGAGTATTAAAAAATGTGCATTGATGCTCTTTTGGAGTTCGACAAAATGAAATGTTGGAAATCATGGCGTAAGGCAAAAATGTAATTTGTTAAAATGTAATTTTTAGCAGAAGTAAACAAGTAATAAAAAAAATAAGCTTCGGGCGAGCTGGGCAGTGTTTATTATAAAGTAATTATTCTGAGACTGGGTGCACGAACACGAAAAGTTAGACGCAGAAAAAACACGAAAAAGGGGGAAAGACACTGTCAAATTCAAAATTTACAGTCTTTGACTAAACCGAGTGGAGGCGAACTTGGCAAGCTTAAAGCATAATTTTTAGTAAAAGACACATGCAATTGTGGGAGCCCACAACTACCTGCGTTCATTCACACTACGGAGAGAAGCTGTGAATAAAAGTTTTCTCACCTTCGAAAGCTGCAAATTGTATCTTCTCGTGTATCCATACTTTCTCCTTGTATTCATCTTGACACAGTTTGAACACAAGCATCTTAGATGCCGTTATGTAGCTTTCGCGACACTAAGTCTCAGCACATGCGCGTCATGTAGAATTTAATGCCGTTTCACAATAATAATGTTTTGACAGCTGTTGCGCTGAATATAGGATACTTATTTTGATTTTCGGGTTGCACATTTTCTTTTCTTTGACTTTGAATTAGCCTCATGAACCTGGTCGTTCAACCTTCCACAATAGTTTGATATCACAATGTTCGTACTGTACCACAAGGGCTTCAACACGAGCTCACTTGTGTGTCCTTCTTCACAGGCGTCCAAGTCAGAAGTCTCTTTGGTAGAAAGTACTTTCATTGTGAGCTCGGTGACGGACTGGCGCTGGTCCGGAACCTTCAAAAACTCTGCCTGCTTTGAGAGGTTTTGAGCAACAGTGTAATTGTGTGTCACGTCATTGACGACAAACAGAATTGGATAAAGAAGCCCCCTTCGATCCAATTCCTTGACACGAGAGTAGTTCTCCTGAGTAGTTCACCTTCTGTCTTGTCTTCTTCGATCAGCGATGCCCTGCATTTCTGACATTTCAGCTTTTTCAAAGCGGCATAAACTGTATATCCTGCCTCGTAGAGTAGGACTTGAAAGACCTTATTTATCGCTTGTGACACTGATTCTTATGTAACGACTATTTTGCATCTGAGCCGTGGCGTGTCTACTTGTTTTTCAAGCTCCTCCCATCGCTCGTCTTCATACGTGATTGTCGGAGACGTATACTCTGTATTCGCAGCTTAGTTTCACCTTAAAAATATTTTCGCATGGTAAACTTTTCGTTAGATTGCAAGGTGCCTCTGCTTCGGGACCTCGACGATTACGTTGATTCCTTAAATATAGATGCGCCTCAAAGATAGGCACAAGGAAGGGGCATATTGCGAAGGCTATAGGCTCCTGATTCTGGTCTTGCGAATGGGAGCTTGCGCTACAGAGATACGCTTCTAAAACAAAGAGCGCGAGCTAGCTTGTGCTTGTCACCTTCGCTGCTATTTCAGCGTAAAATTAAATCAAGTAAATTCATTAATTAAAAAACGAAAACACCATGTAAAAATATATGAAAGTTCTCAGCCTGGTATCCGTCGATAGCACCAGACTTTTCTAAAGGAATCGCCCACACCCATGCTTTTCGCAGTTACGCTTGCTCAGGGAACTTAAATACAGACATCTTCGTCAAGGACGTTTCATGGTTCCCACGGCACCCAGTGACTCAGCCTTTATGAGGCATGGCTAGCCCGACAGCTGCCCGCAACTCACCAACCATCACGCGCTAACAGCCATGCGCACCAAACGCAAACTAGACGGTGAGAGTAGGTAGACATTACGCGCACTCCCGCCGCGAGCCTTGCGCAAGCCTTTCATGAGAAAAGGAGGCAAACATTTGTATTGTGCAATTGCCCCGGAAAGACTCAAACCCCGAAAAAAGCTAAAAAGAAAAGGCCGGAGCTTGCGACTGTCTTAGCTCTAAAGGCACGTTCACACCGGCGATGTGAAGCATTCGCGCGATGCGACTAGATCGCAAAGCAAAAAAAAAAAAAAAAAAGAAAAAAAAAATCAGATGGTCACACTGGCGTGCAGGATGATCAAGTTACTTCTCGAAAACTCTCGCTCCGAACGCCGCTGATTGGCTCAGACGCTCCGCGACTAGATCGCATCGCAAGAAGTCGGGTGAGCTAGCGACTACTCGAAACGCGTCGATTCGTTTCTGCGACGGTCGCTTTTGCGATGAAAGTGATCGCGCGACTGCTGCCGATGGCCAGTGTGAAGGCGCGGCTCTCTCTCACTCCCCTCTCCCTTCCCCCTGCAGGCCGCCACTGTTCTTGCTCCGCCAAATCGCACAACTCCTCGAACACGTCTCCTACGTCAATTCCACTGAAAGCAGAGACCCATTGCAAACATTGTACAGCAAAAGAAAAACAAATTAAAAGTGCCGGACAGCTGGAGTAAATTGAAGATGATTATAAACCTGAGGCTGAGGTAAGGAAAGGAAAACGCAAAGGAAGACAGAAAAAGAACAGACAACGTCTCAAATTCATCTACAAAGTTTATTTCGTGCACGCCCTATATACCACGTATCCAACGCAGTCACTACAATCACCAGAGGCAACAAAATCCCGCGACAACAAAACGCAATGGAACAAAACACACACGCACACACGCGCGCGCGCACACACACACACAAAGCCACACACAAACACACACACACATGCACAGTTTTTGACAAAGACGGGGTAAACCTTCGCTTATCTTTACTGACCTCGGCTACGAAACATTTACACAAAGGGTCACAGTTCAGCATAACCACCACCTTGCCCTACGAGAACGCAAGGGGTTCACAGCTGAACACAAAGAAACGACCTTTCCCTCCAAGAATGAATAAAACATCACTAAAACTGCGCGTTCTCTAACAAACCACACAGTTCAAGGATACACACATTGACACTGCTAACATTTCGTAACTGCCTACTCGAATCCGCTACCTTGTAACAACATACATCCTTCCTTAAAACAAACGCAATATATATATATATATATATATATATATATATATATACAGGGTGTTCATTTTTAATTCGAACAGAATTTTTTAAAAAAGGGCGTACGGGTTACGTGGCTGCCGTTTTCACTGAGTGCTTGTGGGGCTCGGCGGACATTAGACAAGGGCATAACTGTCGCAATGTATTGACTAATTAACCAAATTATGTTAATTAACTTTTTAATTATTAACTTTTTGGGTCTAGTTGCAAAGTCCCAAAACTGCAAAATGGTCTCCTCTGGTTTTTCTACTGTGAATTGCAACCCCGGGGCCGTTGGCTTTACCAGCTTCACAAGATACTCCGACTTCTCATCTTCAAACGTGCAGACTAAAATATCATCAACACACCTTCTGACGAAGCCCACGTCCGGCGTCAATTAAATCATCTTGTCGAATAAAACCCCCTCTAAACTGTTGAGGTATACCTCAGTCAACAACGGTTCGACCGACCAGCCTATGCAGACACCGTCTTTTTGGATGCATTTTTGAACATCGTATTTGAGGACTGTTGATTTTAAATAGAGATACAACACGGAAAGGAAACCTTTTACTAACACGCCCGATTATTATTGAAACTACCAAATTCGATTCTACCGCCTGCTTCACTGCGCTCATTCAACGTTTTATTTTTTTAGAGAAAATTTAAACAATTTTTTATCCATGCAAAACACCGAGCTCTTTCTCTTATGGGTGCTTTTCAAGAGCCAAAAAAGTTCTTATTTTTCAACGATAAGGACTTATGAAGGCACACCATACCTAACTCACGCTGTAGAAACTTAGACAGAACTTTTTGCCACGTTTCATTTTTGTTTAAACCATTTTGAGGGGCATCTCCACTTTATGATCATTTAGAAACACATTTTAAACAAAGGTGCATCTTGGAGTGACTCAACATGAACTTGGAAACATGCTCCTTGTCTTCTTCCTTTAGCACTGTACGTACGTTTTTTCTCAGCTTTTCCCAGTTTCCGTTCCAGTCCTTGAACAACACACTCATAGCATTTGTTTTTTTTTTTGTTTTGTTCTAGAATTCCTGCACCGGGAGGATACAAACGCTCTTTGATTTATTTGTTTGAAGTAATTTCAACGGCTGTGATTTTAGTACTTTCTTAACCATGTTTACATCCTTGGAATTTTTGTTTTTCGGGTACGCCTCTCTCATGATTTTATTTAATGTTCCTACTGTCTGAATCATAAAAGCTGTCTTTTCATCATGACCTAACAAACGCCCAACGTTCTGAACACGGAAAACATATAAAGTCTAGATGGCCTTACATTAAAGCATACATTAGGTCCCTTACATAAACAAAAGAACTTTCCTTTCTTTCTGAAATCGAAATTTTACATGGGTTCCCTAGAGATAAACGGAATTCCGACACACACAGAGCACTACGCCCTACCATAGGTCGACATTCCTCCCGCAACTTCATTATCCTAACAGAGTTCAATACTTGCGTTCCTTTGACATACCAGAGAAATGAACAAACTGGCATGCATCTAAAGAAGGACACAATCTGCGAAAGCTCACGACGGTTCCATTTACTGAACATGACATAAACTTCTTCATTAAAAGGGTCTTAAACCTATGATTATTCAAATGTAATCATGTGCACACCAAAGCAGCAATCTCTATCTAGGTGATCCGGAATTACCTACGCGTCTACAAGATAATATACACAGAAAACTAGACATCTTGTATCATAAGCTGCGACTTGAAGTACAATTTTTTTTGTGACCGAACTGATAAACCAAACTCCAATATATGCAACTGCGATGAAGATGTTGAACATTTGCTACGGGTATGCATTAAGTACCAAACGTTACGGGAGCACATGAAAAAGGTTCTTCAACAGCTTGGGCCCGCAGCCATTTACTGTGGAAAAAGTCCTGGGCCCATAAAAAATTTGCGGCGTGACAGCATCACCTTTAAAGCACTTCAAGAACACGTCAAGGAAACAGTCCTTCGAGATATACTTTAAGCGCTCGTGTGCCCGTGTGTTTTTGTGTCCGTAATTTTACTAAAATATCTATCTACTCGTTTCTGGTGACAAATGACGTTTTCTGAAATATTTTTATTAAATACAAATTACGACACCACGCAAATGTTTAAAATTCTATAGCTCTTGTAGCGCCATGCATTTAAATATAATAAAAATAGTGAAAGCAGGTTGCTCAAAACTTGCACACGTTCATCGCGAAATGAGTACATACAAGTTATTTTGATGTAATGTATAAGAAAAGTAAAGACGAGGACGGGATGGTGCCGTGCAGTTCCATCTCTCGCTTTCAGCGTTCAGTAAAACAACTCTCTGAGGCCGGAGACTTCCTATGTGTTTCGCTGCATCCCGGCCGAGGTGGCTGCAGTCTGATGGAGGCTTAAAGGGATACTTCAACGAAATTTGAAATATTCCCGTCGTGTTTAAAAGTAGGTTGAATATGATCCACAATATCCGTAAATGACAATCTCACGTTTGTATTTTGAGCCTGGTGGCTGTATTTTTCGTTATAAACGGCCCACTCTGGCAAGCGCTCGGAGAAGGCCCAGCGGAGACCACGTGACATCTAACGCAATCGTGACGTAGGTCGTCTGGGGAAGAGCAAAGCTACGGCGAGGCTGACGTCGAGAGGATGGCCTAGTCGTTCCAGCCACCGAAGCGGCTGCTTTTGTACGAATTTTGAGTGACGGGTTAATCTTCTGTAGTCTTGTAGGGGGACAATAGCGACTTCTGTGACACACAAAAGGCATTCTCGGGAAGAGGGGAGTTCCTTTTTCCCCTCTTCTCTCGTCGTGGCCGGAGGCGAGACACTCACCGTCACTACCTGTCAAGGTTCCTAGACGGGCATTACAAGCGAAGCGTTAGCGACATCCACCAGGTGCTCTTTGCTAATCATTTAATTTGTTTTAAAATTCCTTTTCGAGACTTTTTTAACGAGATATTGGTATGTTCGATGTGATACTGCTCCTTTGAACCCATATAGACCAAAAAATAAGCGCCGAAATTTCGTTGTAGTATCCCTTTAATGCGGAGACTGCACCGTGTAACCGAGACTCCGGTCGCGCGTCAGAAGATCCTCAGGTTGTTCGAATTGAGACGTGCCCCACAAACTTGAATTTACCTTTGCTGTTTAGAGCGCACCTGTTCAACAGCAAAACACGCATTTATCTCGCCTATGTGTACGCACCTTATCCATGTCGTCATGTGGAGCGTGCTAAATTATTTTACGAGTATATCTACTTAACAAACAACGAGTCAGTAAAAAGAATGAGCGTCTTATCGATTTTCACTTGCTCGGTTTTTCAATTGTTTTCGACCGGTTGTTATCCAACTTTAGGCCACTATCTCCCCCATGGCCATGGTTCGGGAGGAACAATATCCCGCATGGACTATTAGACAGCAGGAAGTTTGCTTTCATTAAACAGGCCACGAGGCAATTTGCTGTATACTTTTAACAGTATACTGCTCTATTTGATTATTCTATTTTAAAAGCTTAGGAGTCGCGCTCTAACACTAGTTATTCCTTTCCATGCAATCTTGGCGACGGCAGTGAGATAGACGGCACCTACCGCCTAAAGCAGAAAGCTGTAGGTGCAGGTTCGCTCACCTAGCCTTTTCGAGCGAACAAGATATTCGCAGCACCTGGCGGTCTGGAAGGCGAAGCTGTGAAGGTAGGTTCTAAAAGACGTAATGAAAATCGCCACTACCTTGTTTCCACTTGCGATGAAACTTAGCGGATGCTCCGAGCTATCGGAACCAATCGAATTTCGTGCGAGTGGCACGCGAACCGCGACCTGCGGGAGAGGTGCAGCGACGCGTGGAGTGCGTGGTCACATGATCCGTCCGCAGCTCTGGATTGGCTGGGATGAATTGTAGGGGCCGCTGCGGTCCACCATAAGTTGAAACCGGGTATACCAGACCCGGTGCACTATTGCAGAAAAACGAACAGCGTTCACCACCTCGACTCGCAGCCAGATCATGATGCAACGTGGTCTGGTTAAAATTATACGCCACCAATGTTGATCATAATCGAGCGTTAGGGAATGGCAGTTGTCGTTTCTACAAACATAGGTAGAGGTTGGCTACTCCCATCACCGTAGCGATCAGACACGAGCCGCAACCGGAATGTCCGTTCGTAGCGTTGATTCGTAGCCCGAGCCCACATTCAATATCACGCAGTGCCCGTGTCTAATGGATGAGTTGAATACAGCTATTCTCACCCCGGGATGATCCTTGCGACTACGTCAGCAACCTTCGCAAACCAGTGACAGATGACTGTTGTTCGCTTCTATAATTGAAATTACACCACCGCTCGATAGGGGGCGTTGTTGGAGTATATTTGAGTCCAGTGTGCTACAGCGGGTAACAGGTTAAGAGTGAAGTGGAAGCTCCTCCCACCTCTTTCCTACCTTAGCAGACGCAAATGCTGGGAGAGGAGGTCGCCTCCTCACCAGTGTCCGCTCTGCCCAAGGAGAGAGAGGTGGGTGAAGCTTCCACTTTACTCTTTATTTGTTACCGACATGCAGTGTTAATTGCGCAACAATCAAGCACAATATCGTTTCCCGGCTTCTTTAAAAATCAAAGTCGAGGTAAAGAAACCGCGTGTAAACTTGACGTTCAGTCACAAGTCGTTGTTGTCCCGAGCAAGATTCGTTAACTAAAACGAAAGTTCTAAACAAGAGGTAGGATTGTTTCGAAGCCACATTTTTGGGTAGTATAATTATCGCTGGGAATCTAGTATATACGTTCCATGTAGACAGCTTTCACAAAAGGACAAGATACGGAGGAATAGAATACGCCAAACAGATCACAATTACACTCGTGTAAGCGTAATTAACGTATATGTACCTAATGCATTTTTATGAAAGTTAGAAACTTGTATTTAAAGTCAACAGCTAGGGCTGGCTGTTTTCTCAAGCTTGAACATTCTTTAGCACTACAAAAGTAGGTTAATTCAAACAGACTCAAAAACTCTTTAAACGCATTACCTACAAAGCAATATAGCTATAAAACTATCGTCTTATTCTTCATCTAGAACAGTGGTGAAACCTTAAATAGTAAAAAAAAAATTGACCGCATCTCCACGTGGTGAATGATGTTGCTTGGGGCGAAGCTCTGGTGGTGCTTGTCTGCGTAGACGCCGAGCCGCAGCATGCCGAGCATTTTCATTCATGTCAGTAGGAGAATGTGTGGTTTTCTTCTTTTTCTTTTTTTAAGCAGACAGATGGAATGGTATCTCAGAACCCCCTACTCTTTTTTTTCTTCTTTTTCTTTGAGCCTTTTCATTCATGTCAGTAGGAGAATATGTGGTTTTCTTCTTTTTCTTTTTTTAAGCAGACAGATGGGATGGCATCTCAGAACCCCCGAATCTTTTTTTTCTTCTTTTTCTTTTTTCATAATTTTTTTCATCTTTTTTTTCAATTTTTTTTTGCCCTACACGAGCACGTGAGCATGTGCTCACGTGCTCGTGAGCACGTGATCTCACGAGCAGAAAAGCACGAGCACCCGACGCCGGGCCTACGGCGGACGGCGGACGGCGGACGGACATGGCTAGCCCCTAAGGAGCTTCGCCCCTAAAAAAAGGATGTGAAAGACCAAGGCAGACAAGTTCAAATAAGTATAATATATTCAGAGCACGTTTACATTTGCTGGAAACAAGAAACGTTCTAGTTTATCTAAAAACAAAAAGTTTCCAGAAACATTTCTAAGCGGTACCGCTGCACGAGCTTCAAAGAATGACCATCTCTCCCGAGGTCACTAACTCCGTGGAGAGACCTATACTCCATTACATTGGTCCGTCAAGTTCTTAACTCTGCTCTCATAAGTTAGCTCATAACAATGTATGTGGGACAACACATCACAGAAACTGTAATGCATGTGTCCAGAAAACCTTGCCAATTGCCAAAATACTGCCTTAATAACATACCCTCGACCCTGTATCCTCTTACAAGTATCTTGGCATTCATATTTCTCATGATCTGACTTGGACCGCCCATACCACATACGTGATTAATAATGCTAACCGGATGTTGGGATATCTTCGACGTAATTTTGCCCGAGCATCTTCGTCATTAAAACTACTGCTTTACACCACGCTAATCCGCTCTAAATTGGAATACGCCGCGTCAGTTTGGGATCCCAGCCAAGAAAACCTAATAAACTCACTCGAAATGGTCCAAAATAATTCTGTTCGTTTTATACTTTCTAACTATAACCGAACCGCGAGCATAAGTTCAATGAAGTCTAGCCTCAGCCTGCCATCTCTCGCATCTCGCCGTAAAGCTTTTCGTCTCAGTCTCTTTCATAAATTGTTTTACCATTCACATCTGCACGACGAACTTATTTTACCTCCTCAGTACATCTCACCTCGGTTTGATCATGCTAATAAGGTTGGAATTCCATCAGCCAGAACTAATACTTTCTTTCAGTCATTTCTGCCACGCACATCTGACGAGTGGAATCGCCTTCCTGCTTCAATAGCCACTATCGAAGACTCCCATCACTTCAAGAGCGCCTTAGCTAACATTGTATGATTATATGCCATTTTTTGTTTATTTGTATTACCATTTTTGCTGTACTCTGTTTGTTTAATTTCTTCTTGATTGTTACCACTCCCCTCTCTAATGCCTTTGGCCCTGAGGGTATACTAAATAAATAAATAAATAAATAAAACATGCTTGCTTGGGACTTTTGATAACTACAAAACCCTGAAACGGTTTGCTCCATTTTTATGTACACTTGAAACTTATGTATTGTTAATTATGAAGTGACGTCAAAAACCTTTGTAAAACTTGAAAAACAAATTCTCTAGGTTTCTCAGCCATATCGTAGCGGTGTTTGCTGAACATGCGCGAATCTCCATTTCTGTAACGACATGATGTTCGATTTGTACATTATCCAGGTTGTTTACAAATTTCGAAATGTAGATAACGACGGACACTGATATTCATTTCCGCCAGGACACACTCACGCCATTCCTTGTATAAATTTACTCCTGTCCCACGAAAGAAGATAGAGCCGAATATAAGCTATTTTGTTTTTCACTTTGAAACTGTGTACTACGTTGCGCAAATATGCGTCGTAAATATCAAATTCAACACGAGCGCCACATCCAGTGAACCGTACAATGTCTTCATTCGCAGACGCACACAGCGGGTAAAGCAAAGTTGCTCCCCATGTTTTCTTGCCTCCCACATATTCAAGACATCGCTGAACATGCGATCACGTAAAAACAGGCCACACAAACAAGCCGATAAGTTACTCCGTATGGAGTACAAGGATGGGCTACCTTGAACGATACTGCTCGTTGTTCAGTCTCGTCTCCGAATAATCATAAATGTTATCTTCATTAGAGATATCAGTTCTTGATAACTGTCCTATTTTTGTAAGCGCTTATCACGACAGGTAGATAATTAGGTGTTATAAAACGTTAATTTTACATGCTGTGTAATAACTTCCCATAAATACTGGCAGCTTATTAGATCACTGCTTTTACACATTTCGCACTAATGGCGGATTCATTTGCGAGGAAGTTTGCTTCAGACTTTAATATTTATTGAATAAAATGGATTATACTTTTAAACACCGTTGTTTGAATCAATCGATATAGAACGTGTGATGAAATATATCGTATGGTAATTGTTTATTTCATTGTGCAATGTTTCTAATTTTGAATGTTCGGCACCCCCGAAAGAACATCAGAGTTTGTAACAAACAAAATGTTTTTTAACACCTTTTATTTTATAAAGGTGCACCGTATCACCCTGTGGCCTTAAAAATAATCTGATTGGCAGGTTGATTCAACATTATGAACACCCAAATAGTGCCAAAGGACGGGGACGAAATATCGCGTGTAATCTATCCGTCTACTCGTCCTCGAACTTTGAGTTGTTCGTATTTTGTAACATCCGTTGACGCATATACAACAATGAACTAATGGTGCGAGGAAATATTGACACGTTAATTCTCGGCACTTATCGTGTGTTCTAGTTTAGAACCTTCCCGCATAGAGTGTGCATAAAACAGGGTAGCGCTGCAGTCTGTCTTACCGTAGTGCTCAGTACCGCGGTTACTCCGACATCGACGTCCACAATAGGCGTCGATGGCCACATTAGGCATTTAGTTTCTTAGCAATTCACAATTTAATTTCCTGTCATTCGTGAAAATTTAACACATGAGAGGTGGACTCCTAAGAATGCATCAGGACCATAGAGAACCTTTTTTTTCTTAGAAGGTTTATGATTACAAATAAATTATTCTTGTCAACCTAATTTTTTTTTCAAAACGTAGGACGCCAAAGATTTCATAAAATAATGAATATAGCATAATATAGTTGCGGCTTGTTTTTTATGCATACTACCGGCGAATAAAATGTACTGCAAAGTGGTTTATGTCTTTGTTTTTGCGTATGTTTTGTAAGCGCAAGGCTAATGTAAACAAATGGTATGTGCATCACAGTGCTTTCATTCGGGGTTTTCAGCTGCTATGTGAATGGTTAAAAAATTGGACAATGTGTGATTAGGTCACATTCACTAACTCCTTACTTTGCTCGTACCAACCTCTTTAAAAGTTTCTTTTTCCAAGGACGATTAATGAGTGGATTTCCCTGAGGAAATTTCCTCTTCCTATTTCTTGACTGCGTTTGTTTCGTATTGATACTTTCCGTTTTGCTGCGGTTTGCTTCTTCTGCTTTTGTATAATTTTGTTTCTGTTGCATTTTTGTCGAAGATATTCTGGTGTGCACTTTGTTGTAATGCGAACAAGACATTTTTTTTGAATTCACTCCTGCTTGGAGCGTTGGAGAGGAAGAGGCTATTGGCTGCTGCAAATATAAAATAGTGTTATTTTTAGAACAAATGTTGTCAGTTAGTGCATTTCAGTCTTTTATTGCCTATGGTGATGTAGGCATTTGATAAGAAACTGTGGACGAAGAAATTTCACGTAATTTAGAAGAATGGCGAAGGGTGGTCCGCGAGAAAGCTGTAAACTCAATAGGAAAGTACTTCACAAGGTAACTCGATTGGCCCCTCCCCCCCCCCCTCCCCCACACACACACGCATTCCGAACATTAAAGGGGCACTGACAGGTAAAACTCATATTTTGTTTTATTATCCGAAACGATTGAAAACGATGCGCGGACATTACCCTCAATATTCGAAATTTGTAAACTCAGTATTTCTGGAGTAAAAAAAAAAAAACAATTTCCAAAAGCTGAATTTAAAGTTCCCGTGCGCCACGCGCAAGTGCAGTGACGTCAAAGACTGAGTCGTTTTGCAACTCAAGTTTCTCTCACGCTTCCGAACCGTCCTGACTCGAAGTTTTGCGTTCACCCACGTCCCGCGATCAACCGCTCTTTTCCGATCGTGCCGCCTATCGCTGTGAGCAGACGACGTTTCATTTTCGAGTTTGATGTTCTTTTACGACCCTTTCAGCGATCGCAAAATCTTTGAAACGGTGTGAGGTCAAAGAGAACGCGCAGTGGACTTTTGTCAGTGACGTGAAATGCCACGCCGCGCCGGTTTGCGTGAAAGGCTGCCCCGGCGGAGTCTCAACCGAAACTATACGGTACACACACACACCACACCCAGTCGTTTTGACCTTTTGACGATTTCCTTTTCGAATTTGAGAGGTCGTCGGGCACCTAAGGAAGAGAATTTCGTCCGATTCCCCGACTCACAGATCATCCTCAGTGCTACATCTGCGCGCCACCGCGCCGCCATAATTCCGAGGGAGAATAAAAAGCCAGGAGGCGACATCACTTCGGACTCCGATCTTCGGTATTTCAAAAAGAGGGGTCGTAGTCCGTTCGCAATTGCGTTACAAAACAAGTTTTACGAATGATTCCATTCAATATCATAGAAATGTTGCTTGCAAAGCTTCTAAATTTTATACTTTGTGAAGTCACAAATAAAAAGAAGCGAGAAGATGAAAAGAGAAAAGAAAAAAGATAAAAATGCGCGCGCGCGCGTGGTAACTTTGTTTTCGCGTTGTCTTATTTTTTTTTTTGCGTGTTTATGACTACAACTTGTACATATTTGGACAAAAAAAAGTACGACATTTGGGGTGTCAGTGCCTCTTTAACTACTTTAATATTTTGGCCTCTTTCGGTTAAACCCAAATTATGAAAAATGAAATCGACTTAGCTTTATTGGTTTCCACCGGCTTAAATCGGCTCAAGTTCAGGTGTGTAAACTCAGGTTAGTCTGTTAGCATTGTACGAAAACCGTGGAATTTAACACGTTATTGAGTATTAGTACGCTTTTTAAATGTGGTTTTAGGTGTCAACTCCAAATTTTCTTGCAATGAAAGTGCCACGGACAAAATATGAGAGCACGCTACTCGGATACAACTTGTTTGTTACTTCTTGGCACCTGCGAACGTATGTACATAATTGCACCTGAAGGATGTGATATTAGAAGCAATACGCTGATGAACTCAGATTGTTGAAGGCACTTGTTTCTAATAGATCCTTTGCAAAACGTCCAGACCCCTACACAAGGACGGAATGAATTTTGAAAACTCACTGTATAAAACCCTCTGTACTAGACGACAGAGGCCACACAGACAAGCGGGCGAGGGCAGATGTGCGATAGTTTTCTTTCTCTTTCTTGCTTTTCAGTGTCCCGGAGTAGTTAATGTGGGAGCAATAAAAAGTATACGTACAGGACGTTCCCGTGATTTGTTGCGTGTGGCCTTTCAAGTCATTTGCAACTGGTCTATTGGAGTTAATCCTACTATGCCCTTGTAAAACAGTGTCCGACTGTCTCTCTCGATTAAAAACGTAAAACGTAAAAAAATTGCAGTTTGATACCTTGGACCCACCTTGTAAAGCAAACCGGCAACCGGATGGCTTAAAACAACAACATACTTTTCGTGTAAACCAGTCAAAATATTAGTCGCTGAAGGATAAGTCATCTGCGTGAAACCCCTGTTTCGATCTATTTTTGTTTACGTTGACTTTAACAGGCGGCATAGTAAAAATGGCGTTAGCTGTTGATGGTTTCAGACTTCGTTCGCGTGTGCGTTTATTCAGCAGACACTTCGTTGCCATGATGACGCAGGCGATAGCAGACGGACTTGATCGTGCCAATGGCGAGGGTAGTGTGGAAAAATGGAGTGTGTGTTTCGGTTTTTCTGCCTTACTTTTCAAATGGCGGAACGTAAACAAAAATAGTTCGAAATGAGGATTTAACAAAATTGGCTAGTTTTCTCCTGCGCCAAATAGTCTGATGAGACTTGACGAAAATCTTCTTTTAAGCGCAAAATTTAGATTTTTTTTTTTCTTTTTAACAGCAGCATGCGATAAAATAATAATGTGCCTAACAGTTGATTGCGTGAGCATGTATACATTTGGAAGCGAAAGGCAGACAGTCTGTGTGTCTGTGCAGTGACAACAAACTCAGCTGGCTGCCTGACAACCTGTTCACCAACATGCCCCACCTGCAGACGGTGGTGCTCAGCCGGAACGCCTTCAAGGTCCTCTCACCCAAGCCCTGGACAAACTGGCTGGGGCAGCTGAGCAAACTCAACCTGGAAGGTGAGTTTGCCGCGACGGGCACCGAATTCCTTCAATTTGTACCCATTAAAAGTAGAGATAGGAAATAGGAACTAAACACAACCCCTAAACATCTCTGATATCGCTACTTAAAATTATTAAAGTAAATACACTGACATAAGACAAAACGGGAAACCAAGGTGAAAATGTATCGCGGTAACTTACAAATATGGTTACCAAAAAAAAAAAAAAGATTATAATGCTAATAAACGCATTAAAAGCATTAAGTATCTTGAATTCATTTGGGCCCGTAAATCAGGACTTCCAAATTTGATCTTTGCCGACAATGTCGGTGTCGGCCAGACTTAGAGGTAACCGGGATTACTTTGTAATTAATTACATTTCTTGTAATTTAGTAACTGATTCGTTACTTTTTGAAAATCTAATTTGTACTCTAATCTCATTCTTTTTTAGTAACAAATTTCTGAAATTACTCGTTACAATTCTTCCGTCCCATCAAAGGGAGAAAGAGAGATGAAGAAGGGCGATGCAACGGCCTTCGCGCGTTTAGCATGGTAACACAAGACGGGGGTTCGCTCGTAAAGAAAGTGCTGGTAAGGGGAAAGGAGAGGAATTCACGGAAAGCACGACAGCCCAGCCAGAGCTTGTTTCTGGATTCGCTCGTACGGTACAGCCAGGCTGGGAGGATTCGACTGCCTACATGAAGGCAACAGGCTTCGACTTCTTGAAAAACGAACGAACTGCCTCGAGCGTACAAAAGAGCAGAAGACTAATAGACCATAAAACCGTCGCCTAGGGTTCGTCTCAAGTAGGACGGTGGTGCATATGTCTGCTCCCTTCCTCTCCCCCACCCTCCCTCCCCCCTCTCTACACTTCTTCTCCCTCCCCACCCCTCCGCGCCTTGTCCCCCCGAAACAATTTTTTTCTCACATGAAACCGGTTTTCGCTTGTCGATGTTTCTGCCTATGCACGTCCACCCCCCAAACACAGATAAGGATCTAATGAGACCTCGCCCCTGCTCATTTTTGACAGCGCTTTGAAAGCTAAATACTGGCTGGACCCACCAGCTATGTGGCTTCTGCCACTTCCCTTCGCACTAGCGGATGCGTAAGGCAAAAAACATGAGGAGTGCGAAGGTAACAGTTCATTGGCACGGAAAAAAAAATGGAGCATCGACTCTGGAGTCAGATTAAACAGTAACTTTCGACACGCGAAAGACATGGAAGCGTGCTGTTCACTGAAAGTTGTGCTTTCTTAAAGGGACACTGACACCCCCCAATTTTTTTTTACATTTTTTTGCCAGGCGATTTATTATGGTGTCGGAAGACTACCCAATTAATATTTTGCAACAGAGTCACGTATATTTTTAATAAAGCCAAAAAAACGCAACTGCTCGAAACCGAAACTGAAACCCGCGCACGGAGTTCGGAGAAGTGGAGAAGGGAGAGTGAGTAGCGGAATTCACGTAACTACACAACACCGCGCTTTTTTTTTCTTTTTTTTTTTCTGCGCGCAGCAGACGAACTGCGTTGCGGGAACCGTTCGTCGTGCGATTCCTTTGCAGTTATGTTTGTTCCGCTCGCTCTTCTGTACTCCAAGATGAGTTGTTTCGTACATTCAAGAGTGGGAGATGAGTAGTGAGTGCCCGTGGTTAATTTCCGTGATCGGCTCCGAAAAGAATACACCCAAGATGTTGCGTGAACGGCTGCCTCACATGTCCTGCGTCCGAAAAAAAGTGGCATTGTGCGGCAGAGTCTGCACATATTTCCGAAAGTTCAACGGGAATCGGGACCAATGACTGGCTGAAATTCCTGTAGAACATTTACGGGCACTTCGGAAAGCGGATGCTACCCGATTTATATGCTCCTTGCATTTTGTGGAATGTGATTACATTGAGATTGCAGGCGCCAAAAAGAAAATCCCATACACTTAGTTCAGCGACGTTTTGTCCACAAGATTTTTTTTTTTAATTTTTTTCAGTGATAATTGTAAAAAAAAAAAAGAAATGTAAATATCGCAAAATGTTTATAGAAAAAAAAAAACGTAGTTTTACACGGGATCGAACCTGGTCCGCCGCGTGTTAAAGCGCGAGACACATGGACGGCAGAATCGTCCAATCCGACGTCCGATGCGACAGTCCGAACGCCTCTCCTAATTGTCCTACGCGACAGTTTGAGACACACGCTTCCGACCTTGCATGTGACACGACGATCCGTTCGGCTCCGCCGAAGAGATCCAAGCGCTCCTGCGGAGGTCCGCGTTCCTTTACAGACCTCTGGTCCCAGATTGACGGCTCAGCTCGCACGAGCGATATTACGAGCTTCTTCTCGCTAGCGCGTGCATTCTTTTGCTGGGGCCCATCTTTCTCGAATGGGTCAGAGGGAGTCACGCGTCCGGCTTCCCGTCGCACGTTCCGTTTTCGTGTTCGTCCCGCCAGATTCAGTACGTCATCATGACGTTCGCGCCAGCTGTGCTATCATTGGCTGAGAGCTTCCGACAGTCCGTCTGCCGTGTGAAACTATCTGGCACGTCGGACGCACGTCGGATCGCCAATCTGACGTCTGAAGCGACCAAACTTTTCGGATCAGGCAGTCGTATTGCGGGATCGGACGTCGGATCGGATGGATTTTTCGTGCATGTTTCTCGCGCTTGAAGCGGACGTCTTTCCACTGAGCTATTGGGGAAAAACTTTCCATAGTAATAATGCAGCAGGTCAACTGTAGGTCGGAAAGTTTGCTGCAGATTTTCCTCCAGTAAAAGCACTCCCCGGTCGAAGTCGGGCAGCACCACGCATCGACCACATTCGCTCCTAGCTAGTAAAGAAATCGTACGCGTGCATATTCAACTCGAAGTAGGCACTTCGTGCTTGACGTTTGCGCGAGCGATGTCTTCAGCAACAAGAAGAGGGCGACGGCTCGGCAACGTCTTTGTGCAAATCGGCTTGGCGGTTGGGCGTGTCGTACGGGATGAATACCTATTCTTTTGATCGGTTCAAAATTTCTCTTTCAAAAAAAGACAGAATTCGTCGGTACTGTGAACGACAGTCCAGAAGTAGAGGTCCCACACCCGTCGTCCGCTGCCATCGCCGTCCTCGCGAGTCCCACGATACGCGAAACGATGCCATGTTTTGCGCAGCGAACGGACAAAATACTTCCGGTTCTCTGTGCAACTTTTTTTTTTCAGTTAACCTATTTGCAGCTTTTTAGAAAACACAAAAGATGGGTTTCATATTTTTTTACTTTTTTTTAATATTGAGCATGTGCCTTCAACGACGAACGACTCGGATTAAATTTGGTGGTTGTGTCTAAACCTCAGAAAACGGCCCGGGACCATAGAAAAGATAGTGAGCGCGAATCAAACCGGCCGGTTCTCGATCGGCGGTTTTCGGGCGGAAAGAAACCGAATTTTGAGCCTCAAATTCTGTTCTGGGTAGTTGGGCTCTCATATGTCACGTGCAACTAAAAACCTCGGTGAGCATAAATACTCTGTCAGTGTCCCTTTAATAATTTTTAAACGGCAAAATGAGTTCAGCTGAAATATTGCTCAATAATATTTTCTGTGATGTTTTGGTTTTAATAAGTTTGGTATCATGAACGAAGATCAAATGGGTGATTCGGTCGAATAACAATCTTCATCAAGCAGGAGTCTTTGAAATGTAACCAGACACAAGTACCGCGTCTTGGTCTCACAGCTAGTCAGTTTTAGTAGGTAAACCATTCCCTATTTAGGCAACATGCAGCAAGCATAGAAAAGCCACATCTTCAGTAGAATCGTATTTTGTAGCTCAGCGATCCCAAACTCGGATTAATTCGAATGGTGTGCGTGCCTTCACCGCACAAGTGCATTCGTCGCATGTTCATGGGATTTAGTTCTGTCCCGGTTCAACAGAGCAAGAGTCCTTTATCTCGAAAACCTGTTTAAGTCATTTAAAACTTTATAAATTCGTTCTCCTAAAATTATAAACCCAAAATATTGGGTAAATAATACCGATTGTGTTTATTTTTGTTTTGATTTTGATGCGGCTCAAACTTTTCTCCCCCAAACACGCAGTGATAGCGCATGTATTTTCTTGTTTCTTTGGAGTAACGCAAAAGTAATCTAGTAAAGTAACGAAGTAATTAATCGATTCCTTTTTACGGGGAGTGATTTGTAACGGTAATTCATTACTTCTTAGGCCAAGTAATTGTAACTGTAATTAATTAATTTTTTGAAGTAACGGGCGCAAGTCTGGTGTCGTCATGGACAGACAGATGCAGGCCCGTAACACGTGGGACAAAAGTTTGCGTGTTAGTTCCCACTGGTCCTCGATGGGCTCAATCCCCGACTCTGCAAGTGTCGACCTGGATGAGAATTACACGGTGTGATGAAGTGCTTCTCATCTAGACTAACATGCTTAACAACTGTGTGGTGCATATGTTGAAGTCCCCACGGCTAGCAGTCGTACTGCACTCCTTATGATTTTCCCATCCCCAACAAGGACACCGAATACAATTTCAAGGCAGGCGAACGTCCCAATGTCTTAACTTGCGTAAAACATGTTTGTCCATTTAATGTTTTGAAACCAAATGGTATCAAATGATACCAAATGGCATTTGGTATCATCTACGGGCACAAACAAATAATGTCACAACCATAATAGAATGTTCAGGTATAATTAACTAAGCATAAAAAGGGCGATTTCTATCAGTCCGTATGTGTAAATTTGCAAGTCTTATAATAACTTGGCTGTACCCTGATTTAATTGCAAGACTTAGAAATTGGATAAAAAAACAAATAGGTAGTTACGTCTAAAACACATCACCTGAACTACGGCTGACAAGGATTCATTTAAGTCACATTAACGCGACCAGCTAGTCCAGTATCGGCAGCCAATCAAGGTTGTCTCCTAACACCTATTACACTTACATTGTTTAACTAATGCTCTGAGAAAAGCACTCACAGCCAAGTCGCGCATCGACCTGTGCATGTCACACTACCACGTGGCTCTTGGAGGTGTTCCGTGTTCCAAGGACCTGTTAGGACCGGGTAGAAAGTCCCTTGTGTCAACCGGCAGAAAGAATGCACTGCATGACATACCAGTAATTTGCAGAAAAAAACACACTCGTGCTTCATTGAGTGAAACTGGTTTGCGCATAGCACGACTCACAGTCCAAGAAACGAAAATACTTTTTATGGAACCACATTTTCATGAAAAACGCTCTGCTGAGGAGTTAAAACATTTTCGTTCATATTGGTAGGGATAAACATTTTTTTACGCTAATTACGTAAATCTTTACTGGAAATTTACTTTAAAACATTTATTATTTTGGGAGCGAAAAAAAAAAACCCGAAATGAATATTCTATTAGCCAGTTATCATAACGTAGTGCACACAATATTTATTTATTTGTTTATTTACAACAATCTGCAGTACCGGACAATTATAGCATGTACAGCTGGTTAATAACAAAAAAAAAACTTTGTTTTTTTAAGAGAAAGTTTTACGCGAATGCTTTTTCTCGTAAAAATAGTAAAGAAAATCTCAAGTCAAATAAAACTTTCCACATAGATGTTTCTGTCGTGCATTTATTATATTTAAGTTTTGGCAGTGTAGGTTTCGGGAAACAATACAGAGGAAAAAAGTGTATTTTCTATACACAGGGCGAAATACTTAACAGTCTATACTCTGTCTCATCCTACGATGAACTAAAAGCCAAAGCCACGGGCCGCCAGGTCCAATCACGTTCCACGGAATACTATGACACACTTAACATTGATTAGGGATGGTCGAATAATGCTCGAATCCAAAAGCGCCGCGTCATTTCTATAGCTTCGACGCTGCAAAGAGCCTGTATGTCGTGTCTTTCTTTGCGTTGTAAAATTGTTGAGTCACTCAGTGCTCTTCGATTCAAACCACCGTCCACTCGTCCTCTCATCAGTTTTCCGAGACGGGGGCACCGATACGTGCATCGAAGCGAAATACCGCACAATTTCTAAGTGGATCGTGATTGGATCTGGCGAACTCCCACCTCTACCGTAACGTCAGGTGTCCCCCAAGGAACCTTACTTGGCCCCCTTCTGTTCCTAATCTATAATAATGATCGCCACCTTAATATAGCTTCGTTTGTGCGCTTGTTCGCCAACGATTATGTCATTTACGGACCCATTCTTTCATACCATGATCATCATGCTCTCCAGGAAGGCCTTGGGTTTGTAATTCATTGGTGTGAAAATTGACAGATGACGTTGAACTTTAATAAATGTAGATCTCTATCATTTCCCGCAGTTCGCGTGCCACACCATTTTCGTATTACCTCACTAACACTCAAGTAATAGCGTGCTCATCTTATGAATAACTGGGTGTTCATCTCACCTCTGACCTATCATGAACTACTCCCATAACTTCTGTTATTTCTGATATTAACCGTTCTCTCGGATATTTGCGCAGTAACCTCAGGCTTGCTACCCCCTCCGTAAAACGACTAGCGTATACTGCTCTTATAAGATCGAAGTTAGAGTACGCCTCATCTTTATGGTCTCCATGGCACTCCTACTTTGCAAATAATCTAGAATCCGTCTAAAACAGAACCGTTCGTTTTATTTATAACAACTACTCACCACATACCAGCATATCAGGATTACGCCAATCAGCTAACTTTCATTCACTTTCCCTTCGCCGTCGAGTATCAAGCTTTTTTGTCCTCCATCGAATTTTTAATGCGAAAGCCTGAACTGTCTCATGGAGCGAGCTGACGTCATCATTCTGAAGCGCGAAAACGGCAGATAGCTTCCTTCGGTTCCATTGGCTGGCGCGCGTCGACGGGGCTCCCATTGGCCGCTGCGCTCGTCAGTTTCCACGACCGTTCACCCCATGGCGCTGCGTGTCCATCAGCGCGGAACGTCCAAGGTCACCAGGTGAGCACACGCGCCGACCAGTGACGAAAAGTACGCAGCAGACGAAAAAGGGAGCGGACGAGCGGCTTGCATGCTTTCGCATTCACAACTCATAAGGAATGCTTAGGTGTACATCGATCTTTTTATCTCAATGGCCACCTCAAAGAATCACTGCTATCACCTCCCCATCGTATTTTCCCGCGTCTAGATCGCCTAGGTAAATTACGTCCAATTCGATCATAAACTGTTTCTCACCAGACTTCCACACTATTATTGGCCATCGAGGAGTGGAATTCACTACCTCACAACATCGTTTCTATTAATGATGCTACTAAGTGTGTTGACGCCATTACCCTCTCTTTATCTAACCTACATAGCTAGCTTACAGTGTTATAATTTTGTCGACTGTTTTATCTTTTTTTTTTTGTTCTATTGCCGCCCCCTTGTATAATGCCCCACGGGTCCTCAAGGAAAATAAATGATGAGGATGGTATGTCCATTATATTCCTCGAGGCGCCTCTTTCCTTCTTTGATCCAGACTCCAAGATATTTGTACTTGACCACCGTATCTATCTCCATGTTCTGTATCTTTAAAGGATCTCTCTTGATGTCGTTAAAAGAACATTATTCCAGATTTTTTTTCCGCTCAATTTAAATCTGAGAACGTCCTTTTCAATCGGCCTATTCTAATCAATTTCTGCAACTTTTCTCAATTATCTGCTAACAGTACAATATCATCTGGGTACATTAGGCCTGGCGATTTCTGCCTCACTGTTTTTCTTCCCTATATGTATGATATATTGAAGCCCAATTCACATTTATCTAGTCTTCTTTCCATTTTGTCTTAAGCATATTATGAAAACTAGAGGCGACTGGAGGCATCCCTGCCTAAGCCCACGCCTTATTGCTGCTGGCTCTGTGGTTTCAGCCTCCAACGTTATAGTTGCTGTATGGTCCATGTACACCTCCTGCAAAAACCTCAACAATTTCATATTTAAACCTGATTCCTTTGGCTGTGTTCACAGTATTTTCTGATTTACGTTATCGTATGATCCTTGTATGTCTAAAAATGTCATTCATAATTGTCGTTGGATTATCTGGGCTACTTATATACATTGCATGACCGCATACAAATTGCCTTCTAGTCGCCTATCCTTGCGAAAACCGTTCTGAATTTCCAACATCTCTTCTGTTTCTGCCCATTCCTCTACTCTACCCTTCACCACCTGCATTGCATGTCTGTATAGGACAGATGTTACCGTTACGGGGCGGTAGGATTTGATGTTGTCTCTGTCGCCTTTACCCTTGTACAGCAGCCTCATCCTGTTTTGTCGTCAAGTCCTTCAACAATAACATCGTATTGGCAAGTATTTTCACAAGTCTCATTGGTGTGACATCTAGTCCAGGTGATGTTTCCGCTGACACTGATTTTGGCTCTTTTCTATTCTCTTGGTGTTATCTATCTGTGGTGCTTAGCTAAGGTCTGGTTGGCTGTCACTACAATCTATTCTTCGCGTGGTTTCTGGATGATCTAGATGTAAAAGCATTTCCTCAATTATGCTCCTAATATATTGGCACGCCTCCTTCTCATCTAACCGTGTCCCATCACCAGTAGTTCATGAGTGGTGACGCATCTGTCTTTCTGCCCTGTGAACTTATGTGCTCGCAAAACTTTTCGGCTGCATTTCTATTATTTTGATTAATTTCTCTTGTCCATTTCACTTTGTCTTTTCTGATCTTGTCCTGGATCAAAGCACATGTCGCTGATTTTGTTTTCCTGGAAGTCCTTTCATTTTTCTTCTATTTACTCTACTGAAGCATTCCCGTTTTTTCTCGTCTATGTTCCCGGGATGCCTCTTGTCTCTGATTTATGGCCCCTTTGGATTCTTTATCCCACCAAATTTTCGGTCTGTGTTTGCATTTGTTCTAAAATTGGGCTTTGTTTTGTTCCAACTCCTTTTTTGAATATTTCTACTAATTCATTGTACGGCCACTTTTTCTCTGCTTCTGTGGCTACTCTGTCCTCAATTCGTTTTGATATTTCCTTCAGCTGCGTGTCACTAAAACCTATCTTGTCTCCTTGCTTCTGAGCTTCTGATTCTTGCAGTGTCCTACCAAAATCGACCTTAATTCGTTTGTGGTAACTCCCTAAGCTTTTCATTCCTTCTTCGTCTATTTTCACGCAATCCAATTAGTCCTACAAATTCTGGGACGTTATACAGTAGTCTCTTGTCGATTGAGAGTTGTTCCTCTCCCATGTTTATTTTCCCTCACATTTGATTTGTTAATTTACCAGTACTAGATTTACGGCTTCGCATAAATCTTGTAACATTCTTCCTGTCGTGTCTGCGATCCCATTATATTCTTCCAAGTGAGCATTCAAATTTCCTATGATTGGTATTTCGTAGTCCTTTACGATTTCCTTGATGTCTCCTTTTATGCAACTTATGTACTACGCGTTTTCATTTCTCGAATCATTTCCTGTCCACAAATACACAAATCCGAAGAGTGTTGGCAAATACTAATACTATCTTTCATCCACAAATGTTCCCTACAATCTTTCTTGACTCTTTCAATCTTGTATTTTCACCAATGCCCCTAGACCTCCCCCTTTCCATTCCTTTCCTTTTCTGTGGCAACCTATTCACGTGTATTCTGACATAAAAGGTGGTTCTTCCATGTCTCTGAGATGTGTTACAGCGGCACCGTGCACTGTTTAAATTTCCTTTTGGAGTTGGTCTTCATTTCCTATCCACTTTGCTCTATTCCTGCCAACTTTCATGTTTATGAACCCTACATTCTGTTGTATTTTTTTTTCTCCTGCGAGTATTAGTCCTGCCCCTCCTTGTTGCTTCTTTCCTGGTCATACAGGGACTCTCCTTGAACCTGTCTGTACCCTTAAAAACCTTAGCTCTACGTCCATCCTGTACCTTACCTGCCTCCCCGAGAGTGCGCTGTAATGGATGCCGTCCCAAAAGGAGGGGTCGTGTGCTCCAGTCCCATAAGTCTCCTCGTTCACATCCATCACGTCGTACGTAAGGGCCTCCCTCACCTCTCATATAACTCATTTCGCGTCAATAATCTCCCAGGCTGCCTTCTTCTCCCTTTCCTGGACGTCTGGAATGGTGCACAACACAATGTGCCCCCCCCCCCCCCCCCCCTCCGAAAGGGCCCGGAGTTTGGCCACTCCCGCCTTTATTTGCTTCCCCAGGTCCGCCCCTTCAACTTAAGTACGTCATTTACCCCTGTGTGTACAACTATCGTAGAATACCGCACGTCCGCCCATTCCACATTAAGCGTCCATTCCCAAATTTCTACGATCGGAGAAAATATGAACAGGTGATTGATACGTAAAATTGATGAACGGACAAGCGCTCATCCCCCCGTTTTTTTCGCGAGTATCTCTAAATTTTGAGTGGGCGCTTGTCCGGTATTTTACGTAGGTTAGTTTCCTTCATGTCTTCCTAGATCCTGTCCTTGGCCCTATCCATTACCTCACTAAAACGCCTGCCTGACATGTCCTCTACCCGCACCCTCCCATCATACCTCACCGTCTTTAGGACCGCCCATTTGCATCTTTACACATTCGAACTTCCGACCACCCGCACCATCCTGCGCTCAGTCTCCTTTTCCCCCTGTCGTGTCACCTTCCTCCTCGTGCCCTCTGATGCTGTGTTTGTCTGTCCTACTGTGGCCCCACTTGACCCGTTTATTTGACTGAACGTCGGCGTTGTCAGCGTTGGCTGCTCATTTCGGACATTGTCCTGGCTATCTCCTACATACCCCTGCTGGTGAAGGCGCCCCCGTCAGCACTCGACTCTTTCACCTGTTGCGCGTCCACCACTCTCTCTGCGTTTTAGCCCTTCCAGCTTCGTCTCCACTGCCTCCCGCTTCACTCCTTCTCCATGTAGGAAATAGCGCAAAATTAAACTCACTCACACTGAAAATACACGCAAACCATCCTAAGAAGTTTCACTCCTTCTGCCTTCACCCTTGTATCTACCCCCTCAACCACTTGAAGTTCATGTGTGCCAGACATGGAACGCCCGCGACTGCGTGCAGCGGCAATATACCCCCCGTTCATGTACGCCCGCTCCGATTTCTTCACGTCTTAAAGTGACTGGGGGTTCCTTCACGAGGCTTCAAGCCCAATGGTTTTACAAAGCAATAGTTTTGAGAACGTGGCAGATCGGATCACCAGGCAAAGCTAGAAAAGGCCGATGACGGGTATCGTGCGTACCATGCCTACCCGTGCAATCCCTCTTACAGACGGGTTTAGCAAAGATTAACTCGTAATAGGACAGGAGAATTCGTACCAGTAGTTTTAGTCTTACCTTCGCTGTTGAAGCCCCACTACCCCTGAGCCTCAGATGCCACTGAAGTGGGAGGAAGAAAACGAGCAGAAGCAGAATTAAAAGTTACAGGAGGAACGCAGAAAGTTCGCAGAAACTTTCAAAAGATTGCCAACGTGTTTGGACAATTCACCAGATAATAAAGCGAAAAGATTAGTCACCCGCAGGTAGACCTCACTCCAACCGAGTGACAACGAACTGCGTGATTGTTGCGCGCAACAGTATTATATGGTTCTTTAGACGCCAGCATTATTTGAAGATTTAACAATCTAGACAGAGTCCAGCTTCCACCTGGACTGCCATCAGCTCCTTCTGTTCGACCACGGAGTTTTACGGTCACTTAACTTGGAGGGAAAATAAAACCTGCGAATAGGGTGAGCTTGTAGCGCTGCCCGTTGACATAAAAAATGGGAAGTGTTCAGTAAGCTATATGATTCGAATACAATCGCGTGAAGAGAGTAAGAACTTGGAGAAGACGACGAAATTAAATACATTATTTGAACAGGCTCGAGAAAGTTCGGTCTTGTTCTTGTTCACTGTCTAATCCAACAGTTACTGATGTATACGTTATCCTGTTCAGTTTCTTTTACTCTAGCAAATCGGCGTGTGTTGACAGTATACGTGTAAAATATCTTCAGCGTATTCGCATGGTCCTAAGCTGAGCTTTTACTTTTCGCACTAAAGGGTTTCCTAATGGCAGGTGTAATTCCAAAACAGTTGAAAATAGCTATAGTGAAACCTCTTTACAGGGGTGAAACAAAACAAGAGATATGAGAGTTAAGTATAAACCGCATGTAAGCGATTTGGCGAGCGGTGAGACAAGCGACGGCGACCCGCTTCGCTGTCGCTGGGTCAATTGCGCAACGAGGCATACCGCATGAAAACGACGGGAGCAAGCGACCGAGGTGATGAGCGACGTTTTTTAGAAATTCAAAAACCAAGCGACGCGACGAGCGACAGTGAGGAGTATCCGTCGCTCGTCGCTGACTCTCGTCGCTTGTGCCGTCGCTTGCCTCGTCGCTCGCTAAATTGCTTACATGCGGTTCAGCCTTTATCGTTCAACATCTAATCTTGCCGCTCCCGCACAGGTGTCAGAGACGCACATTCAGAAAACAATATAGCACTTATTGTATAACTTTAGTATTCTTCCCTTAAACCAACGGGGTTCTATATTAGGAATGGGTAAGCAATCGTAAATGGCGAAGTCGCGCACCAGTCCTCTAGCTGTGTTTGTGAATTTGTATTTGAGCTTTGTCCCTTTTCTCCAGTGATTATTTTTGTCAAGACTTTGTCTTCCTCTGTTCTGATTTCGAAAGAAGCCACCTGGCATGCGCCTTTCCTTAAACCTCTTTAAAGTAATTTAACTTCTTATGTTATATTTTTAAAAAATGACGCTGGTTTTTTCGGATAATTTTTGAGATTAGATACATTTTTCACCAACAGGTTCAAACAGACGCCGTCAGTTGTTTCTTACCTCAGGGCAATCTCAAACTCGCGTGTGCCTCAGGGTTCCATGATATCACATTTGCTATTTAACATACACGTTCATGACATTTCATGCTCGATTTAATATTTTCTAATGGATCAGTGCGCTCACGATACTGGTGTAGTTTCTAATAGTTGGAATAACGGTACAGAAGGGCGCTCTGAGCACTTGCAGCCTGATGCTGCACAAATTATAGATTGTTTACAATTTTATTTATATTCATGTACATGAAAATCAACTTGTGCTTCATAAATCCTCCCCAAAACAATGCGTTCGAGTATTCCCCACATGCTTTCAGTATTGTTGCTTTCGTGCTTCTGTGAACCAAAAGAATCTGTCAACTGCACAAAGTAGATTTGCATTTTCTTTTTTGTCACGTTTAATGAAATGCTCATGTGTGTAATTTTTTTCAGAAGTTGCGATGTGTTCATTTATTTAATAAACGTATGATTAAAAAAATGGAATGCATTTATAAGGAGGGCGTTACAAGAAGAACACACAATACAAAAAGGTTCTTAATAACAGGGGCGCATATTTTTCTGGATAAGAAAATAAGTGTTCCTTGACTCTCTCACATACATAAGGCATATCTATATTTTTCGGTTGGAAAACGCTACTGCACGCAGAATTACAGTTTTTTAGAATTTTCCTAAAGACTAGAGCACTAAAATTAATAATGTTTCGAGAGCCAAACCTAGACATTTTGCCTATGGTATCGTATTTCTGGAAGGCGCAGATATAATTAAAGCTTTAAGTTCGCCGACGTTCACCGTTTTGTCCAGAGAGACTGTGTTCCTCAAATACGACTTGTCGCAAGAACTTCTGAGCTTTCTTTGAGATTAGCACACAACTAAAAGCGTGAGAGATAAGATGGTCAAAAGAAAAGGAAAAGGAAAAGAAACGACGTTTCGGGCGGACGCCCTTCGTCAGTATGATGAAGGGGCGTTCGCCCGAAACGTCGCTTATTTTTCTGTCCCCTTCCGTTTGCACGTCTTATCTCTCACGCTTTTAGTTTTGTGCCTATTTTTACGTGCCGGCAAACCCCCACCTATTCTTTGGGAATATCTACGTCGGCTCGTCCCGCGGATGTGAGACAAGCAGCTGAGATGCTTCTTATTCAATTCCCACTAGCCGGCAAGCGACAAGTTCCCACAAATTACCGAAGGCTCTCCCGAGTTTGTATACCTGCTGAGCCAGTTTTTGGAACCACATAGTTGAGGGATGCAACTTCCACACTTTTATACATTCTTTTTTGCGCATATCACTCTCCGTACTTGTTCGAATGGTGAATTAGTGTCGTGATGTAGGCGAGTTGGTTCATGGTAAACGGCAATTAAATGAGCGCGCAAAAATAGACAACGGTCAAAGGGAAGATGCGAACGACAGCAATTGCTGGACTCACAAATAAACATTTATTGAAAAAGCACCAACAAAGTAAACCGCACTATCGCTTCAGCACGTGTCAAGATAAGCAATTTCTTTTTTGTGTGTGTGAAGAAAAGCCGATGTTTGGTTTACGCATGCACATTGCCCCTCTTTTGTTATTGCATGCGCTTCCAATAATTCTCTGCAAACCTTCTTCTGTGCCCCTCCCGATGATGGTGATGTTGTTGAATTTGGGCTGGCATTCACATGCAGCACATAGCAGAGGCAGGTAACCCCCAGCGGTCGACCGGAGCGACAAGTCATGTTCACGTGCCCTGTCATTAATACAGTCGGCCAGTATGGCCGATGTACACTCATCCGCAGCTTAGTGGGATCTTGTATACCACTCCAACCACACAATCAACAAACTTGCTTCCTGTGCTTTACGGCACATTGGCTCTTGCCCCCTGCCTTTTCCGCAATTCTAGGGCAGAGTTGCGCCAACTTTCGAGGTGCCTAAAACACAACGGGGACATCAAACCGCCCAGCTATCTTTCTCAAATTGTGCGAGAGTTTATGCATGTAAGGGAGCACCTGCCATATTGGAAAAACCACCATGAAAATCAAACTGGCCAAGCTGCTAACTAAGCTGGTCAATCTGTTCAATGTGGTAGTCAAACTGGTTTAACTGACAATCAGCTGGTTTAAGCTGGGCAAGCTAGAATTTAAGCTGGTCAGTTTGGTTTAAGTAAAAACCACCATGGTCTAACTAGAATCTGGTTTTAGATTCAATCTGGTGTAGCTGGGAGCCAGTCTGGCTTTAACTGGTCAAACTGGTTTTCTATGGAGCCAATGTGGTCAAGCTGGGAGACAAGCTGGTCATGCTGGGAAACAAGCTGGTGAATTGGTCGAACTAATAATCGTGGTGGTCAAGCTGGTCTTGCTGGGAGCGCCCACGCCAAGATCGGCTTAGGCTGGAACAAGGCCACGTCCTGTTCTTTGTCCTCTCGTTTTCGGTAGACGACCGGGCGCGTCAGACGCTCTGCAAGCTACCTTTGTGTCCGAGAAAAAAGAGGGAGGAAGAGAGAGAGAGAGTGGTAGGAACGGAGAATTTGAGACGCGTTTGGCTATCTTAGGCAGATTTTCGAAGGGACGGCTGTGTGCGCGTTGTTTGGAGACTACTTGAACGACGGTGCAAGCGAAGCGGGTTTTGAGGAGACAGCGAGCGGCAGTCCGTTCAGTGCGGGAAGATGTCGGACGTCTCGACTGAGGCGTCGCTTCGTGTCTTCGAACGTGTGTGTGCTCGTGAATGACGGTGGTGCCGAGGAGTATCGCCAATGCCATCTATACGGATTTCCTCGCCTCTGCCGACCACGCAAGAAACCGCTTCACCCCCATCACTGGCTGGACCCAGGTTCGCTTCTCTCATCCGTGTAGTATTTGCTTTTGCTATTGCCTGTTTTTGGCGTGTGTCTAGTATTTTTTGTCTTGAAAGATAATCAATCTGGTTTTATTAACATTGTTTGCTTTGCACCGAGAACCACTGTCTGTGCGTCGGTTACTACTGTCAACGCCAAGGATATGTAGCATCTGAGGTCATGTGATGCGGCCGAAAGTAAGAAAATGATAAATTGAATGCCGAGTTGGCTTTTCTGAAGAGCTTGGCTTGTTTATCCTGTGTATTAATTTAAACAGGTTAAACTGGTTCGGAAGTCCACCAGCATGAACAGTTTAACCACATTGACCAACATGCCAAACTGGGCATGCTGGGGCAATAACCCCGCTTGAAGCTGGGATCAGATCAACCAACATGACCAGTATAACCAGATCAACCACCATAACCAGTATGACCAGATCAACCAACATGACCAACATGCCAAGTTGGGCATGTTGGGGCAATAATTACCCAGCTTGATGCTGGGACCAGCTTAAGCTGGTTTTTTTCAATAGGGTGGGGTCTCGTTGTGGGTCTCTCTTTTTTCTGACTTAACTATCTCTTAATCTTTTTAACAACGTCTGCGCCACTGCATTTGTCAGCCGCTTTACCTGCATACTAAAACTTACTGTCACTGTATGGTAGCAGGACTTTTCAGGCGGTCTGAAGGCAAGAGGACGCAATGCTCCTGTTTACGAGCTAGAGTGGGCAGAGTCATAAGGGAGTAATCCCTTCGTAGAGCGTGGTTAGACCTTAGACTAACTTCGTAGAGCGTGGTTAGACCTTAGACTAACTTTTCCCAAAGTCTAGTCTAAGGTCTAAAAATTGGAAAGTGTCCCATCCTGTAGTTCAGGGGTAAACCTTAGCAACCCAGAATACTGAGTGAACACATCCAACGTTGGTTTTACAGCCCTGTCCTCAGAGGCACCTTCAGACCTCCTTGTAACCACTAGATAATCGTCCACGTATCTAAACACGTTGTTAACACACTCCTTGTCTAGGTTTTCATTGATTGCCTGATTACATTTGGCCAAGAAAATGTCACAAAGTACCGGCGCTAAACAAGAGCCAATGCAAACTCTTTCTTTTTGCACATAGCAACCATCGTCATACATGATCAATGTCGACTGCAAATAAAAGTTAGTAGTTCCATAAAACTATCGAGTCCTACTCCACTCTCATTTTAAAACTTAATGACACCGTTTTTATCATGACATTCAAGCACCGACACAAAGAGCCCCTCGTGAGGCGTGCTCCACTATCTATAGAGAATGCCGCTGCATCAGCGTGTTCGCCTGCAAAGATACTCCACAACCGCATGCGAATTTTGCACTAGAAACGGATCCCGGAGCTCTAGGGCACTAAGATGACACAAAAGAAACTGGCTAACCTGTTTCTGCCACGCCCCCCTTCCGTTACAATAGCCCGGAAGGGTGAGTCCCCCTGATGTGTTTTTACGGGAAAGAAAACCTTTAGATGTTCTTCCTTACTCTTCTTTATGTCGCTTTCCTAATTTGGTCAACTCGAGAGTATCGCACAACTTCAACTTTATGCAGCACAACTGCATTGTGCTGCATGTAAATGCCAGCTCAAATTTAACAACATCACCATCATCGGGAGGGGCACAGATAAAATCACCAGAGAATTATTGGAAGCGTATGCAATAACAAAAGAGGGGCAAGATGCATGCGTCAGCCAAACATCGGTTTTTCTTCACGAAAAAGAAATTGCTTATCTTCACACGTGCTGAAGCGACAGCGCGGTTTACTTCGTTGGTGTTTTTGTAGCGTGAGCTACACTGGCCGAGGTTGAGCAGTTTCGCGTGGCTCCTTGAGAGCCGTGCTGCGCATGCGTGAGGAGCAGTGACGTCACACGGCGCACAGCTGGGCAAAAAAAAAGTCAAATTTGGGGGTTTTACGTGCCAAACCAACGACGGGCATCTGGCACGCCTCAGCGGAGGACTGAGGATTAATTTGGACCACCTGGGGATCTTTTGACGTGCAACCGAAAGCTCGGTTACACCTCCGCAATAAGCCTCCGTAAGATTGCGATCACCTCGGCCGGGATTCAAACCCGCCCCATAGGGATCCGTAGGCCAGCGCACTAACCTCGCAGCCACTGAAGCGGCTGCACAGCTGGCACGCCGAAGCCGCCGTTGCCGCGCGCTCCGCCGCCCCTGCGCGCGCTTCTCGGCGGTCTGCGTATTCCAGAGGAGTGACGTCATTGCCGCGGCAGACGCACTGGTGCCGCCGCGTGCCCAGCTGTGCGCCTCCGTTGCGCAGTAGCCAAGTCTGACGCTGCACCGGAGCCGCTTGATAGCGCCTCTCATTTTGTGCGCATGCGCAGAGGTATCAGTGGGGGTATACATATAGCGGGGCGTTTGCCAGTGTGGTATAGCCATGAAGAAGGAGAGCAAAATTGCTGCTCAGCGGCGCAGAAGTGCGGAGAAGCTTAACTCATCGGATCCAGAAATAGTCACATAATGCGTATACCATGTGTGTGTCATTGAAGCAGCAGTAAGCATGATAATCAAGCTAATCCTAGACAACCAGGAAAGCTAAGAATAACCAGCTGAACCTAAGCTCACGTTACGTATATCCTGGCATAGCCGAGCTAAGCCACTGCTTTCAATTAATCTTTAGTTGTGAGTCCAGCGCTTGTGTCGTTCGCATCTTCCCTTGGTCCTTGTCTATTTTTGCGCGCTGTTTATTTCCAGTTTTCGAATGTTGAGCGCGCTGCCGCTATATTCAACGCTTGCGTGTTAAGCATGCCTTTTTGTTTCACTTGTGTAGTCTTTCTATTCAACGAGATTATTACTCAGGAAAAGAAGGAGCTCGTTCAGAAGGCCATATCAAGGGGCGGATACAAGCGTAATTGGTGCGTCCATGGTGGAATGCACACGAATAGAGACGAGGCTAATAAGTACAGAAAGGAGACGACCAAGGGATCACTAGCATGTGGAAGTGTTTTTGGCAAAGTCTATAAAGTAACTTTTTTTTTTCAGTGGACGTGCGCATGCACGGCTTTATGGCATTGGCATCCTTATCTCCCAGCGCGGGACCACGCGTAAGAAAACAAACATTGTTGACGCGTTCAGCCGTGTTGGTTTTGTTTACCGTGATCCTGAGCTTGGAGATTAGAGCGTCAATGTCACCATTTCATGTACTTGGCATGGAGAAATAGAATGTCAATGTCGCCATACCGCGTGTTGAGTTTGCCCACAAGCACACCGATAGCATCCGTAATTTATCTGTTATCGTTTATTTCAAACTGACTTTTAGTTGTTAGCGAGAGGTTTTGGTTCTGTTTCTTAATCTTTCGTCCCCGTTTTTATTCGCGTTGTTTTCTCCAGGAACACATAACTATTCATTCTAAGTGTCGTCACGTTCGAGTCAAGGATGCAAAATTTCAGGAAAAAAAAAATACACAAGCTGCTCCATTGGTTCGCATTCGTTCTGTCAGTAATTTAGCACAAATTGTTGAAAGACAATTTGTTATAAACCGGGAAGTATATAGGATATAACACGTTCAAAATCCGAAAATCCGGATTTAGATTTTTGGCTTTTAAGCAATCCAGAAACCTTATGGTTTCCACATTGCCTAAGCCGGATTACCAAAATATCAAATCGTTTTTACAGGTTTTCGACCTGTCTCTGAAGTATGACCATGTGAGGTTCCCACTAACAGCCGTCACCATAAAAAGGATTGAAAACTGTTTACTTGATTACGTAGCGATGATTTAAGCAACTAAGCATTTTTTATCGACTGCGTGTAGGCGTGCACAACGCTCTTTTTAGGTATCTTCTCTGTATCGCGTTTTTTATGCAAGAGATTACAAACTTTATTTGTATACAATTTACGGTAACAGTCGTTATTGGCAAGGATTCGCAGCGGATCACGTGTGTGCATTATGCACGTCGTGGCCCGCAAAATTTAGCCGGAATATTTCTCCGCTAAATTCAGCGGGAAATCATTGCATTGTATGCCATCTTGTATGACGTCACAATTTTCCTACGAAATGTAGGGGAGAATTTAGCCCGCTAAATTTAACGAAAACATTTTCACGCTAAATTTAGCGTGATAATTTCTCAGCTAAATTTTTTGTCACATGACGTCGGGGTGCCGCGTGGCGTCACAGTGTCAGGGGAACACCTGCCGTTCAATGCAGCGGAGCCTAAGTTCTCTAAGTTTAAACGTAGCAGTGTTACTATGCGGAGAGCAAGTCGTCTGCTTCTTGCACAGGTGTTGCGGTTACGTCAGAACGACGCCGAGCTCTGATTGGCCTTGACTGAAAGTATAGTGGGCACTGGGTACGGTAGGCCTCAATCTTGAGGTCTATACCCACTATTTGTTTTTAAATCAGCCAATGAGAGCTCGGCATTCTGACATCATCGCCACCCCTGTGCAAGAAGCAGACGAACTTGCGATCCGCAAAGAGTTGAAGAAGAGCGTGAAGTCCCTTGCGTTAGCGCTGCGTGCGACTCAGCCAAGCTATCAGCGGAAGCGCTGCGGAGCGCCTGAAACCTGCGCTTTCAGCATAACGGAACGCAAACGCACACGCAAGCAGTTTCATCGCCATCTAGATATGTCCATGCAGTTCGCTCCACGTAGTCTATAAGGCCAATATTAGCCAATCTGATTGTCGCGCTTCCCCGCGCGCGACGAGAGCATTGAGACGGGAACGCAGACGACCGCTGCTTGCGCACGCAAACGTCGATAGCGAGCGTACGTACGTACTGCTGGCGGCATTGCGTACGTATAGAGCATAGCGTATAAGAGCAGTAGGTTAGCGTTGCGTGCTCCACATGTGGAGCACGCAACGCTAACCTATTGCTCTTATACGTAGGTACCAAAACTCTCTATTATCAGGCAGTGTGCAAGGCCCTTAGCGAAAAGTAATACGGTTTAAATATCTGCGTATGTATTTCAAACGTATTCGTAGTGTATTTTGTCACACAAAAAATAATGAAAGTATGCAAAAAAAAATACTTTTCTGTTTTTCATATTTTACTAAACATATTTATATAAATATTTTAAAATACGTGTGCTAAACGCATTCTCCAAGCACATTTCAAATACACTTAAATTCATAAATACATTTTAAAATTTATTTCAGAGATATTTTGTAAATAGAAATTAAATTCACTTAAAATGTTCTTGAAAGATATGAAAATACAAAAATATAAAAAGACTGAAAGACTTTAATACTGTCGATGCATTCAAAAGGCATATCAAATATATTTGTAAGTATATTATAAAATTACACTCTTTATACAAGCTTTAATGCACTTGGAGCACGTTTTTCGGCTATTTTAAATGCATTAATTATATTTAGTATATAAAAACGCATTTTGAATGTGGACACAAAAAAAAAATCGAAATAATACGTGTATTGTATTGAAGTACAGTCTTTTCCTGCTAAGGGCAGCGTCTCGGCAATAGCCGCTGCTCATTTGCAGGACACGGCAGGGAACCTTGTCTGATTTGTTTCGCTGGGATGGCAAACGCGCAAACCAGACGAACGCCGGTTGATTGGCTCAAGCGGATGGCAGCGTCGAAAAGCGTTTGGAATTTGCCCGAAATGGAGTTTAATCAACCTCACGCGAATATTCTCATTGCTTTGGCCGATGAAAAGCTGGTATGTCAGCAGTTAGAGTAAGCGTGTGGTAAATTTGGCCGAGCATTTTAATAGTGCATGCACATACAACTACTTTTTCGTATACTCGGGTTCTTAAAAACAAACGTTCTCAGTACTGCACTCATAGTAGGTAGGGTTTTAGTACTTCGTTGCTCCAGTCTCGTAAATAGGTCATTTTTGAAACTAACGAAGGCATCTTAGAGAAACTGATCATGAGATGTTAAAAGGAGAAGTTTAAAAAATTCTTCCCCCTTTTTTTTTTCCTTTTTACAGGCAACCCGATTGTGTGCAACCACACCATCTCATGGCTGCTCCGTGGAGAACTCAAAGGAAAGGTCGTCGGCCGCTGCGCCGAGCCGATGGAGCTGGCCGGAATGTCCCTTGCTGATCTCGATGATCTCAGGTGGGTTTCACCTTGCAAGGGACGTGCAAACACAGTTGGGCACACACTTTAAAAACATTGCGATAATCAGACGTTTACAAATCTCTGTAACGCGAAATTAGAGCGCAGCTCTTGAAGAGAAGAACGGGAGGGTACGGAGGGGAGGGTATCCCCTTCCTCTTCCGAACTCTGTCCACCTCCCCTCCTCCTCGTCCTTCCCTCCGTTTCTCCTTTTCCTCCCCTCCTCTCCCCCTTTCCTCCTCCTTCCATCCTCCTCCTCTTCCCCTCCTTTCTTCCTCCTCCTCTCCCCTCCACCTCCCCTTCTCCTTTTCCTCCTAACGCCTGCTCATCCTCCCCCATCCTCCTTCTTTCCCGTACCCTCCCCTCCTCCTCCTGCGCACCCTCCCATCCTCCTCCTCCATACCCTCTCCCCCTCCCACAGTTTCCCCGCTAAATTTAGCTGAAAAATTGAGGCCAAGTGACCTCAACACTAATTCAATTCCCCGCTATTCAATTCCCCGTTAAATCTAGCGGGGAATAGAATTGCTGTTGAGGTCTCGTGACGCCAATTTTCCCGCACAAATTTAGCGCAGTTTACGCCGTCGGCGACCCCGAAGCCGCGAAACCCGAAAACGGGCGCCTAAGAGCTGCGCTCTAAAAGGGCCTCATAAAGCATGCTACGATTTGCAGCGACAGCTGTTTCGCTGTCGAAAAGTGTGCTTTAAGGTATTTGCCTTTAGTCGATGGTCTCCCCCTCTTCGGCACTTAGGCCTCTCGTGCGTGCTGGTCGGAGTCCTGCGCCCCTTGCCGTTCTCATGTCGCTCCGGCCTTCCGTCCACACCACTTGCTCAGTGCGTCGCGCTTGCTATTCCCGCTCCTCGAAGGTAGAACAAGGCTTGCGTGGTCTAGTCATGTTTGGTATGGAGGATAAGGGAGGGGGGGATCCGCGCTTTCTTTGTAGACGCTCCGGGGAACCTTCCAGAATCCCGAAGTGGTTGCGTCGGCGATTGCGGAGCTGTTTCTTTGTGCGTGGCGGTGACGGGAGTGGGCGAGAGAGAGAATAACGCGTCTTTCCATAGATGACGTCGTTGTGTGAGAGGCGACAGCAATGGAAGGAGAGCGATAGTGTGGCTGCAATGGGGCGGAGAGCGTCACGTGATGACGTGGGCTTTTGCGTACAAGCGCCGCCGGATTTCGCCGGAAACTTACAGCTCTCTAAAAAAAAAAAGTGAAAACTTTAAGTTATGTGGAGAGCCGATCTAGAGACGTTTTGCAAAACATCCTTCCGCGGCGCTGAAATGAATGCCAGGTGCGGGATATATGGAACTGGCTGCGCTAGGCGAAGCAATGCGGGCGAGGGCAGGCAAACAACTGCGCCACACACACACAATCTCCCTTTTTCTCTCACAAGCTCACTGTCGTCATTGTCACCTGGCGGAAGTCGCTGAGGCAAGGAGAAGAATAAGGGCTCTACCATGATTCGCTGCGCGCTTTTTGTGCTAGGCCTTCTGGGATTTTTGCGAGAGGTTTGTTTGCTAAGCACTGGATTGAGATACATAAAACAAGGTCAACCGCAGAAAACGAATACCCGAAGAAGCCTTTGACACGTCAAGACACAGGCCGCTGATTTTGGCAATATGGTTAGGGGACTCTACATATGCGATAAAAAAAAATCGTTTTGCAGCACAGGAAGCCCCCCCCCCCCTTTCCCTGGCCGCTTCCATGTTGATAGCAGTTTCAGCAGATAGCAGATAGCAGTTTCAGCATTTGATTTTCTTAGTATAACTGCATGTGTGAAGCAATCGTTACGTAGGATTACCTGGGTGTTTCCGACATAGTCTGACAGGCAAAAGGGAGGTCAAAAAACGTAGGTATTCAGGTCATGTCACAGGGTACATTACAAAAGAAAAGCGATATTGGAACCTCCAGTTCCTAACTTAGCTCTTATACATCTCGTTCTTACCGTCCCAGAGTAAGAGATGTGCCACTCATTTTAGTCATCCAAGGTCTGGCTAGCCGTAACCTGCCTCGGTCTAAATCAGTCCGATGAGTGGGTGTAGTTTTTCATCCAAGTAGAAGCCTAAGTTTATCCGCACAGCCTTCTCGTTGAAGTAAGAAGTCTCATTGCCTGAAACTCCAGTCAGTATGATCAAAAACTGAGTGGCCAGTGTTTACGACAGCAAAGATGATTGGCTGAGAGAACTGGCACAGAGCTCACGTCGGTGGTGTTTTCAGCCCCCTTGAAGTTGGGAAGGTTATGTGCGACAGTAGATCATGGTAAACAGAGTCACGCCTGTACTAATAAACACAGGAAAGAGTTTGCACAGTGTAGGGGGAGTGTCGTTTATCAGATACCCTGTCATGTAACAAAGTGTACATCGGCCAGACAGGGCGATGTATAAATGATAGAATAAGAGAGCACGCGCCCTCGATGAAGTCATCGCCGCCGGGCAATCTCGCTTTCACTGTGACAGATGTGGGTGTGAACCGAGATTAGAAGACACAGTCATCCTGGGGGAGTATAGACAGCAAACAATGAGGGAGACTTCCGGGGCGTACCACATATCTTGACGTTAAAGTGACGTGTGCGCAAGTGCGCCCTCAATCTCTCTGTTTGATAAAGAACTGGCGTTCCTGGGGCCACGTATATGACAGTCATAGTGAACGACAAGGGGACAAGAAGTGTTCCTATTTATTCACGTCGATTTTTATGCGTTGCTTTTGAACAAAGTTCAGTTGAGAGTCAGCGCCCGGTCTGTCCACGTCTTTTCTTGTCCTTCGTCTTGTTCGCGTTGTTTTTAATTCCATTCGATGGTCACCACACAGGGGCTCGCACTGCTTGGGACAAGGCTATGACAACGTCTAACATTACTTGAGCAACGTAATGTTCAAGTTACGTAGTAAACATGGACGTGCAACTGTTCTTGTAGGCTGTCGAGCAGTTTTTTTTTCTTCTTTATTCAATAATTACCCCACAGTTTCCATAGGTGTTACAGTAGGAGGACTGTCAGAAAAAAAAAAAAAAGGTATATTCTTACACCCCCTGTCCCATATACGGCACCCAAAAACTTCAGTTCGACGTACCGCGCGCTGGCGTCGAACCGACAGTACCAACTTTCACGGGTGGCTTGATAGCCGAATGGTACAACTTGTTAAAATATCTAATGTATATGTTACTGAATAAAAAAAAGTAATCGGGGTTTTCTTGGCCCTACTGATAAACGTCAGTGTTTTTTTTTTTCTGTAGTCTTTGATACGTACTTGCTCTTTAATGAGGTATATATCACTGTTCTCAAGCCCCTCGTAAAAGTTGGGGCCGTGTGTCTGACGTCAGTGCGCTCTACGTCGAACTGAAGTTTTGGAGGGTCGTATATGGGACAAGGGGCGTAGGAACATACCTTTTTTTTTTCTTTTGAGAGTGAGGGTTTTTAGAGATGAAAAAAAAAAACATCTTCATTCAAACAGCACCCTTTTATGCTTTAGCGTTTTGGAGGTCGCGGTGTGTGTCGACCTTCGGGGTGTTGTTGTTCGGGAGGTGGGCTCCCTTTGCGAAAGTGTTGGAGCCGGGGAGTGGCTCGGGCTGTCTGGGGCGAACTCGTTGGTCGTCTGGTTTTGCGTTTGAGTTCTTTTTTTCCCTTTCTCTTTTTCATTTGTCTGAAAGTCTATTTATTGGTGTTTTGATATCAATAAAATTCAGCTGCGTTTGAGATTTTGTTGTGTTCGTCCGTTTTTTTTATCGTTCCCCATCTCAGGGTTTCCAAGATGTCCATTCTCCGATCGTTCGAACAAAAAACAAATTCTTAAACATGCTTGTCCTAGCGCGGTACCCTCTAATTTTAAGACTTCGAAAATTCTGACTAAACACATAATACGGTTGTTTTAAGTTAGTCGCACTATTTATTTCAGTTTTATTTTGTATGCCTTTTATGGAAGTTACTCTCCTTAAAGGCGAACTGGGGGTTATCGTTCCTAAATGGGTAGTACCCAACTTCTTCACACCCCTTAAAGAAAACTTTTCACCTTGAATTGTTTTTTTTTAATTTTTTTAAAGAGAGCAATTATAAGACCAATTTTACCAGATGATGTCACGTTTCTCTCGTCAATATGTTGCGACGAGTTTGTAAGAGTGGCGTAGTGTGAAGTAGAAAGCGTTTAAAGTCAAGCTTCTTTATCTGTGAAAATGAAGAAATTTAGCTTTAGGTATCATATGTATCTTTGGAAGGATTGGAGATTTACGTGGAGAAAAAATGATGCTGCATTGCGTCCGAATTTATTTGTGTGTCGCGATGATTGGGATTATAAACTGCGAGACGAAGGTGGCTCAATAAAATGTGCGGAATGGGCTTACGCTTATCAACTGCCTACCTTCCCTTGTATCTCTGAGCTCACTTCTAAATAAAAGGGCGGAACGCGGCGAAAGGCACGAAGTTGACATACACGCAGGGCGGGGAGTTCGCAGGCACACAAAGTAAGAAATGCGTAAGCAAGAGGAATGCAACTTAGAATATGCATTCGTTAGTATAAACGACAAAAAAAAAAACAGAAAAACGTTGGGTCAGTTCTGGCACTGAAAGGCACTGTCCCCGTCATGAAACTTTCTGTAAAAAAAGATATCTAAATATGATAAAGTTTTTAACCACATATGTTAACATAAATGTGTTATAAACAATTACAAAAAGAGCAGTCTTATATAATCCGCAGTAAGTCACAGGGATAGCCTTGACGCTTCATCAGACCGTCGTGTGCCCCAGTATCTTGTACTCTACGTAGAGGAACTATAGCCAGTGTTTGCTCAGAGAGTGACACTCATTTGTTATATTCATTCATTCATTCATTTACCTACCCTTAAAGGCCTTAAGGAGCATTACATTAGGGGGGGGGGGGCAATACAAAAAAAACACATGCATTAGGAATATTATACAAAAATAAACAACAAAAGGAAAAACAATTAAACATTCGTGACAAAGCTGTGTACACACAAGAATCATCTTAGTTACATATTTATTACTGATGACACTGTATTTCTTAAAGGATGTGGGTCAGTGATATTAATTATGTTGTCTGGCAGATCGTTCCATTCTAATACGGCTAGTGGAAGAAATAAGTTGTTAAAGGTGACACTGGAACCGGGGATGCGACATACACTAAGGAAGTTAAAATGGCGTCGAGGTGACCAATGGAGGCTTAAGAGCAAAAATTGTCCGAGTTGAGGGTAGCAATAAGAAAGTTTATGGAAGAGACAAATCCGTGATTGTCGGCGGTTAGTATTGAGAGTGGGGAGGCCTAGAGTGGGCTCTCATTGTTGACACACTGGCGGTACGATCATAGATAGGATGACACGTGCAACTCGATTTTGATTGGATTCTAAGGAGCTAACTAGGTAAATTTGATGAGACCAGATGGCAGCTGCATACTCTATTTTCGGAACGTACAAAGGTTTCGTACTCAAACTACCGCAGAGCAGGGGGAGCGGAGTGCGGGCAGCGTCGGATATAACCAAGGGTTTTAGGAGCTTCGGCAGATATATTATGAATGTGGTTAGTCAAGATATATGAGGAGAAAAATGTTTTCGAAGCTATTTTTAATGATTAGAACTCGCTCGATAATTTTTGTGCCTAGAGAATATTCAAAAAAGGACGGCGAATATTTACGAGAAAAAAAAAACACTTTCATATGGGGTGATTTAGTAACATTAGCCATTGATTGCACCATTTGGTTACACTTTCAATATCATTCTGGACATGAGGTTATCTTTAGTGCACTTTATTTGTCCATAGATTACACAATCATTGGCGAACAGACGTGTGTTAGAGGAGACAAAATATGGAAGGTTGTTAATAAAATTAAAAACAGGAGGGGACCCAGGACACTGCCTCGTAGGACACCCGATAAGACATTGGTGAGGTTAGACTCTAATCTGTTTATGACTGCATTGAACTCTCGATGAAAAAAAGTTGATAATCCGAGAAAGGATTAAAGAATCAATATTTATTCGGGGCAGCTTACAGAGAAGGTGGAGGTGAGGAACACGGTCGAACGGATTATAAAAATCTAGAAAAACGGCATCCGGTGGGGATTGTGAATCAAGGTTATTGTGCAGGTCGTGCGAAAATTCAAATAGTTGGATATCGCATGAATAACCCTGGCGGAAACCATGCTGATTTGGGAGAAAAAGTTGTTCAAGATGAAGTGATTCGTGATATTAGGGAAGACGAGGTGCTCCAAAAGTTTAGATGCTATATGCATGTGAGCGATATTGGACGATAATTACCGCGGTCAGCCGATCATCGCTTTTACAGACAGGAATGATGCGGCCTATCTTCCAGTTTTTTGGAACACAACATTCAGACACTGACTGGTTAGAGGTTAGCTGAAGAAACGAGCTAGGGATATCCTTCGTATTTTTTAGTATTTTGGCGCACATAATGTTAGGGTCCGGGGCAGATGATAAGTTCAAGTTATCGATGAGTTTGGCAACACCAGCTGCAGTGACATTGATTGGTGACATGCGGGGAAACGGAAGGGGAGAGAGAAAATGAATGTTATGCGATGAGACAAAGGAAAATAAGTTATTCATTATTGCTGGAGCAAGTTCATCCGGCACAACGGCACCACCATCGTCTAATAACTTGATAATTTAGGTACTGGGGTTGGGTGTTATCGTGTTCCAAAACCTAGTAAGGTTAATACGAAGAATATTATGTAAACCTAGGTGAAAGTACTTTTTTTAACCTTTAATTAATGCAGTACGAAAGCCCTCTAACGTACGCGGTGTGAAACTCAGGTGGCGTGATGCGACATGACCGCAACTGCAGATATCCGACGGGCGCAGTGCAAGACGGTGTGCCCAGCTGTCTGTAAAATATGCGGTTTATTTATTAGGTGGCGCGTTGAAATAGCTTACGTGGTTATATAATGTAGGGCGCTCGCTTTTCAATCAGCGGATCCGGGATCGACTTCTGAGAAAACCGCGGTGAGGAACTTTTTAAAGCATTTGGCGATATTAATGACGGAAGTCTTATATCAACATAATGTCGAGTAGGGGAAAGCCCATAACAGCTCTAGCTGTAAAAAAGGTGGTGGGCATTGAAAACCACGAGAAAGAAATGAATCAATTATTCTTGGCACAGGACATGAACGCAATTGAGTGGCACACTATTGGGATCAACGTTGAATTACATTAAGGTCCGGTTCATGAGAGAGAGATTCCCTCTCATCAAGATCTTGAGCAGAAAATATAGATGCGACCATGCTTTTTTTTTTTTAGGATGATGGCGTAGCTATGCATAGGCTGCCCGCTCCAACACAAGGGCCGTCAGTGTGCGCTTCACAGAAATCGAGATTAGTGCTTCTGCAGTGTCCCCTGGGGAGCCAAGATAAAAGAACAAGCACCGTCATGTTAGCTGCATATAAATAATGAAGTAGTTGAAGGTTAATGACCTTTTTAAGATGTATAAGGGGAAACAAACTGATGGAACGAGGAAAGATGCATGGCTACACTCTTGCAAATTTTCATATGCAAAAATGCGCCCTGCTTTGGACAAGAACGTAATGAGCAAAGGAAAATGATTACCGCTACTCATGGCATAAAAACGGAAACGTTTCGTGGGGCAAAGGGAAGGAGGCATTCATTCTTGTCAAATGTGAGGCTGGCTTGCCATACTTGAAGTGAACGATCTTTTCGTTTTTTCGCTTTTTCTGCGCATTTACGTATTTAAGGCAGAACAACACTACTTCGTTGCCACTGAACTAAAGGGTTACCATTTTAATACTCGATCGTTCAAACCAAATCAAATATGCAGAGCTCTGTTTGTTCTTTGATGAGTTTCAAGTTTTGTTTGATATTAATGTTGTCAGAGACAGAAGATTCCACACACTCACCTCATGAACAAAAAAAAACAAAAACAAATTCGCCTTAAAACAAAATTTCTTACAGGCCTCCCAACAAAAGGCGTTTTTAGTAACTAGGTTTTTCTTTTGGGATTTTTTCTTTCCTCTTCGCGTACTCCCGGCCTCCTTCCCTACTCCCTCGATTGTCAAGGTTTCGAACTCTCTCTCTCCTTGCGTTCTAGTTTACTCTCTCCCCTCTCTCTCTCTCTGACGTCATTGTGTCACACCAAAACATGTTTTATTTTATGTCCTCGATGATATTTTTCTCACATCCCCTTTTAGTCAGCCTGGATAAGACCGCCAGGTCAAAACGTCGCTCTCCCGTCACCTCCCTTGGCACGATTGGTTTTCCAAGCTGACTAATAATGTGTTAACAGCGCCCCGCAGGACCCTATCTATTGATGGTCGAAAGGAAAGTACTAAAGACATACTTGAGCGAAGTACTTTAGTGATTACGTTATGTCATCACTGAGGCAAACAAACGCCACTTAAAAGTGCCTAACTTATTTGTAAATCGTTCACAAGGATCGAAACAAGTATAAAGTGCTGCATAGATAAGGTACAGTTAAAAGAAGGACAACTAGCAAATTCTCCAGATAATCGCTTTGTGAATATAGACAGAGTTCTGGTGGAAAAAACCCTGCGCTTATATCGAACATTAGGACGAGAGTTTGATCTTTCGTCAGCCAGTAGCAAATAGGGGAATAATGTAATTTTTCTTTTATTACAGAAAATAGTACAAGCTGTCACGGGGATGATACGCAGATAAAGTTGTTCAAACATGTTTTAGAGGCCATCTTTTCCCTGTTTGACGCACAGTTCTAATCTGTATTCGCCGTGCAAAGTGGTTTTATAAAATGTCGCTTGAAAAGGTCACTGTCATGTACACAGAGGGTGGCTAGAATAACAGTTAACTACAGAAAATACCTGACGATTGAAAAACTGCCACAATTGTCCCTATTTTTAAAACAGGAGCTGTTCATGGTGTTAGTATCTACTGCCCTGTGTCTATTCTGTGCAGTAGTAGGTGATTTGTCGAACCTATTTTAGGCATATTGTTCATCTCTAGAAGGATCTAGTTTTTTTTCTTCTGTGGGTCTACATGGTTTCAGACGCGATCTATCAACGGTTACACAACTTGCACACACAGTTCATGAATACATATAAACTATTGATGCTGGTTATCAGACCGGCGTAATTTCTATAGATTTCCCAAAGGCGTCTTACCAAGCGTGCCTCAAGAAAAGTTGATGTCTAAGCTGAGATCAGTATTAAACAAGTAACACATCTTAAAATGGATATAAGTGTATTACAAAAATAAAGAAATGGTTTGTTCCAATTTAAAATTCCCTTTCGTTTTCTTCGACTGAGGTCTGGTTTTTGCAAGAACCTGTACTTGCAACTTTGTTTTCGTTATTTTTTTGTATTGACATTACCGTGGATTTTTTTTCTTTCAAATTTATATGTTTGCCAATTATTTTATTACCTACACGTTATAAGCAAGCGATATTTTCTGTCACCCAAGTTGTCCAAAAACCAAAGTAATCACATTATTTTTTAAAATGTGCAGCATTTGACACAGGTCTCAATTGTAGTATAATTGTGCGCACACGAAATGACTTGGAAAAACACCACGTGACTTCAGCTACTCGCGAGTGCAAACGTGCCAAGGACAGGGTTTTGTATGGAAACAAATTACGTCACACCATTGTCACTTAGTGACGCTGCGCGCGCTACCCTTCAGGACCACCCTGATAAAAACATTCGCTCTGAAATTTCTCGGTCACCAAGAGAGGGGTAACTTGCTTTCCTGCCCTTTCAACCCCTCTCTGCTCCGCGCGCTTTCTCGCACCGCCTGCTTCAGCTCCTCCCGTTCCTGCTGGGTCCGTAGCTTAGTCAGCACCGCACTCGGTTTCGACGCCGATGACCGCGATTCAACCCCTGGCACCAGCAGCCGTTTTTTTCTTTCTTCAAAATTTCTAGCGGTTACGGACTAACTGACTTAAATATTTTGTTGTTTGGCCCTTGAGGTTGTTTGGCCCTATAAGGCTACCGCTTTAGTAGCTTTCCCTTAGCTATCGTGCAAAACACTCTTTCGGAGCTCAGAATTCCAGGCAGCAAAATTACATTGATATTCTATTAATTGCGATTGCCACTCCATCTTCAGTGGACTGTCAATTACATTTCAAAATCCCGCATTAGAGTGGCACGACCTCATTGTCTGATACTTCGTATGCAATCATGTCTCGGTCAGCAGCGTAACTTGTGGATCAAGATAAAAGGTCTAACTTCAAAATTGTTCATTTTATTTAGACTACTGTGTGCACTAAAAGAAGGCAACCGCAGTGGTGGGAGATTTCGCGCAATTATTAGGCGCGCGCAACTTATCATTCTTTCATAGGGCACCACTTCTATCCCTTCAAGAGCCAGTGGGTTTAACGTTTCTTGCCTCCTCCCTCTCATCTTCCCCTTTAGAGCTAGAAATATGAGATCTGTGATTTTAGTCACATCCCACACATGCGTTTTTTTGTGGGATTATCTTCTTATAATCTTTAAGACATATCCTATGTTAAGGTATTCTGAGATTCTTAACAAGTCACCTGACAGGTTTTATATTTCAAATTTCTGAGTGACAAACATTTGGAAATTTATACTTCGTAATCTTCTGGATTTTGCCGTTACTTAGTAACTGCATTTTTTAGTGTAAATAAAGTCACATAATTTTGGGCTGTCTTGTATACGGTTATTTTGCCCAATCCAGTTATGTTTAAATATATTTTTTTTTTCAAAGGGTAGCCTCCCTGAATTAATTTCTTGTTTCTATTTTACATACATTAAATAATGGCATAAAAAATAATGCGCCGGTTGTGTGTTTCTTACTCCTCAATGTTGCCCCTCAGAACTGTGATTTCATAGCTTAAAGTTCTAACAAAACGCTCACATTCGTCGACCAGCTATAGAGCTACGGTTTGTGAGAACTATAATTTTGCATTTTCCGTCAATTGAAATTAAGTTTTATTTGTACCAAATATGCGTGATTCAAACTTCATTATATATATGTTTACTTCTCATGGGGTGGTTTTTGATTATCAAGCGTCACTGCTAGCTGCTCAGCCATATATCCGAACCGGGCAGGTGTTCATGTCTAAAATCACAATAAAAAAGAATAATAAAACAAAACAAGTCAAAAGAACTCGCGGTAAAATCCTACAACACGTCTGAAAAGATAGCACAATCAAACAAACATAAATACAATTTGATTTAGGAAAAGCGTCCTTTTTACTAACCCGTGAAAAAAGAAACATATTTGCAGTGTTTCCATCTTTCGGTCATTGCCTTGTCGTCGAAGAAAGCTTGAGGGCCGTTGCCTGTATTTGTTATGCCAGTGCTGTTTGGATATTGCTCCGCTGGAACGCACAATATTCAAAATCAAAGTCCAGCGACACCACGAGCGAAAGTTGTAACGAAATGTTTAAAAGTTGCATCTTGCATAAATGTTGTGTATGCATAAGTTACAAATCTAAAGCATGCAAAATTGCTTGTAATCTAGCTACTCTAATTAGTGCCTCTAGCATCGAAAGGGTCGACATACACCCCCCAATGCACAGGAAACTCGAAAGTTTATATTTTTCAAAACGAGTTCGTGTAAACATATATGTTAACAAACTCACTTCTCAAATTTATAAATTATACTATTAATACAAATATGCAACGTCAGATATTATCAGTAAAAGATATGCGTGTATTTTTTGCGAGAATATTTTTGTTTAATATGTCACGATTACTATTTAGGTTAAAAACTTGGTAACCTTTTAGCTCCCATGTATTGCTGCTGTATTATAATACAAATAAAATTCAAATTTTTATTTTTCAGGTACAGTGGAAGGATTCGCAGGCAAAAACATGTTAAGGAACGGCGTGACGAGGTGCTGGATTCTGTCGGAAAAGAAACAGCTTCGAGAAATTACCTTTTGAAAGTTATACAGTATACCAACACAACACACAGCAATTCCAATAAAAACACTGAATAATCTATGAATGGGAATCAATCAATTCTTAGAACTTACGAAAATGCAGCAATGATTCATACGGTTAACATTATAACAAAAGAAAAACAAAACCGCTTTAATCAACCTTTTGACACCGCAGAATATGTGCAAAGGAGCTTTTAAAACTATGAATAAATATCTATCCTTTAGAAGCCATATTATGCCCGAGTCCCACTAGAGCGAGAAACGGAATCAACCGACACCGACACCTCTCAAACACGTGCGCTATGCACTCGAATGTGCCTTTGGCATGCTTGCAGTCCCTCGGTGTTCGTGATGCAAGTACGAGTGATCGCAAGCCTGCCAAATGTACGCACTTTTGCGTGCCCATGGCACTTGTTCTAGAGTGGTACTCGGCCATTGAGGATTTATAGATGGTTGTAATGAAAAGGCTAATCTTTAATTTGTACGGTATCAAGGGACAATTTATTCTTTAGGGCAGCGAGTATTTAAGGTTCTCTGCTTTAGTTAGCTCATGAGTGTACAAGGAATCAATAAATGATGAAGATGGAAAGCTACTTGAATAAAGAATACTATATAATAATAAATGTGATATATGCAAATTGTTCTGTATATTAAAATAGTACGTGGCTCTGTATAATATTCACATTACACAGCGAATATTTCCGTTTTTTTTAGCAATGTAATGCTATTTAGGTTAGCCTTTGTGGTTGTTGCCTCAACCGGGTGACAATAATTGAAATTGAAAGTTAAACAAATCATAATAGCTCTTCAGTCGCGAAGGTGCGAGAGGGAGCTGGCGCAGGCGAGCTGGTAAAAAACTTCATCGTAAACCGGAGACACGGCAAAATAAAAAAACAGACGAGCGTGAGAAATATTGCGAAACTTCCCAGTACTGTCAATGTTTGATACAAAGATCAAATTAGAAGAGGGGAAGGAACGCCAACCAAAAATAAAAAGGAGCCCAACGTTTCGAAACCCGCTTGGTTTCTTCTTCAGGGGCGACTATGTGCGCGAGGAGCAAGTGGTCTTCTTTTACGGCGGTGGACGTGATGTTTTCGCGATCGTAATGTGGCTGAGCCCGCTGACGTAGGCAGATGGTAAAGCGCCAAGCGACCGATTGATGTTTTGCGGTGTGGTTTGGATGTGCCATGACTCGACGAAGAGCCTCTGCCGGGAATTGGTCTCAATGTCGAGGATGCGTGTGTTGTCGAAGTCAATGCGGTGGTCATTTAAGTCACTGTGTTCCGCAACCGCGCTGCGCTCATGATCGAATTTTCGCACGTCGTTTTTGTGCTGGCTAATTCGTTCTTTAAAGTTTTTGGTTTCGCCGATGTATGTGGCAGGGCAATCCGCACAAGGAATCTGGTAAATAACGCCTTGCGCTCTTTCCTTGGGGGACAATCTTTTGGCCGGGGCATCAGGTGTCCAAGCGTTGACACTGGTTTGTGGGCCATCTCTATGCCTTCTTTTGCCAGCACACGCGCGAGCGCTTCGCTGGTTTCCTTTATGTAAGGGACGCAGACGCGCGTGGTTGAGCGGGGACGTGCGATTTCTTGTGGTCTTAGGCGTCGATCAGACTTACGTTGACGACGAGCGATTCGCTGAATAAAACTGCGCGTGTAGCCGTTATTTAGCAGGTCGGAGATGATGGTTTCTTCTTCCTTTTTTCTGTAGTCCTCCGACAAGCAAATAGTCTTCGCTCGGGACAGGAGTGCCTGGATGACCGACGCCTTGTGGCTCGCAGGGTCGTCGAGTCATGGCACATCCAAACCACACCGCAAAACGATCAATCGGTCGCTTGGCGCTCTACCATCCGCCTACGTCAGCGGGCTCAGCCACATTACGATCGCGAAAACATCACGTCCACCGCCGTAAAAGAAGACCACTTGCTCCTCGCGCACATTGTCGCCCCTGAAGAAGAAACCAAGCAGGTTTCGAAACATTAGGCTCCTTTTTATTTTTGGTTGGCATTCCTTCCCCTCTTCTAAATGTTCTTACCCAACCAGGCAGATTTCTGCCAAATGTTTACTTTAAAGATCAAATTGAATATATTATTTAAGGCGAGAACCGAGCACTAATAAAGTAAAAAATAAATTTTGGCGCAATGTCGCCACCAGTTTTGTACATTTTGGCAAAATAAAGCAGGATGTAGCGGGGCAAGTGCCTTGGAACAGTTTGGCACAAATGGTGCAGCAATCACATCGCTGAAAAGCTTTCTTCAAACTCAAAGCTGTCCAGAATTGTCTCCCCATCCCTCAAAAACTTGAAGTCGAAGAGCAACCTCTACGGGAGAGGAGCAAGCAAAGAAGTGAGGTACTGCACATACAATTCAGATCGGCTGTCGCGACCAACTAGGTCAATGTTATTTTCATTATTACTCTTTATACGTATGAAACACATATGCTCTTCATCTCATCACCCCAACTGGAGGAGATCACAAAGAGCAAGACGCAAACTGATCCCACGTCTCTCTCCGCTTAGCAACGAAGGGCGGCCTCTCCCATTCGATAAAATACAAAAGTCAAAGAGAATGAAGGAGGGGAACAAGAAATAGAAGGTGTTTTGAGGGAATGCTGTTTTTGTTTTTCGGGAGGAGGACGGAATTTGGGTCGGGGAAAAACATGGTTGGAGACGTAGAGGGGACAAGGCAAAGCCGGTTATAGGACTATTGGACTATGTGTTTGTTCGCAGAGATAGGGCCTCAAACCAAAAGTTGGGTCTCCGCAAAAGCCTTCTGGCAGTTGGTTCAGGAACAACGATTATAACTAGAGAGGAGAGAGAAGGTGCCGCAAGCCTGCGGGGGTTTGGGGGGAGGGGGGAGGGGCGAACACGGAAGGCCGTTCTTCATGGTGGCACCCACTGCTCCGTTCAGACGAAGAAAGGAGACAAGCTTTGGAGATGCTTGCACTTTGTTCCATCTTCGCCCTCAGTCGGCGAAAGCGCCTACACGGTCGTCCCCGACCCCCAGTTGACTCAATCAGCTTCTGTTCACCCACAAGCTGACAGTGCGGTGGTGGTTATCTGCTTGTTGAACCAGTCTGACGTTTAGAAATTTTTATGTTACGAACATTCAGCCAAACAAAAAAGGGGTAGGCATCTCAAGGGGGGGGGGGGGGGCGGTTGTGCGGGATTTTATGGTAGTCGGCGAGGCCACAACGTCTGGAGTGCATCTTCGATTGGAGTTCAGCGTCCTACATCCCACCCACACGTCAAAAGTGGTTTCGAAGTGGCGACAGATAACGTCGCGCAGAAGTCGGGGTGTCGCCCTGTCGGATCCCCGCAATCTCGGCAGTTGGTGCTAGAAGACCCGGCAAAAAGTATAAGCGGACACCACAGCAGCGTCGTCGAGGGGCAACCTTACTTAAACACTCAGTTGGGAAACTCGCCCTTGAAACCTGGGCTGCTGGCGTCTACCAAGACCGAGCTAAATACGATAACAGCGCCACCCTTTAGCGACGAGTGGAAACGTGAAAGTTGCTTTATATGGCTACTGCCAGAATCGCTGAATGTTCCCCGAGTACCGAAACCCCCAGGCTCGGGGTGCCAAGATGGCGGCTCAATCTTTTTTCTTTACTGCGGTCACCACGAGCTGTTAGAAAGCATGTTTTTGCGTAAAAACAAACGGAAGAAAGCTCTTTTTGTAGGAAATTTTATTCGAGATTAGTACAAAATGACGGGAGCGTGATGCTTGCATAAAAGTTTCGTTTACGGGGTTTTGCGGCACAATTAATCTTGTTTTTATACAGCCCTGTCTCACCGGTAACCTTAGGTAGCGCATCCCGACCTGGGTGCGTCCTGACTTCATTGATTAATAGCGGTGCGTTTGTTTGGGATGCGGGGCTTGGCAGCCCTGAAACCCTTTCCACTGTAATATGTTTCGGCACCAAAATGGCCGATCAAAGCCAAAATTGAAGATTAACAGCGGACGCTATCGAATGCGATACTCTGACTGCTGCCAGATGGCACCGACGGCCCTTGTGCGAATGGAACTAAACGAATGCAGTGCAATCCACATACAGTAAGACCTCATTATAACGAAGTTGAAGGGGGAGCCGTAATTACTTCGTTATAACGATTAGTTCGTTAAAGCCATTGTTCCACTTCTACCGCAAATCAGTAAGCTAGGAAGGATGTGCTCACCACCGAATCCGACAGAGAAGCCTGCTACGCGAGCAAACTACCGTGGCATGGAGAAAAACACAAACGAAAGAAGAAAAAAACAGCGATAATATACGACTTTATCCGTGCATCAATTCGCTGAATGCACCGCGCTGTTACGGCTCACTTCGCAGCAAAGAAGTCCATGATCGATGTTTGCCGCGGTTTCTTCGGGCGAATGATCGCTTTTTCTGCGGCAGCTGCTATCTCGAGTCCATCCTCGCCGTCATCGTGAGCGCCAAAAAAGCGGCGCAGCAGATCCGCCGCATCCAGCGCTTGCGCGGACGTCGGTAATTCGGACTCGCAAACATTCGGCTCCTCGCTGTCGTCGACACAGTCGTAGCTGTCCTCATCAGGCACCCCCGTCACAGCACGCACGCACGATCGAGAATGTTTCGCTACACCATAGTTTCGCGCTTCCACTTGTCGTCGTCCATCTTGCTTTTGGACGGGTCCATGCGTTCCACGAGAAGGGAGGAGGCCGGGAGACTCGGCGCGCTCGTGCATGTTGCCAGGCGACTTTTAGCGCACGGGAGTTCGCAGCTTCTAGCGCGCGGGAGTTTTGAATTACCGCCTCATTATAACGAAGTTGAAGGGGGGCCGTAATTAGTACTTCGTTATAAACATTTAGTTCTAGAAAAAAATGGTTCGTTATACCCATTGCAAGGAAATTTTTGCTTCGTTAAAACAAGGTTTTAAATGCATGGGCTTCTATGGGAGTTTCAAGGGGAATTACAATTACTTCTTTATATCCATTAATTCGTTATATCCCGTTTCGTTATAACGAGGTTTTACTGTATAACGATAATGCGAAAACCCGCAAATTCAATTGTTATGACCGATTATCGTTGTATCTGGACTAGAAAACTGATCGTTTCGAGTCTAGAAACTCTACAAACTGATCGTCATAAGTGGACATTGTTATATGTGGTATCGTTAAAAGTGGATTGCAATGCATGTGCAGCTGTGCAGTCCCATGAGCCGCCGCTGCAAGAAAAATGGCGGCGTTGCGATGCGTCTGCTGTGACCAGATTTGTTGTAAAGAGGTCATACTGTTTTGCGTAAATGCACCAGTCAAATAAGCATTTCGGGCACCTTACCACAACCCACACACGGAACGCAAAAGGTATTAAAAGAGAATGAGCCAACAGACCTGTGGACAACGCAGCCCCATCTGCAACACCCGCCGCTGCGTCATGACCAGATGCTCGCTCCCCAGCGCGGCGCAGTCTCCGTGCAGCTCCCGCAGCGGGTGCCGCGGCCCGTCGGGGAAGGCCGCAGACTCCTCGTGCAGGCAGAGGTCGTGCGGGAGGTAGAGCACGCCCACCTCGTGGAACACCTCGAGCAGGACGTCCATGGAGTCGCTGTTGTGGACCACCACGACCGTGGGCGCCTTGCCGGCAACGTCCGCCACCGCTTCGGCGAAAGCCCCCGGGGGCTTGAGTGACGGGCAGTCGGCAAAGATGGCCGCCCGGTACTGGATGCTCGTGAAGAATGCGCGGCACCGCACCAGGATGTCCGCGTCTAGCCAGAGCAGGCTGCCGTCTTTGTCGGAGAAGGCGCCCCTGCGGACGCGGACGATGGTCGGGAAACACTGAAAAACAACCGCTGCGGAAGAAATTGCTTGAAATGGGAGGTATTGATGCTCGTCGTATTTTATGAACTGTACATGTTTAAAAGATTATATTCTACATTGTGTGGACTAGCCGAAGCTGTAGACTATACCCTTGCAAATGCAGTGAAATGTGGTACAGTAAGGCGGTGCTCTTTTCAGCATTGGTCAGGAAAAAAAAAAAGAAAAAAAAAAAGCTGCGGAAGAAATTGGATGAAACCGGGGGTATTGACACTTGTCGTATTTGACGCACTTTACACGTTTTGATAATCTATGGTGTGTGAACTAACTAAAGCTGTAGACTGTACAGGTATATTTGGTTTTCTAAATTGCTTTGTTACCAGTGCAGTTGTCACGCAGCTATTGAGATCCCCCATGCAGCTTCACGCTAACATATATCAGCAACAAAAGTCGAGACCATCAGCAGCGTGTTGCTTTCGCCCTCATTGCCCCCATGGGTAGCGCGCAAGGTAGCTGTGCCCAAGCGGACAATGCTGATCCAGCTTCAACTTGATGGCACATGCACCCACTGCTTGCAGTCGTAAAGTCATTACTATAGACCAGTGTCCGCGCCAATTCCAGGGCGCCGCCATGTTTATCTACGCTCGCGCCACCACGCGGAAAGAACTGGCAGGCAGGAGGGGGGGGCTGCGTTGGCGGCGTTGCTTTGCGGAGCTGGATGCGGCAGGCTGTCCGAATGCACCGACACATCGTGAAAGATGCCTTCACCAGAAGCCTCCGCGGCCCGTTCTTCAACAGGGAAGATGTCGTGAACATTCGAGAACCCATCTCGATCAAGAAAACAAGGGAAAACCTTTCTTGTCTTAGATGTTCTCGGTGTCTGCTGACCCTTGACATCCGCGTTTCATTGATACCGAAACCGAAACGAAGGTACAGTACCATTCGTAGCTAGCGTACGTACACGACGTAAACGACCTGCCGACTGATCACGGAGAAGTGACCACCTCTCTTGTATCCATCACGCACGCCAAACGTACGCATAGAAAAAAAAATGTTGCTACACTGGCACTCACTCTTGAGTTCTTGCTCGGAGTGAAGTTTTTTCTTCTGAGTGCGACTGTACATTCTTGCCGAGAACCTGCATGGGACGGAAACTTGTGGAAGCCGTAGACGTCGCATCCGCACTCGCTTCTTAGGCAATTGTGTGACGGGCAGTGGGTGTCCAAAAGAACCCTGCGTTTCCTCTGGTTGTTCGTACAACCAACAACGGCACAGTGCCGTCCGGACGAATTGCTCTGATACATTACACGGCGCTAAACAAGACCGACGCCGGCAACGTGCCAGTACTGCTAGACAGTGCTAGTACTGGGAAAAGTCGCAGTCTATCGCCCCGCCCCGCCCCCCCCCCCCCCACACACACACCACACGCTGCGAGCTTCTGGGTTCGAAACTATTAATTGCCAGTTCTAACGGATGGTACTTACTTGAAGTGGGAGCTGGAATTGTACGAGGTACCAGGAGACACTTACTATCGGGCAACGAAGCAGGGTGCCTGTGGGGGCGGAGTTTAGGAACGCTAATATTGTGACAGGCGATCAGTTATAATAACAGACGAAACTTCAACTCGTTTGTTCAGAAGTTCGCGGTGATATTTTATTAGCCCTCGTTACAGCACACCAACCCAGGTAGCACCAAACATTGTAGTAACGTTATTTTATTGTTGCGTATGTTAAAATAACGTTATGTGTTATACCTGAACATTAATGTAACGTTCAAGTTAAACATATTATGTTTTAGTTGTATTTGAAACATTATCATAACGTTCCAGTAAAACATATAATGTTATATGTTGTGCTATTAACGTTAATGTAACATCACATATGTAACTGACAAATAACGTTAAAAATAGAACATTCAAATAATGATTTTGGAACATTTATTACTAACGTTATTTTTGTGTTGATAATGAAACGTTAATGTAACATAACATATTTAACTGTCAAATAACGTTAAAAATAGAACATTAAAATAATGATTTTGGAACATTTATTACTAACGTTATTTCTGTGTTAATAATAAAACGTTAATGCAACTTTATTTGTAGAACAACAAAATAATGTTAAAAATAAAACATTAAAATAATGATTTTAGAACATATATTTCAAACGTTACTTCCGTGTTAATAATGAAACCTTAATGCAACTTTATTTGTAAAACAATAAAATAATGTTAAAAATATATATTCGCCGGTTCCTTTTTTTTTTGCCCGATTTTTTTAAAGGTCTTTCTGGAAAGTACTCTACCTGCCCCGTGATAGTTGCAAGGAGGTAAAGGGAGAAGATTAAATACGGGAGAGAACAGAAAAAAAGAAAAAAATGAAACTTTTTTTCTCAATTAATTAATTCAAGGCTAGGTGGCGCATGCTACCGCCCGGTAAAAAAGAGAACAGCCAATATTCATACATCCGCGTCCGCGTTCCCGCCGTTCCCGCCACTGCTGGCACTGCCGTGCCACCGCTGATTTCGCCGGTTCGATTCTCTTCGAGCGAACTTCTGGGACAGTTTGAATAGCTTGAACTGGTTATAACTTTGAGTTACTTTGCTTTCGGTTAAGCTACATCCAGCAGCGTCCATAATAGTGACTACTGACTGATAACGCGGATAACCGAACAGCCTCTGGACGGCGAGACTCGAGAACCGTAAGTAACCACCTTTTTGATAACCATTGTGCACGTGCTTATTTTCTTGAAAACAATCTGACGTAAGATGGTATCCTGTCGTTCTTTTTGTTTCAAAAGTAACAAGAGGGGGAAAAATGAAATGAAGTCTGTGCAACCGGCAAAAAAAGAAGAATTGCTGAGAGCGTGCGCGACCCATTTTTGCGAACTCGGTTTTTGTGGCGGCGGATAGGGATTTGATGGTCGACAGAGCAGACCGACAGCGACAACGGAGCGAAAGAGGTTTTAAACAGTGCTATCCAACGGTTTCAGTGAACTTTGCGTGGACACGGATTCAGAGTCGGGTGGTACTGAAACCCGGTCTTCCAGCTTAAGTGAAGGTCCTTTGAGCTTGGTAAGCGGCGAGAGTTTTGGTGGCGCCCTCCTGCCCCTTGTGACGTCATGGATTAGCATGTCTTGATCAGGCGA